>LWMJ02000141.1:71990-98857 GCA_001693035.2 Taenia asiatica
TGTTGCACCCCCTTCCTGATCAGAAGTTGTCGATGATCCCAACGTAACTACGATGACCCCTTGTAAATGAGATCCAACATTGGAAACACCGTTGACTTCCAACCAATTTTTGCGGATTTTAAGATTCAAATGAAGCATTACCTGATGGAGTGCGAAAGGACCTACGATGGCTGCATGCTAGAGCGGATAGCCAGGCCAAGTCTGGCCTAGCCAAGCCTTATTGATCCTAACCTAGTTCAGCTGCGACTAATACAGTGCGTCTACGATGAACAAGCGACTGTAGACCTATAACCGCAATTCTGTTTGTCCGATGCGAATTCCTTACCTGCACCATAAATTGTGAATAAGCATAAGGAGGATCAAAGTCTAAATGAAGTTAGGGATCCGCGACTCGCCCATAAATACGACTACGGAATTTGCAGAAATGGTTAGTCGGTAAATGTAAGTGCTAATATGTCTTCAAGATGCTTTCTTCTAGCTGGAGAAGAAGGTTTGGATGACTCAGCCTCTCCAGGAGACGCAAAAATGTTGCTGTTGCCCTAGGGGGAGTAAAGAGTAAATTGCCATTAACCTCTTATGTCTGCGGCCAGTTTGGAAAATGATTTTGGATATTTATTATAGCGATACTACCTTCTTGAATTCCTTAGCTCTACCATGCTTCCCTTCCTCTTCCTTCGCAAAAGAAAATTTGTTATAGACTAGTTAGTATGGCATGCAAGCCATTGACAGAGGCTTCTCTAAACATGCTTAGTCAATAATATTCGCATTTAAATTGATTAATAACTAACGCATTCAAGCAAAAAAGGGCGAAATAAGACAAAGGACTAAAAGGGCGAAATAAGACAAAGGACTCGAAAAGGGAATTACGGGAAGACGTCGTGGCTCATCTCTTTACCCTATGCTCTGGCCTATTGACGATCCTCGAGAAAGAAAAAGAGGTGGTAAAATAAAAATGGGGGATGCTGCTAAGAAATATTGAGCAAAGAAAGGGCGCATAAGGCGAGCTGAATGGTGTAAAGGTTACTTGTTGAGAGCATTATGAGAAGCAGCATGTACTGCGCTACTGTGATTGAATCCTTCCCTTATTTCATACAGGGCCGACCAGTAGTACCTGTTCTGTGTAGGATGTCGCGTAGTCTATTGTAGTATTGTTTCTGTTAGCCCAGAGAACAATGTTAAAATGATCATTTTGGTTGAGGCTTACCACCAAAAATTACTTGTTTTTGTGCCCCTTTGTCCCGGCTGAACAGCACGCAGCATGCTCTCCTCCGAATTTTTCCATTCCTGCGTAGCACAAAATATAGTAATTAATGATACGAGGTGCAAAAATTAGAACAACCACGATATATGCTTGACGTAGCTTAAATACCAACACCTTTTTAGCCTCGAAAGGGAGGCGCTTTTGCAGTTTGCAGGCCAACTCTTGACTGACTAGAAATGCGAGATATTGCTCCGTTGTTGTAAAATAACCTCCGGTCGTACTGGCAGCTTCCGATGTTTAAAATTATTCAAGGAGAAATTAACCTTTCCATCTCGCGAAACACAGGTGACCTACTTCAGTCACTTTATTGTTATGCAAAAGTGATTTAGCGAGCCTCAAATAAATGTAGTCCAAGAGATTTAGAGCCCTGAAATAAAAATAAACTGTAGAATCCTCTTGATGATAGTCCGCCAGAGTGTTGCCAGTGCTACCTGTCTTAGCTGACAACACTTAGTTAAATTCTGCGAATCCCATGATGTTCACGAATTTCAAAATGTGTGCATTTTTTGAAACGGTAGGGGTGGTTGGTAGATTGATTGGCTGTTGTTGCAACAAAGTTAGTTTGGCTGCTTGACAGTCAGCATTGTGTCATAAGCTAAGCCTACCGCGTATCTACTCTATGCATGGCTATGCCAGAAGCAGAGGTTGTCTCCTCGCAATAAGATAACTAGCTTATCCCTCTCATTAGACTCTCAAAACATTATGAAAGCTCCGAAAAGGAAAATTCAAGGTGAGGCATTCGAGAGAAGCATGGGCGATGGCCAACTTCAAAACTTCTTAATTGTTAGATAAAAATTGATATTGCAACATAAGGGAAACAAGTGACTTAACTATGCTTTTAGGGTTGACTGTCTCTCAAAAATGGCTCATTGAATCAAGGGTTGGCCAGAATGTGTCCGAAATCATCAAATGAACACTATAATACATATTATGCGCATATGTCTGTGTATCGTATAACATCACGCGTTTAGAACATGAAAATAAGTGTGAAGCACGGGTAAAGGTACTTAGGTGCCAGCGACCACTTATTTTGGTCGAAGCTAATTGTTGGTCTCGAGTTCAGCCGATGCCCTCTAAAATTAGATAACTTGCCTAATGAAAAGAGCAAACTAAATAATTGAAGCAGTCTGTTGATTACGCGTCTATAATTTGGGAAAAAACATGGAATGGAGGAACTGCAGTGGCGGTTTGACGTGGGCACTTCATGAGACAACATTTTTCCTGCTGTTCACCGTCTTTAACTGTGTTAAATCGTATTCAGTGCAGTTCTGGCTTGGAGAAGCAAATCAGTGCAGTTCTGGCTTGGAGAAGCAAAGAACGCATTGGCCTAAGGAATACAGACAGTGGATATTCTAGTTTAAAAGTAGTTTGCAAACCTTAGCTTTCTGCTGTTTTGGATTAAATCTCGTTAAGTTGTGGGAAGCAATGTTAAGAAATTAGGGAAATACAAAGGTGTAAAGAACAGATTGAATGGCATAAAATAGCAAATAGTGCAAAAACAAAATGTAATGGAACAGCGTAGTCAGCGGCAAATTGAATGGGTTGTAAGGAAAGAAAAGTAGTGCCAAAATTATTGAAGGTTGCAAGCTAACACCGTTTGAATGGTGGTAAATGTGGCGGGATTGGTGGGGATCATAGTTGAAGTGACCGACATTTTGAGGCCTCAACAATTTCAATTTTACAAAATTATTTGGTGTAGACAGTAGCACGCAAATCGAACACAAACCTAGGCTAGTCATGCTGGTCGATAGAGTACTCATGAAGTAGTACGATGTAGACAGGTCCTACCATCCTCCTGATCGATCCTAATGGGTCTGACCCAGCCACGGCTGATCTCATGGAAACATGTCCTTATTCACATAAAACAAGGGTTTATCAAGAACTTGTCGTGAATTTGGTGATGATGTAATGCAGTTGACAATGCTCTGCGTCTATCAATTCTTGTGGTAAGGTTAGCTAAAAATCAACGCAGTGATCAGGATATTTAATTCCTCGCGCTGCAAATCTGTACTCTTTAGAATGTTTGCTGAAGCCTTCTTCTCGCTTAATACCTAAATTAACGCTCTGTTAAGTTTTAAGTAATTCCATGTAAGAAATATCTCAGCATATGGTGGTGATGAAATTTACCACTTTTCCTGTGTTAGTTACACTCAATTGAGCTGATTCTCTAAACTATTTGCTACTACTTACGGATCCCAACTTCCAGACCCTTATATATATAATGATCATCTTCAAAATTCACCAGATTTTGGCTGGTTTAATGACACTGTACTTGAAGGGTGAGGCTACCCATTGAAATAACATGCTTTAGTTAAAAATGAACAACTGAATCAAGGCTAGTGCGCTTCATTATCAATAGATTTCTCAATTTAAGAGATCGTAGTTCCAATGACGATTTTGCTGATGGTGGACGTCTTTTAAGATCGACATTGAAGGCAACATTTTACCTTACGGGATGTTAGTTGCAGTTAGGTCAAGGCTACCTAGGTAATGGTATTCCTTGAGCAATAAAGTAAGCAACTTTACCAATGCCAGCGTTGCTACGAGTTGTTACTGCGTGCAAAGTGGACTGCATCACGCATTGCCGGCTACGAAGAATCAAGCAGGCATCGCGATTGCGTGGACATTGGACAAGACGATATAAAGGGATACATTTAAAGCTTGGCAAATCCGCTCTGTTATTAGTCTACCCTAGCAAAGTTGCGATTAATAAAAATGTCTGGATTAATGCTTGACGCCACTAAACAACGCCTCTTCGAATGTGTTTGAAGAGAATAGGCAAATGTAAGCAAGAAGAGCTTTACAATTCATCGCTTTTGATTCGAAACCGTTAAGACTAAATAAAGTGCTTTTAAAGATACACCTCTCCACCATCGTTGCATTGTGGTTATGTGCCCGCATATGCTGCTCTCCATGGAGGTCTGCGCCTCAACACCTTAAAAGGAAAACTGGACCAAAAATGCATGCCTTATAGTTCCTTTGATACCCCTAATTAGCCACTCAAAGTGTGCGATAAACATCTTCATTGTGGCTGCTCTTACGCCCAAGAGCCATTACATGGGTTCGATGGTTGCGTGACAATATATTAATCTGCTTGTGTGGTGAATTCTCCGAGAAGGAGATATTTGTGACTGTAATACTTTGTTTGTTCGAACTACCGGTTTTGGTCACTTGGGTGGCCATCTTGTTCTAGCCGGTTGGTCGGCCTCCGGGCCGTGCCAACAGCCCCCAAGCCCTCTGTTCCCGGAATATATATATTCTGCCCTAGTACTGCGCCTTCTTTCACCTTAAGGGGAGCCTCGGGACGCTACAGTGACAATTAGAATTTAAAACGTATAATGCTATTAAAATAAACTGCCTCATTTTAATGCACTTCATCTTGCGTCCCTTCCATGGTTCCACCATTGGTTTAAATGCGCCGAAACCGATCTTGAAGCCAAAGGTAATGGCAATTGGCTTGAACTCATCAACATACCATGGCGATAGCTGAAAGCCCTTGGCAAGAGACCTACGGTGTTCCATGGCAAACCACTGGCATTTAAATTGGTTAGTTGGTCAAAGGGCTTTGCGTTTCTCTAACAAGGTGGCATTACACCACGTTATGTGACAATCGCAGCTGCGGTGGTTACTAAGGCTGTCGTCCTGATATCAAGGAAAATTAGGGCTGAGTCAGTGCAGCGAACTTAGTGATTGCGCCGCATGGCATGTACATCTGTGTCCGATCATGCGGTGTCAGTTTTAATAAATCTTGGAGTTAACCGCCACCCATTTCCTTGTTTAAGCACAGTTCAGTAGGCGATTTCGAAGGAAGATGCTATCTGGTGTACAGTTTGAATGAAGGTATGTGGCACCTTCATCAGCAAGCAGGGAATTAAGTCACAGCCGCTGATAAGGGTGCGAAAGACAAGTGCAAAAAGAGACAGTTTAACTATCATTTGCGTAGCGATTCGATCGGCAAGGCAATATTACTGATGGAATTGTGAGGATAAAATGCACTGAACATCATGACATCCCTGGCTGGATGAGTCCACATTGCAAACTGTTGGAAATAGAGTCGCATGGCCAGGCGACCTGCACTTGCAGATATCGCACGGTAGTCACAAGTTGGGTCTCGAAAAAGCGAGACATTGCTCTCTAAAACCTGCTTAGCCCTGATTTATTTTGAATGTCTCCCTTTTCCATGGGAGGTGAGCGCCATCGTTTCATGTGCAAGCCTCTGAATTGTTAGGATGGCATAACTTCCATTTGACGAACATAGAGGCTGCTCCCAGTAATAATTACGGTATTGTTATGCGCGGGTCTTTGTTAGTTTTCCTAAAATTTGATGTAAAATGAAAGAGTGCATTTGTGGTTTTCAACAAGTTAGTAATAATAAAATGGTTTTAAACGAGTGTTTAAATGAGGTGGTGAAGAAGTTTATCTGTTGCTTGGTAGTTATTCATCCGTATATTTAAGTAAGGTCCATACTTAACCGCTCTCAAAGGACCTCTAATTTGCTTATGCACCCAATGTACCCAACAAGGAGAAACTTATATGGGAAAACTTTTATCAAAATCATAAGTATTGTGTAAGGCCAAGTAAATTAGTCATGACATCCGGTGTATACAAAGGCGCAGCAGCGTAAGCAAGAATGAGTGGCTTGTTAAAAGCATGGAGCAGTAAGGAATATTTCAAAGTTGTTGTTTGTCAGAGTGAGTATGAACTCTACTACCAAGGAGCAACAATTACAAAAAACAGGATTTTATTACCTTCAGCGTTTGTCCAACTGGTCAGCTAGCCACACACTAGCATTCCTTCACTGAAGAAATGACCTTCTTACTGACCTCCATTTTCATTTTACTGATATCACGTTCAATGGGCATGGTTTTACAATGACAAACACCCCCATCTCCATGTTCGTAAGCAAGGCTTCTTAAATGTTTTTTAACTTTTACTAGGTTGATATTAAAAAGAGGTCTCAGAAACCCTTTAAGATGGCATGCGATGTGAACAAAGCAAAGTAGTACTGATTTTTATTGTTACAAGTGGTGCGGCGCTTCATCATGAATGCACGTCTTTTGACAATGGATGGAAATTGGAAGGGGTATATTTTAGCCTCTCACATCTAACTAAAGTGCCTCAGTTTCCTTACGTGCCCATCAAAGCCACGTTAATTTGGACTGAAGAATTAAGAAATTCGCAACGTGGCGTCTGTTATTCACTGACAATGCACCAATAATTTGTGGGTAGGCATCGGTGCTCGTTGCTGTCGGTGAACTTGAAATTAGAAGTGTACTAATGACTGCTAAAAAGTTACGTGTCAAGAAGTTAAGCATTGTCGTAAGACCAATTCTTAAGCGGATGATATTATTGCTGCAAAAGTATGATGAGAAGGTCGCCAAGCAAGTTATGTAGTTAACGATTTAGGACACTTGCTAATCAAAAATAGAACGAACTCAAAACACCACATATGCACATTGATGGGCTGTGTGACCATTTTCTCGACGCAACTCTTGGATGATTTGCACAGGTAGTCATAATGAGACTGGATGGTGGTGGTTTAAGGCTCCTTCTAAGCTGGTTATGAACGAAGACCACCACAGCTTAGGAGGTGGCATGTAAAGGATTTAGGTTAAAAGGAACAAAGTGCCACCTTTACACCCACAATGTGCTCATTCTATTGAGGTGTTTAAACTAACGTTAGATAAAAGCTATGCATGAGCGTGAGTCGTGGGGGGAAATGCGGATCATGATTTCGGCGCATATGCTATTCGGTTACAGTTTTGTCACCTAAAGAAAATAGTAAGCCTAATTAACAATCTTCTTTTCTAGTTCATTTCATACAATTCTAAGCAGGTCGCACAGAAACTAGTAGAATAAATGGGCTACACGCAAGCAACGATGGACATTTTAGGTCATGTCACATTGCTTGAAACTGCACCTTACCAGCTACATTGCAACTTTAATGCAGCGAATTGCAGAAGTATGACCAAGGGCCACTAGAAATTGTTGACACCAAAATGTTCAAATACGTTTCACGATGCAGGCTAGTGGTCAATTCGCTATCAACAATGACTAAGACGTGGTGATCGTTGTTCTCAAGGAGACTTGGCACAGAGGCAGCAGAATCTTAAAGCGCAGGGTAAGTATCCTTTGGTGACTCTCGCCAAGGAAGAGTTTCTGGTGTTCAGGGTAGATGTAAAGTGGTCAAACATTTAAAATGAAAAAATATCATTTCCTATGCAAACAATGTGACGAGTTTTGCATCCAATCTGAGCTGTTTATTCTACGCTGTGTTGGGTGGACCAACAAGGTTAATTGCGATGGCAAGAAGACAAGGTCAGTTGTTTGGTACTCCCAACCAAAGTTTTGTCGCACCGATCAATGTAATAAAGTAAAGGGACAGATAATACCTTGTTTACACAGCGCTTGTAGCTCGAAATTGACATGAAGTCCAAGAACACCTCCAACCGCATCACCTCCGGTCGCTCAGCTGAACCATGACACTTGAATTTGGTTTTTGCATGACATTAAGTGCTCTGTTGCGTTTGATCATACGCTGCTACTTCAGTTGCTAAATGCTATTTTGACCCACTTGTTTGATTAGCACCATACCATCGGGATCCCTTTGCGATTCACGACGGATTTAGCTAGAATGAGAATTAGAGTTCAGAAGACGTAGCACCTATTTTGTGTTTTGGGAAAATTCTTGATTGCCGTTCAGTCCAGCAGATTTAGCTGCATGTGTTCACCAGACTTTCCCCAACCATTACTGCTCAGGTAGCTAAGCTGCACACGAGTTGATGGAAGGTTTTTGAAGAGCGAACAGGACGCGTGTTGCCTTACGGTCGGCTTTATAAATGCTAGGGGCATTTTTCTTGTTTTGACTTAAGCAATTGCTGCAATTTTGCTGAAGACATGGTGCACTGGGCCGTACTGCTCTAAACCTCGTCAGTTTCTGCGTAAGCAAAAGGCAAAACTCCAGTAAAGAAGGTAAAGTTGGGTAAAGCTAATTCATGATTAGCATGATTTTAGAGCAAACCTAGCATCGCTTGAAGTCATCGATGTTGTCGTAAGTCGCAACTTCAGAGAAAAACGCCTAGGATGCCATAAGTTTGGTCAGGATGTCGTGTAGCCGAAAAGGAAATCAAAACTGCTGCATCTCATCGCAGTGATTTCCACGAGGACCAAGATCAATGCAATGGGTAATTTCTTCAACGTGATTTCAACTGGACCCTAAGTGGCCCAAAATTACTGGTTCGTAAGAGCTAGATAGTAATTTGTGCACTAAGATGCGTGCATTAATAAGCTCTGTCACCATTCACAAATGCTTTTCTTGATTTCTCATTGAACCTTGTGGTTCAGTGAAAAATAGTATGCCAAGTCAGTCGCACGTAATTCATCGGCAAACATCACATTAAACATCACATAAAGGCTTGTAATCACAGGAGAATGGGCCCCGAGGGAAACAATTAGAGACAAGGTGGCTACTATATAAGCGGCCAGGCCTCAGCACACAGGTTAGTTCTAAAGAAAGCAGATGTAATCAAAGAAATGCAGTATGAAAGTTCGCCATGCTTGTGTCCGTGGAAGTGGGTGCAGTGGGGTGAGGTTGTGAAGGGTTTACGATGTAGGCAAGCCTTACGGTCGGCTTTATAAATGCTAGGGGCATTTTTCTTGTTTTGACTTAAGCAATTGCTGCAATTTTGCTGAAGACATGGTGCACTGGGCCGTACTGCTCTAAACCTCGTCAGTTTCTGCGTAAGCAAAAGGCAAAACTCCAGTAAAGAAGGTAAAGTTGGGTAAAGCTAATTCATGATTAGCATGATTTTAGAGCAAACCTAGCATCGCTTGAAGTCATCGATGTTGTCGTAAGTCGCAACTTCAGAGAAAAACGCCTAGGATGCCATAAGTTTGGTCAGGATGTCGTGTAGCCGAAAAGGAAATCAAAACTGCTGCATCTCATCGCAGTGATTTCCACGAGGACCAAGATCAATGCAATGGGTAATTTCTTCAACGTGATTTCAACTGGACCCTAAGTGGCCCAAAATTACTGGTTCGTAAGAGCTAGATAGTAATTTGTGCACTAAGATGCGTGCATTAATAAGCTCTGTCACCATTCACAAATGCTTTTCTTGATTTCTCATTGAACCTTGTGGTTCAGTGAAAAATAGTATGCCAAGTCAGTCGCACGTAATTCATCGGCAAACATCACATTAAACATCACATAAAGGCTTGTAATCACAGGAGAATGGGCCCCGAGGGAAACAATTAGAGACAAGGTGGCTACTATATAAGCGGCCAGGCCTCAGCACACAGGTTAGTTCTAAAGAAAGCAGATGTAATCAAAGAAATGCAGTATGAAAGTTCGCCATGCTTGTGTCCGTGGAAGTGGGTGCAGTGGGGTGAGGTTGTGAAGGGTTTACGATGTAGGCAGAAGTGAACAGGTGGTCCGCGCAGAATCCGCAATGTTGGTCGCCGTGTGCGTGGTCGTCTGATGTTAGCTACAATGGCGGTTGCCTTGTACGCGTCTGTGGGTCGGTCGCAGCAGTGGTGGTAGACAACAAACGTGGTAGGGGTTGTGCTCGCATAGAAGTTTGATTACCGTCTGCAGCAGCTTTTGAATGACTAGAATCAGTACTTCACGATCATTATGTCCCTCATCATGGCTTGCGTGATTTTTTTCAGAATGCTCTTTCCCAACTAGACCAACGGTTTTAATAGAAAGGTTGTGGAGCACGCATAGAACTCTAGAATTAGGGTAGACGTGCTAGCGTTCAATGGGCATTTACTCACGCAATCCATGCCACATGTCTACTGAGTGTAAGATTAAGCTGAGACGATAAAGAGACCCAATGAGATGCGCTCGATGGACAAAAGAATACCTATAGAGGTGACTTGAATATGTGTGATCTTGCGATGCGGTACACTTTGGCTAATCTGCAAAGCATTCTGTGCAGTAATGGTGTGCTTCCGATCCCCTCCCATAATTTAAACTGATGCGTGGCCCAAAAAAATCGAAATTTTATGGGAAGCCAAAGCGTTGACAGAGAGACAGAGCAAATTAAATTCAATAGGAATTGGACAGGTGTCAAATTGAAAATTGTTCTTTCATTGAAGCAATCGAGAGATGAAATAAAGGGTTGATTTGGCCAGGGGCATATTTAAGGTTTAGAAGAAAACGCTTGTGTTAAGTTTTCTAAACATGAGTGCATAAGACATGGTTGTTACATTGACGCATTGACACAAAACCGATAGTGTGCTAACGTGTTGAAAATAAGTGAATCTACACAGTGGCTGACAATGGCAAGTACTCTCCTAATTTGACCACTTATTGAGCGAGCCGTTGGTATTCAGATTAAGTTAAGAGCTTGTCATTTCGGCGCACTTTAAACACTAGTAGGCTTGCCGAAAAGCCCTATACATAGACGTGCAGATTGGCAAGTACAGACATCTACTATGCTGCCAAGAAGAAGCGAAACATGCAAAATGTGGATTATAGGCTTTGGTTAGTAGCGGCTACCCATTTGTAATGTCAGTTAGATGAATGTGATATGATGTTATTGCGGTTATCAAACCTACTCATGGAAACGTTGATCTTTAGTAACTACATTGTCACAGTTTGGTTGATAACAGATGGGATGCGGCTGGCAAGTCTATCAGGCCAGTCGTCAAAAGGGGGCTCAAACATGTGGTATACTGCACTAAAATCGCATCAATTACATGTGTTAAATACCCTTCTTACAGCAGCGCCTTGCTGCTTGTGATGTGTATCAGGTCAGCGGATCGCTTCTAAGAAATTGGAGCTCTCTTTGTAATCAGACCCTATTCTCGGAAAAATTAACTATTTATCATGGCTTCAATGGACTCTTAGCCCGCCAAAATGATCAGTCAGTCCATGGAAGCCTAAATTATTTGTTCCAATCCACCTTGCATCGTACTGCATTAAAGGAACAACTGCACTAGTGATTTCTTCCACAGTCTCTGTCATCACGGATGACCTCTTCTTTAAAGCGAAACATTCCCCCTATCGGCGGAGGAGCATCAGTAGGAAGATGGTCCAAATAAAGCCACGCTTAGTTTGCGCTGAAAAGTGAGACCAGGTTTTTGCCTCTAGAGTAACATGAAGCTCCGAACATGCTGACTAACCTGACTTAAGACCTACAAAGTTTGCATGTCGAAGCAGTTCGCATGAAAAATTACCTTGCTCATTTCTCTTGAATGAAATACCAATAAGGCAACAAATGACTTTGTTTGCACCATCCGCGTTTTAACCTAGTTAAATGCTTGCAAGGAAGTTAAAATTGGCCTTAAAATGCCGTTTTTAGGGCTTTAACGCCGATTGAGGTGAGCAAAAGTATCCGGTATAGTTTTCAGTGCACCGGCTGTTGAAGTTTGGACTCTATTTAGCTAAATTAGGCCGATATGCTAGCCGACGCGTTGGCCTCATTCCTAACTCTTCCCTCTGGAAGGCAGTGATATGGCGTTTGAAGGCCCGAAATTGCCAATTTTATGCATCCGGATGTTAAGTGTGCATATTGTCAGCCATACGCCTGCAGAATCACCATTGAGATGCATCAAAATCGAGATCACCTGTTTGAGGGAGGCGATTCAAACAACAGTTAAATGCACATTTTATGCAGTCTGCTCAATCAGAAATGAATAGGGTCGATACATGACCTTTATAAGTAGTTCTTAAACAGCTCTCGATTATTTTCTTCGTGTAGACTAAGCGATGCCATGTGACGTTGCGTAGAATTTTGTGCTGCCAAGTCCGCGCAGAAATTGGAATGAGTTTGGATGAAAACGGTCATCCGCTTGGCCAGAACCACCATCGCCTTGCCTCTTAGCACAAGAAGGTGGCTTTCATCAATATCGCTCTTGAGTATCTCTTGAATGACATGTCGGGACTAATAGGAGAAGCATTTGAAGCCATAGCCACCAAAAGTTGATAAGCCGTCATGAGCTCCATGCATGGAGATGATGAAGCACACGTTGTATCAGTAGTGGTTCTATTGCGGCAGGCTAACTTTCAGGAAGGCCTCAGTCTGTGGTTTGGAAGCTGATGTGGGCCTGAAATGGTTCTCAAGGTTTATATCTTCCATGAGTGTACGCCCTAACAAATAACGTGCCTACGTTATGAAAACGTCATCTTCGTTATTCCTATTCTAATTGTTGTTTCTCTTTTGCCAAGATTGACCTTCTTTCGCGTCAGTTCTTCCCTAAGGTAACAAGCTAGAGGAAGGATGATTGCAATTGCAATTCTTTCATGGCGGGAACTTCGCTAAACTTGCTTAATTGGCTGTTTCAAAGACCACCTTCAACGCAAATGGTGTTCCATTTTATGAACTTGGCGATTTGCATTGGATTTGTTTTTGCATTATTTAGTACCCAACATTTCAATGAATCGTTTTAGCATTCCGATTGTCGGTGGCATTGCTATTCTGTGGCCCATAGAAACACTGCATTCATGCAAATCTGTGGAGAGCCAAGTATAATTATGGCGCAAGTGAACTCACTACGTAGAGTTTGGGACTATCTGGCTGCATAAAGAGACAAAAACAGCACTATTAACGGCGGTGTTGATCATCATTAAAATGACTTACAATTGTGTGGGCAGCTGATGGTCGCTAATACGGTAGCGTCAGTCAAGCATCTAGAATGCCGCAATGAGTTGGCTTAGTAAATGCGTGTAGGCGCTCATCCATGGGTGCGTGTGAAGCAATCAATCTAACAAAATACGTCAAAGCTTTATGCTTCATACTCAGCTAAGTTGTTTGAGTAGCTTGTACAACCAAGAAATCACTAAAAATTGGCGAAAGTAGTAGTTGCTCCAGTTTTGATGCAGTCCAAAGGACCCCTTGCGGTAAAAATAGTGCCATCCAACTCCACGCTTAGGGCTTGGAAGTAAGGACACTATATTCTAAAGATGACTGCCACACCAATGCCGAAATCATTAATTTCCTTAACTGATTTTGGTCATTTTCGGTTCCACAACGATTTATCTCGTCACAGAAGTTCCCATTTAAACGTGATCATTTAAAGTTAATTTTACAGCCTACGGCAAGAAGACTTGGATTCCATTGGTACGAAATCTCCCCTTTAAATGCTAGCAATAACTAAAGGCACCCTTTAATTACTAATATAATGACCATCTGTGGGAAGAATTAAGGCGAACTAGGTATGATCTTAAATAGCGTGCAAAATTACATCTAGTTGGGAGGCGGGTGATAGTTGATAAGCCGTCATGAGCTCCATGCATGGAGATGATGAAGCACACGTTGTATCAGTAGTGGTTCTATTGCGGCAGGCTAACTTTCAGGAAGGCCTCAGTCTGTGGTTTGGAAGCTGATGTGGGCCTGAAATGGTTCTTAAGATTTACATCTTCCATGAGTGTACGCCCTAACAAATAACGTGCCTACGTTATGAAAACGTCATCTTCGTTATTCCTATTCTAATTGTTGTTTCTCTTTTGCCAAGATTGACCTTCTTTCGCGTCAGTTCTTCCCTAAGGTAACAAGCTAGAGGAAGGATGATTGCAATTGCAATTCTTTCATGGCGGGAACTTCGCTAAACTTGCTTAATTGGCTGTTTCAAAGACCACCTTCAACGCAAATGGTGTTCCATTTTATGAACTTGGCGATTTGCATTGGATTTGTTTTTGCATTATTTAGTACCCAACATTTCAATGAATCGTTTTAGCATTCCGATTGTCGGTGGCATTGCTATTCTGTGGCCCATAGAAACACTGCATTCATGCAAATCTGTGGAGAGCCAAGTATAATTATGGCGCAAGTGAACTCACTACGTAGAGTTTGGGACTATCTGGCTGCATAAAGAGACAAAAACAGCACTATTAACGGCGGTGTTGATCATCATTAAAATGACTTACAATTGTGTGGGCAGCTGATGGTCGCTAATACGGTAGCGTCAGTCAAGCATCTAGAATGCCGCAATGAGTTGGCTTAGTAAATGCGTGTAGGCGCTCATCCATGGGTGCGTGTGAAGCAATCAATCTAACAAAATACGTCAAAGCTTTATGCTTCATACTCAGCTAAGTTGTTTGAGTAGCTTGTACAACCAAGAAATCACTAAAAATTGGCGAAAGTAGTAGTTGCTCCAGTTTTGATGCAGTCCAAAGGACCCCTTGCGGTAAAAATAGTGCCATCCAACTCCACGCTTAGGGCTTGGAAGTAAGGACACTATATTCTAAAGATGACTGCCACACCAATGCCGAAATCATTAATTTCCTTAACTGATTTTGGTCATTTTCGGTTCCACAACGATTTATCTCGTCACAGAAGTTCCCATTTAAACGTGATCATTTAAAGTTAATTTTACAGCCTACGGCAAGAAGACTTGGATTCCATTGGTACGAAATCTCCCCTTTAAATGCTAGCAATAACTAAAGGCACCCTTTAATTACTAATATAATGACCATCTGTGGGAAGAATTAAGGCGAACTAGGTATGATCTTAAATAGCGTGCAAAATTACATCTAGTTGGGAGGCGGGTGATGCAAAATAGCAGGTCGGAGATAGGAGTCGCTCTGCAAGGTAAAGGAGTAGCAGCGAGTAGTCCCCCAGGTATGTCCTCATTATTCAGAGCTTTGCCATAATAAACTTGATTTAAATTTATGCATATTGAACAAAACATTCTTCGTATTATTCGTATGTCGTTACCTTTTACAAATCCATCATTTTATTCCGAGCCAACTATGCTGACATCTAATCCCAAAAAGTGTTTACATATGCGTTTTTCGAGCTTTGTTTTCAAATCGACAACAGACACTATCGCCAACACTCTTAATCCTCCTTAATCTAGGTCAGCACATGAGCCCTTACAGACGCAAATGCATTTCCTTGCTCCCCTGAACTAGTAACGCATACCTTGGAACGAATTACTTAGTTACGATAGCTTCAGAATGCGCATACTAAACGGGCATTATCAGGCGCATTTGTGACCTGTTACTGCAGGACCAGATTAATGTCGTATCTATCACTGTCAAGTCACAGTTGACGTATGCTTTACATTGCCCAGAGATGTCATCCATGCCCACCAAATAATCCACAACTGCCATGTTTATGCCAAAACTCTCTGAAACTGGCCAAAGGTTGCTAATGAGAAGATCAGCAGTCGTTTCTTTTTGCCGAAAAACTTTGGTTCTCTCTGTATCCAGTGCCTCACGCTTGGCTTTATCCACTCTATTCATAATTCTGTTAGCGTTGACTTAGTAGGCAACAAAATTCGACCACTGACACCAATATTCTGGTTGAATCTGCAAGTTTATTGAAGTCTGCATTGAGTAGGAGCTGCGACGGGGATAATGGCTGCAAAATCCCATATTCGCGAGCATGATACGTACACCTAAATGATGACGGGATGAAAATAATGAGCGATTGCCAGCTGTGTTTGGTTTTATATTTGCGAGACCAATAAATCTTGATCAAAAAGGTAAAGCACAATTTTGTGCCCTAATAAAAAGTTTAAGCTGATCTCAGAAGGAGTAGGATAAGAGAGCTATTTATTTTTTTGATAGTGAAGCTAATCAGCAGCGTAAGAGAACGAACTACTTTGGGAATGCGTAAAATTCCATTTTCAAAATGTCATAAAATAGCCAATATGTTAGGTCCTTGTTTGTAATTAAAATGTAAACCCCACCCAAGTTGGGCTAGAAGCGGTGAAAAGGCGAAAAGAAAGCCACGCTTGCCAGAGGAATGTATGCTCAAATATAGCAGACCCAGCATCGCAATCAGCTCCTGGCAATCACAAGCAGGATGCACCGATGCTATAGAAAGGCAAATCACGCTCCTTATCAGTAACGAAGCGCAATGAAATGACATAATATCCGATTATTGCTGCTTGACACAATCATTTTGATGCCCTCTCTTTCGCCGCCGCCACTAAAGGAAGGCAAAATTGCCTTTGAGGAAATGAGTGTTAATTCATAATTCTGTTAGCGTTGACTTAGTAGGCAACAAGATTCGACCACAGACACCAATATTCTGGTTGAATCTGCAAGTTTATTGAAATCTACATTGAGTAGGAGCTGCGACGGGGATAATAGCTGCAAAATCCCATATTCGCGAGCATGACACGTACACCTAAATGATGACGGAATGAAAATAATGAGCGATTGCCAGCTGTGTTTGGTTTTATATTTGCGAGACCAATAAATCTTGATCAAAAAGTAAAGCACTATTTTGTGCCCTAATAAAAAGTTTAAACTGATCTCAGAAGGAGTAGGATAAGAGAGCTAGTTATTTTTTGATAGTGAAGCTAGTCAGCAGCGTAAGAGAACGAACAACTTTAGGGATGCGTAAAATTCCATTTTCAATATGTTAGGTCCTTGTTTGCAATTAAAATGTAAACTCCACCCAAGTTGGGCTAGAAGCGGTGAAAAGGCGAAAAGAAAGCCACGCTTGCCAGAGGAATGTATGCTCAAATATAGCAGACCCAGCATCGCAATCAGCTCCTGGCAATCACAAGCAGGATGCACCGATGCTATAGAAAGGCAAATCACGCTCCTTATCAGTAACGAAGCGCAATGAAATGACATAATATCCGATTATTGCTGCTTGACACAATCATTTTGATGCCCTCTCTTTCGCCGCCGCCACTAAAGGAAGGCAAAATTGCCTTTGAGGAAATGAGTGTTCTTATTTTATGAAGACGTGTGAGTGAAAATATGGAAGTTGACAGCAATTTTGGGAATAGACAAGCATCCATTGCTCTACTTCGGGAATTCCACAAGGATGAGCATACAAACAATGTCAGACAAGTGCCACAACTAGTGTATCGGAAGGGTATGAATAGTGGACGGCAGCAGTTTCGCCTGCTCAAAGAGCCGGCATGTTTGCTCGTAGCTGTTGCTGACAATGAGTTCAGCAAAGTTTGCTCTCTGTTTCGACTTCGGAGAGAGGCTGCTTAGTTTCTCATGAAGACTCACGTTTTTGACACCAACCTCATGATGAGCACCACGAGGTCTCTACATGGATATCTTGGGATCAATGTTTTAGCCACTTTATAAAGGTGGCTGCCTTCTTCAGTGGTAAACATTCTACCACTTTATTAGTTTTTTGTTGATTTTTATTGATACATGGGTTTTCAAGTGGTCATTCATCCTGTACCAACTCTTAGCTATGCACCAACTTTGATATGCATTTCTCTAGATTGATGAGAGGATGAGCGTAACGAATTTGGGTGCTGGCTAGCCGCACACATCTTTGCTACTACTCTGGTCGTACAAACTGGACAGGCATTTCATGAGCACTTTTCTACTTGCATTCCCTCAATTAGTGATATTGTCAGAATTGCGAGTTCTGTGCCCCTTTGACATTAAAATAGGATGAGACCCACGAAGAACACCCCTTGTGGCGCCTTTGATGGGTAAAAGTTTGGCAAGGGTACCTGCCGAATTGACGTGGCTAGCGTACCCGCAAATTATAGTTCTACCTCATCTGGCGACCCACGAGACCATCATTTATTCAGTGAGGTGGTTCGCAGCATAACTCACAATTTTCCGCCACCGACAATATAACCTTTGTAAGCTGGCTTTCTATTAAAAGGTTTGAATGGAAAGAAGGTCATATTACACCAAGTGCTCCTTAATCTGCGTCTGGGTTTGGTAAGTTTACGCCTGAAACAGACATGTTGTGTTGCAATTTACCTGTGCATCCCACTACACCACAGGTTAAACGATACAACATATTTGTTTTATAAAATATAGGCTGCGATTTGCGCAACTTGATTTTACTAAAGAGTAGAAACAAGCAAGCCCCTTAGCACTGCTTTCTTTCATCTCATAGTATGCAGTCCTACGCGCCAGCACAACGAACGGAAAATAGTCGCTCGCAGGCTGCAATGCACGTGGCTGCGCTCCCTGCAGGTCCGGAGAGGAACCATCACCTGAGGGCAAAAGTTGCTCTCTGTTGTTTTAAGGAACGACATCGAATATTAACACTCCATTGTGCCAGTGCATTCTGCTTGAAAGAGCTTCGGCACTTTTGTCGCATCACGTCTCGTAACGCCAAGAAGCAATGCAATGACGCATGTCCTATGCATGCGATGCGCAAGATTTTTGACCCTTTGTCAGTTTAGCAATAATAAAAAAGTGGGGTTAACTAGTTTTGAGCAATTGTGGGGTGCCGTGCCAAGGGAAACTTACAACAGTGTTAGACGGGAGGTGCATATTTGCCCAATTTGCTCTGCTGCTTGAATGCTGAGTCTCAGTAGCCTTAATAGTTGACCGTCTGAATCTCGTCACTCATTTACTTTTGTTAGCGATTGTGTGACAAACCAATTGTCTAATGTTTTGGTACACCCTTTAATTGGCCGAACTTACTATTTTTCCATTTAACTGTTTTATAAAAGTGGTTGTTTAGGCGGCTTCCTTAGGGCAGAAGCGCTGATTTGGTTAAAGCCACTCACAGACTAATTTGGAACAAATCAAATGTTTATGCAAGAAATGTATGTAATGTTTACGTCCTGAAGTCTGGGACCACTGAAGTCGAATGAATCTGGATATAGAGGCTGTCAGTTGAAATTGAACTGAGAAGAATGTGAATGTGTACTTGGCTTGACGTGATGTTATCGTGGGGCTGGGTCAACTTACTCGGTTGCTGTGACTCCACAGACGGAAAAAGTTGTTCCCTAGTGTAGATCTTTTAATCGGGAAAGGTGACAGCCGTAAAATGGACCCATCCCTTCCTTTCTACCCAGATTTGATCGTACGTTTATCCAACTCACAAGCCAATGTTTTGTTCAAGTTACTGGGTAACATGCCTAACCAAGTAAAATTATAAGGGCTTCATCTATTAATTGAAGATGCACGCTACCTTCCGTCGTGCCAGATGACCCTGTTGGATTGGAAGCAGAAGAGGAGCTGATAGGTACACCTGCAAAGCGTGCACAAAAATTGTGCTAATTCCGCAGGAAAAGGAAGAGCATAAAGCCGCTTCCTTGAATATCTTAGGGAACTCCCCAATTCTGAAGGCAAAGGATTGACGACCATGCAAATAGGCGTTTAGTAGTACTCGTCTATGTGCATCGCTTCTAAATGTGCCTGAAGTCAACGATGATGCCAGAGGATTTGAAAGCAGATTGGACGAAGCACCATTATGGAGTGCGGCAACGAAGTAAAGGAGTAGAGATGGTAGTATGCAGCGAGAGGTTAACTTCTTCTTCGCATCAGAGAGTGCATGTTTCTGACTAGCTATCAACTTCTGAGCAAGGAATGCGCGAAGTGGTGGATGCAGCTTGAAAATCACCTTAATGAAAGAGGGTGTGGTGAACTTTGAGCCTCTTGTGCGTGAAAATTTGCCTATTTTTTGAGCAACATTCTGATGGAATGATAGAATATGCCGTAACCTAGTCAATCTACCTTCCGAAGTTCAAACATCAACGTGTTGCTATCGAAATTAATCTGCTCGCATCATAGGGTTCCATGTTGATGGCTGGTAGTTAATTACGGGACCTGTAACTTTGGTGATTTACTGGCGGACATACCTCTTCCAAGAGTAACGCCAATTTGAAACAGTAGCGATAATTCCCGACACGCTGCTTACAGGCAGCTATTGTTGTGATTGCTGAAAATGATGTGCCTTTCGATACTGCTGATGCAACTGTGAATGTCAATGTGCAATTCCCAGTTGATCATATTAGACAGACACATAAACCTATACGGGCTCGAAATGTTGTGCGTGCCAGTAATGCAATCAGAAGTCTAGGTGCAGACAATAAATATGAAGCGAGATATGGGGTCTACCAGTCAAAATAAGAGGAGCTTGTATAAAAGGCATGATCTTTATTTTTAAAAGACGAGTGTGCAAAATTTAGTCCGCACTGCTTGTGTTCGGAAAGACATTTTCAATTGCAGGCGAGTACGTTAGTCAAGGAAGAACTCCTCTGATAATGTTATGATTTGATCAATGAGTGTTTGGCCTATAATCCAGGGAGATAGCAAATGAACCCACAGAAAATGAGGTAAAGTTTTGGATGAGAGATGCTCCCTGCATTTAAGAGTTGTGCCTAAAATAGATTAAATATTAGCTGAGCTAAGCCAAACTGGTCTGATTCGTATCCCTACAACCTCTTTCCTCACGCGTCACTTCCAGACATGGTCTATGAGAATAGGTCTGCAATACAGTGCAGCAGATGCGCATGCTGGAAATCATGAACGGGAAAAATATTGCAGAGGTACTGATGGAAGCGGAGTGCGTAGAAGACGATACCTACCTACCTACGCAGAGGGGGAAACGTTAGGGGTGAGGATGAAGATGGTTGTCCCCGATGACATGTGCAATAGTGCCGTAAGATCATTGTGGTCAGGATATAGCGTTGTGGCCTCAAAAATTCAGTTTTAGATTCTGGCACAACAATTATTGCACGTCTCTCTTCTCGTCCCACTGCTCATCACGGAAGCCCATTACCATAAAACAAAAAAGCCTATTTAGGTATTTTATACATAAGTAAATATCTTCTGTAGGATTGCAGTTCGAGTGGATTGAGTGCCAAATTCTTGATGTGCTTATATCAATGCATACCATGTTGCTGCAACTTAAGCAGACTGCAGCGAGAACTGATTGAGGGAACAAATTTTTCTCCACATGAGCCAATCACAGCTATGTAGCTGCAAAGCAAGAGAAAGAGAAGGGTGAAGTTCGCCTTGCAGGAATTAATATGTACCATGTGCCTTAGAGTTGATGGACTGAGAGTCGAAAATTTGCTTTTTACAAAACAGCAATGGCCATGCGACTGCAGAATGGATGGATTGGGAGACTCGATATTGAATATGTGACGGCAGAGTGGTAGGAAGGGGAGAGCAACTTTTGTGGGAACAAATTGCGTTATGCATGAGCCAATAATAACTACATGATAGCAGAGTGAGAGGACGGAGAGATCTCTAATTTTGATTTACAGAAGTCAAGATGACCGCGTGACAGCAGAGTGAATGGAATGAGGGACAAAATTTTGCTTTACACTATCAACTAGTGACCATGTAACTGGAGGGTGAGGGAAAAAGAAACAGAATCTCCCTATGCAGGAATTACTTTTGATAATGCGACTACAGATTGTTGGGACTTAGAAACCAAATTTTGCTATTAATTGATCAGTGATGACCATGTGACTGCAGAGTGAATGGATTGAGTGAACGAACTCTGATTTAGGAGTTAAAGTTGACCAGATGACTGCAGAGTATACGCAGTGAAAAATGGATTTCGCACTCCACTAGTTAGTAGTGGCCACGTGAATGCTAAGTGAGAAGAAAAGGGGGCTTGGCTTGACTTCAGCAACAAATGGCCCGCCTATTTTACCACAAAATTGTTCATAATTTACAATTTCATATGTTGAGATCTTTCAAAATTTATAAAAATTTTCCGAATTAGGGCAGATAAGGAGTGGATGAAGATGTTGCAGACATCCGTAGAAAATCCAACAGGATGAGTAGATAACAATGTAGTGATCCAAATTGTGCAGAAAGATGGTAGCTCAGGATGCAAAATAAGGTGGCAAAGAGGGATAGTAATAGGCTCGCCAGACGCGAGTGTAGTTTGCATATCGATACTCTGTTTCTGCAGACTGTAAGAGGAAGCAAACTCTTGATGACGTTTGATGTGTCGCGTGGAAATTTGATTAGCGTCTAAGGCTTGCTATGTCAAAATCTACATTCCAAAACTTAGTACTCCTTCTTCTTTTCTTCATCTAATTTGCACAATTTGACAATGTAAACTTCTCGATAGAACTCATGCTAAATTTCAGAATGTATTTCTGCGAATTATAGGATAATTCATTGATCAACAAAACATTTGATTGTTCACCCTCGTAACCAGACATGTGAAGTTGTAATCTTGCAGGTGTTCGAGGATACCCTCACAGCCACATGGTGGCCACAAGCTGAAAATGAAACCATGTCATATAAATTCAATTTTGCTTGAATTCATGGAATGTCGAAGCCAACATTGCCAGCATGGCAGCAACTAATTGTTGCACCCACTCAGAAAATGTTGTAAAGAAGTTGTTTAATTTGAAAACTTACTTTACTGCTGCTAGTAGCATTTCCCAATCGCGCTATACAGATCAACAAACGAGCGAAGAGGACTTTTGTTTAAAAACTTGGCCTTTGCCTTGAAAGACTGCGCCTAATAATGTTTCAAAATTAAATAAGAATGGCTCCGCACTAATTGTACACAGATTTGTAATAGATTTTGACAATTTTTTGCTTTGCGTATTGCGTCATCTGTTGGGTGTTTAATACGCATTCTTAACCTCACAAGGTTCTACCTTGTCAGCTATCAGTATTATTCGCCTAAATAAAGTGGTCTGCAAAGAGAAAAGCAAAGTCAGTAAATTTTTGTGCCCTCTTAGAACGCAATGAATTTCAATAATAAAAAAAAAACTAGACTACGAAAGAGGCTCGAACGGTCCACGCTGATGATAATTCTGTCTGAGGTTTGGCTACCTAGATGGGCCGTAGGCAACGGATGACCCGTATCACAAGGCGATATATGACTTACCACCCAGCCGTCATCAGGAGAGCCGCTCATGCAGTAGCTTCTACACTGTGCTCAAACATAGTGGAATTGGTTTTCGAGCATTCTTGAGTAGACTATGAGAGAATTAATAGAAATAGAACAAGGTTTCGGCCTTTAATTAGTTAGGAAGAACTAGTGCAATTTACTCACATAATCAAGGCCTCTGTCTGAATCCAAGTTCATGAGATTTGCTCTGATTGGGTAATAAAGTCTAATCTGCTACCTAGTGATGTGACTCTGCAAGCACTAAGCAGAAGATAGCTAATTCATTCATGTTTTGGCTAACAGCATCGCATGCTGCGTAGACCAATGGTCATGTGTCGCAATGTAGGACAAAGCATCTAAAAGAGACTCATGAATAAAAGGTGGTGTGAAGTGTGATCTATCAGAGATATTATTGTTTCTTGCAATGGAACATTGTATATTTTGGCCAAACGTACACCAAATCCAATAGACGTTTGACTGTTGGGAAGGAGGCGGCTACCGCGCGCAGTAACCTGTCCGATGGGGCGGAGACGAAAGGTCAGGCAGAAATATGGAAAGGTTTATGCACTCGCAGCAAAATTAAAATGGTTCACACTTTAACACGGATGGCGCAGAAGTGCGATGCTATGAAACAGAGAAAGGATAGTCGAATTGGGCAAATCAAGAAGTACGTTTTTTGGAAAAGCAGATTGTTTGATGGAGTATCAGCAATTGGTTCTATTTTTGCTGTCATATATTTTGAAATGGTCAGCAGTAGACATTGACTAGTAAATTTCCACGCATATTATGCGAAGCTGCATTGAATGAACTTGCCCCGCGTTTTGTCAAGACACCACCTGGGTTGCCCGCTGAGCGGTCCCGTATCCAAGCCATGCCGGAGATCCTTCCTTCCTATCCTCCTCCAATGTTTCGTCTATCCTGATTTATAGGAAAGTCTCGAAGTTACCAGAATTGCATGGGATAAGACCCAGATACACCTACTCATTACTAAAAATAGTGCAACCACGAACTTGACCATGCCTTCCAAGTGGGGTACCAGATAAATGGGCCAGATTTCACTCCAAATAAATTGCTTACACAATGGATACAATCTTCAATGAGTGTAAATACATGTTGATGATTCAATAATCTACCATGAGATTAGCCTTGACAGCGTGATATGGGATAAATAGGGAAAAGCCTAAAGAACACTTTATGAATGCCCTGCAGATCGTAAAGTAGCAATCGAAATCTATATCCTACTAAATTCAAATCTCATGGGGAGTTCTTGCATATACGAGGCGATGTCTTCAAGCAGAGGAAGACTTTCCGTTTTCAACAAATATGCTACCAACTTTTTTGCTTTGCGAGGTAGCCTGATATTCCCTTGCTAAATGATCTGAGCGAGCGCCTTAGTGAGCGGGATTTCAATTGCGTGACTGCTTCGAGCGTGCCTACAATTGCCCCATTTTGCTCCATTTCGACTTTTCATGGAGTCGGTGGTAACAGTCAAGTTACGTAGAATAATTGGAAGGCCCTCTGCAATAAATCATCACGATCTTATAACAAAACGATAGCTGTGGTCTCCTAACCAGCTGTCTTTAACAGGGAAATAAAAGAGGTGGAGCGCACTGAGAGGCCCAAACCTCCCCCATTTCTCACACTTTCACCAATTGTTCATTTTAGTACTACATTTACTTCTTAATGCTTCTCTTCACTGAGATTAGGATGTTTTCACCTCACAATTTTCGTATTTCATCTCACCGTCACACACATGTGACACATGCACACACACGCATTACCAATGCGTCAGTTCCCCCTAAAGCCCCACCACTGACACTGTTTATTTATCATGCATGCATTTATGCATACACGTATACAGCACTGCTTCTTCATCTCCATTCCATCCCAAATCCCTTTTAATGCATCTTCGCCACCACCAAGTAGACTAAGTGAGTGAATTTGACTTGAAGCACCTGTTTTGGTTGTGGCGACAGTATTTGCTTCTGCATGCACGTGCAGCGTGACAGTGACAAGGCAACTGACAGCTTGAATGGCAAAGCAATCGAATGAGTAGTTTTCGCAGCTTCTTTCCCAAGCCAACTGTCCTGAATATGGCTGTTCGCCTGGCGCAATTTGCTGGTCCCTTTTACCTGGTCTACCTCCCGTGTGTACTGTACGGATGCGTTTTTGGCTTTTGTTGGTGTCCTTACCTTTTTCGTGTGGGTAGTGGTAGACATTGCGAGTAGTAAAATGAGGAGAGGTATGTGCTCGTCTTTGCAAACACCTCTACAAACGCCACTTTACCCGCAGGTTACCAAAATAATGAAGGAGTCTACCACAAGACAGTTCGGAGCGATGATCACAAGGAAGAGGAGAGAGAGGAGGAGGAGTAGAAGAATTCTAGAGGAGCGTCTCATTTGAAGCTGATCAGATTCCATCAGGTGCTCGCCTTCTTCTTCTCGCCTAGAAGTCCTGCATTGTGGTCCATAGAAATGGAAGAAGCCACCAACGCAGACACAAGCTATGAAAATTATTGAACTTCGCCGCTGTTTAAATGATATTGAGGGGTTTGACTTTGCATCTCAGTAAACAAGGTTGGACTAAATTGACCTCTTTATTGTCATGAGAAGGCGATTTAACGGGTCTCAACTGAGCCTAGCTCATAAATTCGGGAGCCCAAAAGTAATAAACAGCCCAAAGGGCCCTGTTAATTACAGTACGCCAGAAGTAATGCCAACGCTACTTAGCTTAACTTACAATACTTAGTTATATAATACGAATCATATGCTGCAAAAAGTAGTTACGAATTCTAAAAGGTGTGCATTTCTTAAAAAGCAAGGGTGATTGGTGGGTGAATTGGCTGCCCTTGCAACAAAGGCAGTGAGTCCAGTCGACCGCCCATGGAGACTATGGTGCTTTAGCATTGGGTCATGTGCTAAGCACACCTAGTATCGTTGTGAATGACTATGCCAGGAGAAAAGGTTTTCTCGCAGTGCGTAAACAGCTCCTCCCTCTCATGAAACCTTCGGAGCATTACGAGGGCTTCGAGAATGAATAGTCAGTGAGGCATTCAAGAGAAGTATAGGCGCTGGGCAGCTTTTAGACCTCTAAGACAACAAACAGAAGTGAAAAACATTGTGACATAGGGGAAACGTGTACCACAACATTGCGTTAAGAACTTTTTTCTTGGCACAAATAGCTCACAACATCAAAAGTAGGACATGATGTATCCTACATACTACAATGGATGTTATAAGACATGCTGTCTAGCCATATGCATAATATATGCTGTAATATCACACATTTAGACCTTGAAAATAGGTCCAAAACACGGGTGAATGTGCATGTGCGACAGTGTCTATTCATGTTATTCAAAGCTTACCGCTGGCCTCGACTTCTGACGCTGCCTTTTAATATGGGATGACTAGACTAGTGAAAAGAGCTAACTAAACAATGAAAGCAGCCCGTTTGTTACACGTCTAGAATTCGCTAAGCTCATGGTATGGGTAAACTGCAAATAGGAAGTGAAACAGTAGATTGAACGAGAATACCTTCCAGGTTCTTCATTTTGCCCTTCAAAAGGTTATCCACCTAAGAGAAGGATTTGAATGATATGCTTGGAGAAGTGACTAGGTGAGCAAGTGTTAATGCAAAACACTTCACCGCAATTAGTAAGACATGTGTGGAATGGGTTTACAGTGGACAAGCAAAGGTAGTAGTTTTGATGCTGCCGCCTAGGCGATCACGCATTATGAACAGATATGAAGGTGGTGACTGCGGTCCGCACAAAGCAAACGTGTACTTGACCAACGCCAATAAGCCATGCAACTGCGCGAAAACGGTAATCATAAAGAAAGCGAAGGAATAAATTGTTTATGAAACAAGAAGAATGAGAGTAAAATAAGAGTGAGGGATCATCTTACGCCTCTCGGTCCTGCCCACTACCTCCAAAATTTCATGAGTCAATGAACTGGCAATAATGTCGAAACTAAAACTCACTGTGAAATGACGTTATTATTTTCCATCAAATGCAGCAACGAAGAATATTTTGAGGCACAGTGACATGGTTCAAGTCTACACTGTGGAAGGTTAGCTTCTTTACGCATTGAGCTCAAAAAATAATCACT
>LWMJ02000141.1:102301-143022 GCA_001693035.2 Taenia asiatica
CACTTCCGACGCAAAAAAGTGCGTTAATTCCACATTGTTCCTGCAGATACAATTGTGATGCATTGTGGTGCAAGTTCAATCTTCCTATTCCCAAAGTAAGAATTAAAGTCTGCTGCCAATTTCATTAAGATGCCATCGAATAACCAAGCTACTTGATGTTGATTGTCCGGTATTGATGCGAACATGACACGGTGAAAGCGTTAGATCGTGGTTTGCAGTAGAATATCTTCAGTGAACATCGGGAAGTGGTTTGGCGAGCAAACCAAGGCGCGGACCACATAATGCCAACAAGGATACCAGAAATGTGTAGTTCTTAACATTTATGTGAAAGGGAAGTCAGACGATCGCAGTAGCTGCAATCAAGACAAAAAAAGTGTACTAGAAATGTAAAAAACGCTAGGACGCAACCCTCACTATGCACTGTGTGCACCCGACACTTGTAAAAGGATTTCACGGATTAGTCACGCATAAGGCCTCAATTAATATTGCTGGTTTGCACACACTGAGAACAGGCACAAGGAAAGAATGTGCACGAAATGCATTTGGAATGCTAGGAGCTTTCACAGGCGTAAAAACCAGAAAAAGCAGAAGGATCGGGATTCGTGACGGTCGATGAGCAACAGCCTGTGTTGGGTGTGGTTTCATTCGTTTGCCATGAACAAGTGTAGTCTGTGCGCGCCCACCGTTCATCCTGCATTAACTCGTGATAGTCAGTATCGAAGTAAACCGGAGTGTAGTTAAGCATTGTCTCCTGCTCCGAAGGCCAACTCTCCATTTTTCACGGTTGAGCCAAACTCCGCTGCCTAGGGAAGACAACTCAAACGAATCGAATTGTTGCACCAATCATTCACGAGTCGTTGCAACTTCGCTTAACAGATTACCATGATAATCACAAGCCATGCATTCATAGTTGCTGGTCACATTTTCACCTACCCCTACCCCTTTATGCCTTACCATTCCTTATGCTTTGCACTTGTTGTTTCTCATTTCAAAATATGTCCCCTCGCTTACCGTTTCTCGCTACCTGCACATGAGCTTGCTAAGTAAACAAAACTGCAAGGTTTGATTCTCCTGAAGTCTGCAGATAAAACACCTGCCCAATTTGAGGGTTGATACAAGTGCAAAGCATGAGGAATGGTAAGGCATAAAGAGGTAGGGGTACGTGAAAATGTGACCAGCAACTATGAATGCATGGCTTGTGAATATCATGGTAATCTGTTAAGCGATAATTAAAGCCATTTATGGGACCGCTACTATGCAAGGGTCTTGAGATGACCCGATTCACGGCATTCAAATGTCCGTATCGAAGGTATGTGCGAGTCGAGTCGTCAGCAGCTCTTTAAAGCGTATAATGACGGTATTTAGAACATTTTGCTGAACTTGGCCCAAACTTACACCCGAGTGTACCGATGCAGAGCACTTTGTTTACAAGATTGTCCTGGTTCACAAATCTATTTTAACAGTCCCAAAAATAGCAATGATGTCGCCGTGGAACCCAGTTGTGTTTACTAAACATTTGCGGTTGGATTGCTTAATACCACCGGATCTAAAAATGGTTGTTCGAGAGGAACTTGACGTGGATTTATGCATGGTGAGTCTAACAATAGCAAACCAATGAACTCCGAGCAGGATGTCTATATAAGTCGGGAAACAAGGCTTTCGGAAGGCACTATACACAGGCTTCTACTGTAGGTCGATTTCAATTTAGCAGTTGCATCCTAAGGACCACATCTTTAAATCTGCTATGTTCTACTTGGCGATAATGCTCATGTTGCTTAATTTGGCTTATCGTTTATTATTTTGTGATTATTTTAAAATTGTGGAAAATGTGTTTCTCAACCGTGGTTTATTGGAGGCAATACAGTTATTTATGTCATGGCCTCAAGAGTAGAATGCGGTGCCTTTATTACCCAAAATTTCGAAGTCGCAGCGACTCGTGAATGATTGGTGCAACAATTCGATTCGTTTGATTTGTCTCCCCTAGGCAGCGGAGTTTGGCTCAACCGTGAAAAATGGAGAGTTGGCCTTCGGAGCAGGAGACAATGCTTAACTACACTCCGGTTTACTTCGATATTGACTATCACGAGTTAATGCAGGATGAGCGGTGGGCGCGCACAGACTACACCTATTTATGGAAAACGGATGAAACCACACCCAACACAGGCTGTTGCTCATCGACCATCACGAATCCCGATCCTTCTGCTTTTTCTGGTTTTTACGCCTGTGAAAGCTCCTAGTATTCTAAATACATTTCGCGCACGAATGTGAATATTGGTCAGCAAATGAAGATGAAGCATTTGGGGTAAAAAACTGGAAACAGGTGACAGACAATATATGATAAAATATTAAGCAAACTCTGGGATATAGCAAAATTGTTAATCAAGTTGATTTCAAAAAAACGTCGTTGATAATCTTAGTTGCTTGAAAACATATAAAACATCCTATCGCAAGACTCTGCCACACCAGGGCCAATGTGTGGGCAAATGCGAGGAGAAGGAAAGGAGAGATTAGGGCCGATAATGATTGCATGCCATTCGGATGCGGATCTGACGCTGATCGTGTAAAAAGCGTTTTATATGCCGCTTATGGGTTTGCATGTAAAAGCTGCAGACTGCCGATTTATCGTTTAATCACACTGTTTACATGGTCCATCTAAGTGATGTGGTTGTGATAATTGCTTGATTTCGGCTCCGATTCGCTCGATGTTCATCTTCAGTGGGGTTGTGATGTGCCGCAATATTATACCGTGCCAAAATACGCCGCAATCCAGTTCGAAGATAGCAAAAGTTGGTGCTTTACGCTACTCTAGTTAGTGAAACACACTGTGTGTGACTAGTTATTCCTTTCCAGAAAACCTCTTTTAAAACGAACAGGTCGCAAAATTAATATTATTCTAGGTAAAGTGTGCTTATCCAAAGGACAAAGTGCAGACAATTGTAACTAACAAGCTTCACAGAATAAACCACAGAGAATGGGCTGCGACACAAATTTTTACTCAATGAAGCAGGAATAACAGATCGGTGAGTAGTGGCAAGGTAATAGCAGCTTAAATTGCAGGCATGACAGGTGGCCAGGCTGTGCAGAAGCTAAAGATATTCCTCTTCCACGTGGTCAACAAGAGTAGGAGGCAACTTTGTGACATTTCCCACGGTTTGTTTCGTCAATATAATAAAATCCTTTTCTCTGCCCTTTTTAATTTCGATACATTTTCGACCTTGTGTCCATACATGTCTCCCGTTTAGCCTCCTTCTTCCTTGCCCCACTATTTCGTCTCGCTCTTATTCCTTGCAAAATGTAACGTCGAATTAACTCCCATTCAATTGCACTACTTAACGTAGTCCCATTTCTGCATTTGTAAGGTCAAACTAATCAGGATCCTATAGTCAGTTTCACCCAAAAGGGTTCTTAGGAAAGCAAGCAAATGCTACCTCCATTTAACCCACTATGATGTTGAAATACTGGATTACATTGTGGTGAAACTGAGTGCTTTGACAGTGTTTTGACATTTTATGGCATAGAATGAGTCAGGAGCACATGGTCAACGATTTCTGGATTTTTTGATAATACTGGCTGAATCGCGACGTGAGCCAGCCAGCGTGGGAATATCGCCTCATTAAGCACCTCATCCCCACCCACATCATCGTATACGTTATCACCCTCGAGTTGGTCAGACAACTCAGAGGGCTCTATCTATAGCCTCCATCCAGCCTCCGCAATCGTCACAATAACCGTATAACCGATGCGAGGAGAATGCAGTAATAGAACTGGGCAAGTTGGAGTCGACAATGACTGCATGCTGTGTGGATGCACATTTGTTGCCAGATGACTTTAAGCAGCCTCGGCAGGGTTTTCTTGTGGGCGCCTTGATAGGTCTGTTCATCATTCCATCCTAATGCTTACTTTTAAATGGGGGTAGGAACAGAGAGTTAGAATATTTTTCTACTGCTTAGATAATCATGCGATTGATCTTATGATTTCCACAAGTTGCAGCTACGCACTGCCTCAACCCTTTTGACTTCAATGATAGTATGCGCCATCAAACCTTGAAGTCTTACTTTATAAGTTGTGTTTGGACCTTTAAAGAAGGCGCTGTCTCCTATTAAACCGATAAGGCTTGGCATTGCACCTTCCTCCCTAAACTTGGTTAGGCAATTTGCGTAGGAATTTTTAAGCTAATTTCGCTGGGATTATGATGTTTTGCCTGAAGTTGATATAACGCAGAAACAGAACCATCCAATTTTCTACACACTCAAAGACTGACAACAGCATGACGACTCCGAAACAGAGCTCGTGAAATTTGGTGCCATTTATGCTAAGAGAATTTAAGCGAAATTATGGCTACCAATTGATAAATACTTGTTTCGCATAATTTTGTTCCATCGTGTCGTCATTTTTACACACATTTTTACAGGGCCGTCTAGTACGTCAAGTGCACGCCAGGAGTCAGAAAACAGTAACTCGCCTGAGGGCCTATAAATCAGTATAATTTAAACCTTGGTGTCAGAGGATTCCTGATAACTGTTTCGCTGTTCTCGTCACCAGTCCTCTTAATTTCTCTATGGTACGCGCATCCACTATGTGGCGGATTAAGCGTACTCTTGGCGCTACGGTCAATCTAAACTTTATAGTTCTAACCTGATTTGGCACATTTTAGTTTCAACTTGACAGTGCATCACATATTATATCCAAACAACTCAATGGCAGAACCCTGGAACGACTCTTTATGAACGCTTGTTCATTTGAGAGAGCAATAGAAGACAAGTAATGCAAATTAAAGCCGCTTAGCTTTGACGTAGCGTTAGTTACCTTAGCGATATATTTGTGCGACCAAGTAAATAGGTCGGGCGCTGCAGGTAAGATTGTTGCGCAGTTATAAATTTCGGGATCGAGAAATGCAATCATTTATGTACACCTTCACATTTAACCACATAGGTTTGATCGTGGAATGTGTTGACTTAACACCATTTAGACAGCGACAACTCCAGCCCCATGGCATACGCATAGTCGAAGGTGAAAGCGAACTAGATGATTATTGCATGCAAAGCACTTGTGTGCCCTTGTCCTTAGTCTGAAATCAGGTCGACCCAACTTTTTAGTCTCTTCGAGAATTTGGGCTTTCTTTGCATAATGAGTCTATGATCGGTGGGTTTCCTGCGTCGTGGATTCTACGCTGAAACGGCGTAGCAGGCTATTGCACATTGACATTGTTTTCGACCAAATTTGGTTAGTACGGATGTGCGATGCATCCTGGGTCGTAGAGGGCCACCATTTTGCGCCAATAACGCCTTTTACTTCAGCTGCAAAGTTGAATTCCCTCAAGTTCATGATGCGTTTCTCCATGCACATATGCAGATGCGCATGAACACATGTTTATGTAAAGTGCGGGCAAAGATCTTGAATGTTTGTTAGTGAAGAATCTATGTGAGGTTGGCTATGAATGAAACGCAATAATTGAATCAGTGCAAGCCGTAACCTGATAGAGGATGAATTGAACAACTAGTGAACAAGTATTGTGCATCCCAGTTTTTGTCATCTGCTCAGCAGCATTAATTTTTCAATTACCAGAACGACTTCAGCATCTCATTTTCGCATGCTTTTACATATTTTAGCTGCCATAAAATCAGTTCCTACAGGCGTTTCTTTTTACAATATACCAATTTGCTGTCGAATTTTTGCAGTTATCGCCATTTATAGGTCTGGTTTTTGAAGTTAAAATTGAAGCCGCTTCGCAGCAGTGGCTGAAACAACTATCTAATGAATGTCAGGTAAAAAATTCCATGCTTTAAGTCACAGCCAAATGCTTCAATGCTTAATGGAACATAACGCAAACATTCAAAATATTTCATGGCATGCATTGAGGTGGTTAGTTATCCCTGGCGTATGCATTAGATCCATTAAAATATTCATTCTCTGGGCCAAGTGAAGAACGGGCAGTGAATGATGCGCTTGATATCTAGTCCCATTAAGATTGTTGACCTACTTCGCTTGGTACTACTGTTGGGCACTTTCCTTTCTTTTGGCACAGACGATGCCAATGGTATGATGAGAGTAGCTAGCATAACTTCCACCAAGATCGGTGACTTTACTTTTGCAAACTTCCCAAAAATTCGACTTTGTGTGGCCGACGGCGAGTGGGTCTGTTCTGCATTTCGTCGCTTGATCTTTGTCAGGAGCATCCATGCTTTTTAAGTAGTGCAATAAACAGTCAATCTGCCTTTGTCGGCGTCGTGGTCGCAGTGACCATCCATGCTTTGTTTTATCTATAGTCATTTCGGTCTTACATGGTGCGAAAAGAACCAGGTGGAATGCTAATCTAAAGCTAGAGCCTAAAGGAAGAACCATCTCTTTATTGCATTTTAATAGTTTAGACACCACTGGGATTCTGTCATTTTTGGACATTTGTTCAAGCAAAGCAAACTCACTATGCCATTCTGAAGTGCTCTGAAGTGCAAAAAGGTTATTGAATAAACTTTAAAACAAATCCAATTTACTGATTACTTCCTTCCCAAGAGGTGGTGCTAATAATTTTTACCGGACTGGTCGACTATAAAGAAGAAATGTTAGGGTTAAAGAGAAGGAAAAGTTTTATTGAGGTATCAGTGTTAAAGAAGGATGAAACGAGGTATACAATGGCCATTTCGCTCTCGACATCGGCACTGTTATCACACACCCAAGTTCTCTTTCCGTAAACAGCGCAAAATTACGGGATAAAACGGTGATTGTGGTTAGACAGCGCTCTCGGCGTGCAAAGCCTCGCCCAGTGTCGTGCACTTTATCATCGAGGCCTAAATGCATTCCATTTCTCCCCTCAGGCCTGTATGAGGAAGTGCTAGTGCAATGAACGTGCATGTTTTAGATTAGAATGCCTAAACATGGTAGTGTTATGGTAGTTAGTGCAGGAGGAATCTGAGCCGAATTAAAATTGTTGACGTATTTAATGTTGCCGTATTACGCAGTTGGGATCATTACCGAGTATGCTGCGGTCACAGCAGCGAGTAATTCGGAGGATCAAATGGGACCGCAACTATACTGTTTTTTATATATCCATACCGTCATTCTTGCTGGCTGGCAAGCCACTACTCATGTCGCAGGGTTTTCCGGCTCATTTAGGCCTGATGATTGTTGAAATGTTAGCAATGATTAGGTGATCATAAGATTGTTTGCTCCTTCTCGGCCTCAGCACAAGTCGACAAATTTAAGGGCTGCCAACAGTTTTTTATGTACTCTGATTCAAGAATCAATGGTCAGGGACTCGCAGCCTGGCCACTTTATCAGCAAATTTCGGTGCATAATTGCTATGATTTGCATTATTTCTCCCCATACTCATGGTCCGACATGCTACTAGCGAACATCACTTCTGCTGTGAGCAAATGCACAGTGATTCCCTGCTCAATTGGAATGATTGCCTAGGAGACTATTACGAGGAGTGCATAAGAGGACTTCGTGCTTCAGAGGGCCTGCTGCAAACACAGATGGCCGGCTACACGACCTCATATCTGAACATCATGGAGTGTATCTGCACCGTCGACAGCCACTAATGGAAGGCAGAACCATTGGCAGGGGGCGTTGGCAGTGCCAAGCCAATGAGATGCATAAAGTGGTTGGGGCGATGTGCAGCTAATAAGAATTGGGCTGTTTTGAAACAATGCGTCGGAAGTACTTACAAAGGCAGTCCGCCTAAGATTGACTTCATTCACCCAAAAACTAAACTGCAGTTCAACATGTGCCCGGTCTTTTCCGAATCGGGAAAGTGGAAGTTACGTCTGTAGATCGATTCGACCTCTGTGAATGGTACTTGTCCAGTAGAAATTCTCGTTCCTTGCATTTGTTAGTATTTAAATTAATCAAGCGAAATTGCAAAGCTTAATCTCTTCTAAACCACCATTTTCATGCTCATTTTAATAAACAAACGGCCTACAGGGCAAAATGTGTCTATATTTTATTGTCTTCTCCAGGTACCTTAGATTCAAAATTAAGTTATAAATGTTGACGAGGGTTCAACATTTAAAAATAATTTGCACATTTCTACAATCTGCGCACCACTTCAACCCAACTCAGGGCGGATGATGATTTGCTGTCATAATACTTTCTAGTTGATCTTTTAAATGCAAAATTAAAAGCTGCTGGTAATCGGCCTTTTCAATTGGTATTTCGCTGCCATGCTTCGTGACTTTTATTTCATCACCAAATAAGTGCATCCACCATGCTTGCGAATTCGGAGTTGCGTAGCCACCAGCCCCAATCACACGCTCAAATCATTGTTGGTTTTACCACATTTGCACATTGGACCCGAATGCAGTCAAATTTCGACGCTTATCTTGTTGACGCTGACAAATTTTTCTTTAAAAGAAGGATAAAATGAGTTTCTTTAAGGAAGTGTTGGTTAAACAGGGGGCCAAGCGTGGGACGCTAGATGCGGTAGGGTCAAAATTTGTCTGCGAAGGGACAGCGACTACTGATGTCTACTTTGGCAGTATTCGTTTGGACCTTGAAACTTCTGCATGTATACGGCCATCATTGTAGTTAATGCGATCGTGTAGGTCGCCAAAAGTGTGTGATTTGCTTTATGTAGCAAGTAAGTTATAGCGCATGCCAAGGCCTTTGCACAGGTTTGGAGGTTTACAACTACAGCCCTTGAATTCGACGCGATTATCTCAACTTCATCCACGAAAGCCTAGCATGTGTAAAAGAAATCGACCGCATAATATCTTGCAAGTACTAGGAATAGGGTGAGATCAAACAAAATTTGGTGTAGTAAACATACCCTTTGTCCAGGATTTGAATACCAAATGTGTCCGCACATTGGAGGTAAAACAAAGACCTGGAAGGAGCCGACCAATCATTTGCGCACTGCTGCATTCATCTTGACTATGACCATCTAAAGGATCAATATAGCGCCACGGTTGATCTTCGCTAGGAGCACCACTTCCAGTTTCTCCTGCTCTTTGTCTTAGTCCGAGATCGTCATCCTCAATAGCGGAGGTACTCTGCACGGTGCAAGACCTGGGGTTAGTCACTGACGAATTGTGGTTCTCTTTCCTTGATCATGCCAAACCAGTAGCGCATTCAACCCAAACATCCAGTAGCGCATAGGTGATCATGATGCAAGCGAGATGTAGGAGACTAACATTGCGTTTGTCGCCATTCTACTAAGTATCACTGAAACAGATAGTGGAGCATAGAGAGCGAGTGTGCATTCAACTGTGACAGTGGATCTCACTGCCAAGGCAAAGCTTGCCAAGTCGAAAACCTGTTTTCAAAAGGATTGTCGGTGAACTAAAACCACCTCACGCCGCAAAAATATTTTATTAAATGCATCCAAGTGCTTCAGTTACTACAGAAACCAAAATGGTCAAGCAAAGTAGCATCGAATTTATGCAAGTCAGTTCTAAGATGACACATCTTAGCATGCAGTCCATGGTTGATTTATCTCTTTATCATTAAAAATGAGATTGAGATTTCCATATGAAGTAGCACCAACTCAATTTTTTACTTAACAATATTCGGCTCCATCCTTTCGGCAAAAATTCGTTCATTAAATGTTCTGCAAATGAGGTCTTGCCATTCTATATTTTGCTTTGACTTGTGATTAACAGCAACACTACCAACTTCATTTTACAAACTATGACAATTATTTTCGGCCTAGTAAATGTTTGTAAATGAATGCTGAGCCAACTTTTTAGGCCTTTTGGTACTTTTGCCCTAAAATTCACCCAATGCAATCATGATTTTGCTGGCGTTTCCACACCTTATACTCCTTTGTGTTTCTTTTACGCGCAACACTATATTATAAGCTTTAATTTTTAGGTGAAACTGCGCCTCCTATAGTAGCCTTTGTAAAAGTCCAAAATCACATCTTCTGTCTTAATCTCAATTGAACTAATTTGAAAATGACCATATGTATCTATACCTAATTGAGTTGGCTGGGCTGGTTTGCGAGTATTTTATAAAATATACAAAGCCATTTTTTCTTATAAAGTTTGGATGTTGCACGTAGCCTGCCACCAAAACGAGGAAGAGATGGTATTGTACAATCACATTTAACTGTTGCTTGTCAAGCGTTTAAATTGCACCTCTCTTTATTTTACCGCTTTATAGAGGTTAAATTCGTTAAGCGCAATATGATAATCTTGGCCAACGCACACTAAATGCAGATCTGACTTTAGATCGCCTGAGCTGCAGAAGCCTGACGCCAGACATAAGAAAAAATAAAATGAGCACAAGGCACATAAAGGCGTCGTGAAGAAGATTGCCATTCACTAATAGGGACGGAGGATTAGGCTCTTATACCTCTGGCTGCAACATCACCACTTTGTATCGTCACCTCGATAACACCCCGGATAGCATGAGCACTGAGGATATTGCTGAGTTGTGCTGCTAAAGTCACGGGAATTAACTGAGAGCGGTAGTTTTCAGACTGAGCATGTTGGCATTCTATAGTTATCCACACAGGGATTCCTAGGAAATGTAGGCCCAGCTGGCAAACGAAGGACTGCTATCAACACAGAGTTCATTGTGGCCCATATTGCTGCAATTTAAGGCAGGCAGAAATTTTCCCAGCAACACATTGCTCAGATTCCAAAAATCGGATCACAACAAATGTTCCTCTTAATTAGATTTTAACTTGGTCTTCGAAACATTCACTATGCTTCAGGAATGAATAAGTCCAGAGTCAAATTCCGATCCACTTTATTGAGTAGAACGGTGCCCACATGTTTGCCTGACATAAGGTGTGTACTAGTAAAACGACAATTTCCCCAGGTGCAGCATTACCTTGGTTTAAAACAACTCCTTTATGAACTTTGCTGTCAGAGGTTGGGTATGGGCTTCCTGCTTCTGTTAAAAAGGGCAGAAGTTGAAGTGGCTGTAGTAGCGGTGGTAACAGTGGCAGTGCCTACATGAAACAAATATAAAGGTGGGAAAGAATGAAGTAATGCATTGGCAAAAAGGAATGCAGTGCTTGAAAGTGCAGCAGTGGAAGGTAAAGGACAGGTCATTTAGGACAGTTAGGAGGAAGGAGGTGAAATACCGCATTGCTAAGTTTAAGCTTTGAAGTTAGATTTCAATTCTCTTTCGAAACCACCACCAACAGCCATGACGAGCATTCAAATCAGTGTTATTTTTTTCCTTGAATTCCCAACCTCCATTGTCGGAGTCAACGGAATGCAGAGTGTTTTGATTAAGGAAGAAGTAAAACCCATGCTAATGCAATTAGAAAGCATAAAATCCAATTTCCACTAGACCAGCACATGTTATTTCTTATCCTGTAGAAAACCGATGTGCGGCGAAGTAACATCACGGTATTTTGGGCACAGATTAGTCGCGGATAAATTACTCATCTCAATTTGTTAGTAAATGCCTAGCCATTTCGATGGCTCAGTTTATACCAACTCATCGTCTGCACTGCCTCTATCGGCGTTTCAAAGCACTCGCGTTCCCTCAATAATGCCAGCAATTGTGAATATCTTAGTCACGCTTTGGGCTGCATATTTCCCGTACGTACTCCTTTGTGTTTCTTTTATGCTTTAATTTTTAGGTGAAACTGCGCCTCCTATAGTAGCTTTTATAAAAGTCCAAAATCACATCTTCTGTCTTAATCTCAATTGAACTAATTTGAAAACGACCATATGTATTTAAACATAATTGAGTTGGCTGGGCTGGTTTGCGAGTATTTTATAAACCATACAAGGCCATTTTTTCTTATAAATTTTGGATGTTGCACGTAGCCTGCCACCAAAACGAGAAAGAGATGGTATTGCAAATCACATTTAACTGTTGCTTGTCAAGCGTTTAAAATCGCACCTCTCTTTATTTTACCGCTTTATGGAGGTTAAATTCGTTAAGCGCAATATGATAATCTTGGCCAACGCACACTAAGTGCAGATCTGACTTTAGATCGCCTGAGCTGCAGAAGCCTGACGCTAGACACAAGAAAAAATAAAATAAGCACAAGGCATTATAAATGCGTCGTGAAGAAGATTGCAAACATCACCACTTTGTATCGTCACCTCGATAACACCCCGGATAGCATGAGCACTGAGGATATTGCTGAGTTGTGCTGCTAAAGTCCCGTAGTCACGGGAACTAACTGAGAGCGGTAGTTTTCAGACTGAGCATGTTGGCATTCTATAGTTATCCACACAGGGATTCTAAGGAAATGTAGGCCCAGCTGGCAAACGAAGGGCTGCTATCAACACAGAGTTCATTGTGGCCCATATTGCTGCTATACAAGGCAGGCAGAAATTTTCCGAGCAACACATTGCTCAGACTTCAAAAATCAGATCACAACAAATGTTCCTCTAAATTAGATTCTAACTTGGTCCTCGAAATATTAATTATGCTTGAGGAATGAATAAGTCCAGAGTCGAATTCCGATCCACTTTATTGAGTAGAACGGTGCCCACATGTTTGCCTGACATAAGGTGTGTACTAGTAAAACGACAATTTCCCCAGGTGCAGCATTACCTTGGTTTAAAACAACTCCTTTATGAACTTTGCTGTCAGAGGTTGGGTATGGGCTTCCTGCTTCTGTTAAAAAGGGCAGAAGTTGAAGTGGCTGTAGTAGCGGTGGTAACAGTGGCAGTGCCTACATGAAACAAATATAAAGGTGGGAAAGAATGAAGTAATGCATTGGCAAAAAGGAGGGAAGACAAAGTCTTGCCTTGCGCTGATGAATGCAAGGAATGAATAAGTCCAGAGTCAAATTCCGATCCACTTTATTGAGTAGAACGGTGCCCACATGTTTGCCTGACATAAGGTGTGTACTAGTAAAACGACAATTTCCACAGGTGCAGCATTACCTTGGTTTAAAACAACTCCTTTATGAACTTTGCTGTCAGAGGTTGGGTATGGGCTTCCTGCTTCTGTTAAAAAGGGCAGAAGTTGAAGTGGCTGTAGTAGCGGTGGTAACAGTGGCAGTGCCTACATGAAACAAATATAAAGGTGGGAAAGAATGAAGTAATGCATTGGCAAAAAGGAGGGAAGACAAAGTCTTGCCTTGCGCTGATGAATGCATATGTGGTCGTAACCTAAGTTAGATGTCCTTGTTCTTATTACTCTTGGCTCCAATGACCTAACACTATTGGATATGGGCAAGTCAGAGTGCGATGATAGCACCACCTATTTCATACATCAGTCGATCTTCGTGCTCGGCAGATCCGCTTCCATGAGCATACCACACCCACGCAAATAGTGTCTGCATAACGCGTTCGAGTTTGTATTGACACTCTCTTTCAGCCTCCTCCATTAATGTTCCAATTTCCCTCGTTTATTTTCATGACCACCCTTCTTTCTAACCTCTTCCACTTAGCGCATTTTAACGCATCGACACTTTCCTGGGTCGCCTTTTTCTCATTGCCGAAGCGCACGGGTAAGCAATAGGCTGCGTCACATGCACCTACGTTCCTAGTGGCCCTTGACTGATTAGCAACCATCGAGAGGCAGTTGAAGCAAACTACAACTGCCTGATGTAGGGACGCTGCAGATGGTACCATTGTGCCAACGGATTATGCATGGCGGCGAATTTTCAAAAGGATGCTTTATCCTGTCTTGTAGGACCACGTGCATTCCAGTATCTTCTCAGTTAAGCGTGCACGACCCCCACTTTCCGATAAAACCTAGCTGCCTTATGGCTAGATGGCTCCATTTTCCATGATTGTAAAGAAAAAAAAAATTTTTTGCCTCAGATTTAATTCCGAAGGAAAAATATTATCTTACAGAACGTTTGTTTCCCTCGGTCTTCATTAAGTTCATAGCATTTGAAATGAAACACCAATTTCGTTTTGACTTGAGGCGGTACGATGAAGAGCATCAAGAGTGACGATTTAACTAGAATTTTAGTGTCCAAATCGTCCACTTTGACCCACGTAAATAAAAAGACTTCTGCATTACTACGCATTCTAAAGAGTTTATCATATTTTTCCGAAGACTTTGGCCTAAAAGGTTCCAAATGAACAGAATGTAGCCATTTCGCGTGCACTTTTCGTGTGCGTTCGTTGAAGAATTGGACAACCTTAATCAGCACGAGCATGAAATGCATTAGGCGATTGCTGGTAAAATTTTACCAACGATGTTTCGTACTCATTCACACATGTGCCAATTCTACCATCCATCAATTTCGACCATAGCTTGCCAATCGGTGCTGCGTTTTGTCTCAGAAATGGAAATTAGAACCTCACTGCTGTAAAAGGCCTCATGATAGACTTTAATGCTCTGCACTGAATTCACTGCCTCAATGAAACTAGCGCTGATACTCGACTGCCATTAAACTACTCTATGCGTTCGCAGTTCGCAGTTCACAGAGCCTGTTGAGATCCAACGATGTATGCGCACAGCGATGCGTGGGGCTTATTCACTCGACATCATTCGCAGTTTGTTAAATTCCTACAAGATTGAATGAGTTTATCTGCTTCGTCATTAGTGTTTACCTACAAATCCTTCCTTCTTAGTAAGGACGCCTTCTTCTTCTTCTTCTTCTCACTTAGTCCCCAACACAGACAAATGCAAGACATGGGTTATTGAATGGTTCACCATGCGTTTCGAAGTGCTGAGGCAACTTTTCGTGATTCTGGAAGGAAAAGTGCAGTGAAGGGGATGGATGATGTGGTCTTGTCACTGACTGCTCTGTTACAGGTGCTACATTCAACGTTTGACCGGATGCTAGCCAGTCAGCCAGCCAGTCAGCCAGATAGCTAGCTAGGGTCGATGGTGCTACGTACGAATGGAAGTAATATATTGTAAGTTGAAATTCGGACACCTAAATGTTTGTAATCTTGCGCTGCACTGGTTTACATTATAAGTACCAGTTGCGATCCATGCATGTAGGCCATTACTGTCGAAGTAAATGCTGTCAGGGCCTGCTTACTTCTAAAAATGCATTAAAAATAGCAGTGCTTCCAAAGGAAACAGACAAGGGGGCCAGTAGCCTCCGAAAGACTCTTGGGATATAAGATCAGTCCCATTGGGTTAGCTGCTGATATGCAGCAGTCTTTCACGAAAGCTTCGTCGATTCGCCCAAGCGGTCATGCTCTGAAGGCGCTGTCTTTAAAGCACTCGAGCCCGTGGACAGTGCGTTTCCAACTTACTTGAAGTCCCGAAGTCCTGGAAATGCAAATGCCACTGCACGACGCCTTGATCATTGCAACGACTGGGCCAAAATGCGTGCGATGTATCACATTTGTGGAACTGTAGGGGATCGTTAAGGTTGTATTGCAGTTCTGTTGACAATTTTACAGAAATTGGCTACTATCGACTGTAGCTTTAGACAGTGCTGGAAAGCACCGGATTGGCCCTTGTTCTTTGACCTATCCTCTAATCCACGGTTGTTTCAGATTCAGGTTCTCCTCTTGCTTTGTCCAGGTGCAAACGCATCTTCAGATTACACGAGAACTTGCAAACTGACGTGCTAAAGCCGAAGTGATTTTGACACAGTTTAATTGAAATCTGGTGTGCATGCCTCAGCTCACATCACCTTCTCCCTCTTCTGTCCACCTGGATCAAAGTGTTTGCTTGAGCTGCTGTGACAGCCTTTTAGAGGAGCAATAATCTAGCAAGCGGCGGAAAACCCTAAATTTTCCTCTACCCCATACCAAGCCAAGCGTGCATCCGTCGTCGTTGTGGATGAAACTCGATTATGCCTGCTCCATCATGGGCTCACAGCAACTATTTTAACCTGCAGCTGATTAAATGCCCTAGTAAAGAGGCAGATGGTTGACATAGACTCTTCCAACCCCGTAGGTTGCCACTCGAAAGTGGTGATAAGTGCTACAGGCTACACAAAAATATGTACCTAGTTGATTGATGCTTGCATTTATCAGGTTAGTTGTAACATGTTTCGATGAGGAAAAGGTTCGTATTTTTTTACTTAATTTGAACGCTTTTGTTCAGCTTCCTTTAGGTGAGCTGTTACTTAAACCCAAAAGCAAGCTTTAGAGATAGCGCTTGTTGTCGCATTACGTCCACGCCTCCTATAGAAGTCAGTTTCTCTACGTAAATAAATGATTGGCTTTAAAATGTTTTTAACTTCGACAAGTTCATTGTAACCGGCACCATATTGAGCGCATAAACCACTGCCGTAGAAGGATCCAAAAATTTTAAGTTCTTGTTCACATCTAATGCGGAAGATGTGTTTGTCTTATTTAATGCTAGGAATGATTTGTTTCTCAGCATACGTCTACTCAACATGTCGTAGGTCAAATCTCCAAAATGAATGAGGCGAATCGTTTGTGTCATCCATTTTGCATTTCGGAGGGGCGAATTTGTCCTTTTGAGGCAAATTCACTTGACATCCATTCTTCAGTACTCTACACAATTGAGACGGTAATGCGTGAATGAGGACAGGAGTGACGGTGAAGTGATGTGGAATTGGCTGTTCGTGGCTTTTACCTCCTCGGTGTGTGACTGGCTGCGCATTCATTAGGATGTGCTGACTCTAAATTTTTCCTATCAAATGGAATTCTTGAAATACAATGAAACAAAGTCTTGTTGTCAAAAGGCAGCACTTTCATTTTGGTTCGCTTTGCTATGCAATTTTTGCAAACGGTTCGGTAGACGGTTGGTTGCTTTAACAAGGCAAGATTAGGGTCAATGTAGCATTATTTGTTAAGAATAGTTGTGAGGAGTGAATATTTGCCTGTTAAGCTCCATAGGATGGGCGTAGAGGCATCAGTGAGCAGCTCTAGGTGCAGTATTTCCCTCGAAAATTTGCAATTTTCGAAATGGGGACGACGACAGCGATGATGTTATTAGGCATTGTTGAACAACACTCACCGAACCACCACCACCATTGCCAGCAATGCTAAGCATCAGAAGTCTGTCAACGTGACCACAGAGTCATCAGGCTGCCATCGGCATCGACTGTTGTCGAAGGTGGCACATCCATCCACATTGGTGCATTTTCTGCTACAATGCTAGTGAATTGTGCGCATACTTCACCACGATCCAGAAAAAAATTACCGTACACTTGAAGTAGAAAAGCACAAAGGTCAATGATGTCTACTCCCAAAAAACCACTTACATGGGATGCTGCCTACACCAAATGGCAGTAAGACACCACACCACAAGTGCTGTTAGTCGGTTCACACGTGTCGGATTCAAATTGGTCCATTGCACATTAAAACCGTCAGAAATGCCATTTTACGTGTCCTACCGCCTATTAATATTCATCCTGCTACGCGGTGTCGTCTGCGTCATGCAGGCGTTCAAGGCGCCTCTCTCTTGCTTCGCTTCCTCCTCACCTTTAATATTCTTTAAATCCCTTGTTTCCGTCGCAATCTTCCCCATCTCCAAATCACTCCAACCACTTACTCTGCCGTTCCGGAGATGTCGGAAGTCCAAAACAGACAAACGCCGTTAAAACTAAGGGCGAATTATTCCACCAAACTTACTCTTCCACTTTCCCTGTGATATCTCCTTCTCTTTCTCCCTATTTTTATTTGCGTACGTAGTTCCACTATTGTCTTGTCTGGTTTTCGGTGCAAACCACGCAAAAAAAGAAAATATGACCAAACTCTTCGAGTGTGCTACACAAAAATAATCAAATCAATTCATTAAGAAGGGGAATTAAATCAGTTCAGGCATAGATGGAAGAGGAATGAAGGAACTAAAGCACGCTGCACCGCAGCGCTGTGTAAAGTCAATATGTGGTGCTCTATTTTCAACGCTCTTCTCCCCTTTCCCACCCTCTATCCTTCCATACCCACGACTTCTCAACTTTTTATAACCCCTATCTCAATCACTTGCTTGATTCTTCCAGCCGAACTAGCATGCTGCTTTGCCTTACTGAAGAAGTACACGCACTGCTGTTGCCACTTGTGAGGCAAAGCAACAATTATTCCAACCATAGGATTAAGGATGCACACCAAAATGCAATCCTTACCAGGGACACACCAGTTTCTCTAATTAATTCCCATTCTGCACCACGCACATCGACGACCAGACAAAGGCCCAACTTCGTAGATGCCGCTAAATGCACGGAAAGATTATTGGGTATTTCTAGGGCAAAGCAATAGTCACATGACTTGTTATCGAATCCAGGCAGTAAAATGAAGTAAACTTTTATCATTTGTGCAATAAAACCAAATGGAAGAAATGTTAACAAGTAAAACATTTGCAAGGCAGCGGCGACGCGGGCTATTATGTGTGTTGAAGATAAATGAGAGGTTCTGAACCAGACTGCATAATCAAACCTGGAAGTCATCATGGTTGTCCACAACTAGTGGGTGGGTACAAGTTGGGGCTAGCTATTGTTGGGAGAGACAGAGATCCTCAGAAATGGAAATGGAGATGACGGACAAGAGGACGGAGTCGAGATCGAGCATGTTGCCAAGGCGTGATGATGGAGATCGAGGGGGTGTAGAGTGCAGTGTAGGGGTAAGTGCAACGAGATGGTACCCTTTGAGACCACAAGCGGACGGGTGGAGTGGGTCGATGTTTGCCTACTGAGAAGGAAACAAGTAGAGTGTGTATAAATGATAGTGATTGGAACGGTGCAGATTATAGGAGGCCGAACGGAAGAAGGAGGAAAGGAAAGAGGGAAAGAATGATATTTGGAATAGAAATAGGCAGCACGTAGGGCGTTAGTGTGGGAGACGAGCTATAATAAAGTCTGCCGAGCGAGTTGTCGAAGGTGGCACATCCATCCACATTGGTGCATTTTCTGCTACAATGCTAGTGAATTGTGCGCATACTTCACCACGATCCAGAAAAAAATTACCGTACACTTGAAGTAGAAAAGCACAAAGGTCAATGATGTCTACTCCCAAAAAACCACTTACATGGGATGCTGCCTACACCAAATGGCAGTAAGACACCACACCACAAGTGCTGTTAGTCGGTTCACACGTGTCGGATTCAAATTGGTCCATTGCACATTAAAACCGTCAGAAATGCCATTTTACGTGTCCTACCGCCTATTAATATTCATCCTGCTACGCGGTGTCGTCTGCGTCATGCAGGCGTTCAAGGCGCCTCTCTCTTGCTTCGCTTCCTCCTCACCTTTAATATTCTTTAAATCCCTTGTTTCCGTCGCAATCTTCCCCATCTCCAAATCACTCCAACCACTTACTCTGCCGTTCCGGAGATGTCGGAAGTCCAAAACAGACAAACGCCGTTAAAACTAAGGGCGAATTATTCCACCAAACTTACTCTTCCACTTTCCCTGTGATATCTCCTTCTCTTTCTCCCTATTTTTATTTGCGTACGTAGTTCCACTATTGTCTTGTCTGGTTTTCGGTGCAAACCACGCAAAAAAAGAAAATATGACCAAACTCTTCGAGTGTGCTACACAAAAATAATCAAATCAATTCATTAAGAAGGGGAATTAAATCAGTTCAGGCATAGATGGAAGAGGAATGAAGGAACTAAAGCACGCTGCACCGCAGCGCTGTGTAAAGTCAATATGTGGTGCTCTATTTTCAACGCTCTTCTCCCCTTTCCCACCCTCTATCCTTCCATACCCACGACTTCTCAACTTTTTATAACCCCTATCTCAATCACTTGCTTGATTCTTCCAGCCGAACTAGCATGCTGCTTTGCCTTACTGAAGAAGTACACGCACTGCTGTTGCCACTTGTGAGGCAAAGCAACAATTATTCCAACCATAGGATTAAGGATGCACACCAAAATGCAATCCTTACCAGGGACACACCAGTTTCTCTAATTAATTCCCATTCTGCACCACGCACATCGACGACCAGACAAAGGCCCAACTTCGTAGATGCCGCTAAATGCACGGAAAGATTATTGGGTATTTCTAGGGCAAAGCAATAGTCACATGACTTGTTATCGAATCCAGGCAGTAAAATGAAGTAAACTTTTATCATTTGTGCAATAAAACCAAATGGAAGAAATGTTAACAAGTAAAACATTTGCAAGGCAGCGGCGACGCGGGCTATTATGTGTGTTGAAGATAAATGAGAGGTTCTGAACCAGACTGCATAATCAAACCTGGAAGTCATCATGGTTGTCCACAACTAGTGGGTGGGTACAAGTTGGGGCTAGCTATTGTTGGGAGAGACAGAGATCCTCAGAAATGGAAATGGAGATGACGGACAAGAGGACGGAGTCGAGATCGAGCATGTTGCCAAGGCGTGATGATGGAGATCGAGGGGGTGTAGAGTGCAGTGTAGGGGTAAGTGCAACGAGATGGTACCCTTTGAGACCACAAGCGGACGGGTGGAGTGGGTCGATGTTTGCCTACTGAGAAGGAAACAAGTAGAGTGTGTATAAATGATAGTGATTGGAACGGTGCAGATTATAGGAGGCCGAACGGAAGAAGGAGGAAAGGAAAGAGGGAAAGAATGATATTTGGAATAGAAATAGGCAGCACGTAGGGCGTTAGTGTGGGAGACGAGCTATAATAAAGTCTGCCGAGCGGCGGTGAAGTAAAGCAGGTGGCAAGCGAGGGCTGCTTGAGGTTCTGAGTTGGCTAGCGGCATGCGTTTATCGCTTCCCCGCTGTCTGAGCTAAGATCATTTGTAGTGTCAGCTCTTTGAGCGCAACTTCCACAACGGTGCCTGATTTGAGATTAATGAAATCACGTGCACTTTTCACCTGGGGCGTGTGGTGCGCGCTCGCTCAACCCCATCCACGAGTCGGCCTCGTATTGCATTGCCTTGACCATCGACTCATTGATGAAAAGCAGGACAGTGGGAGGGTGGCAGTGGAGCAAGTGCGGATGTTGCATCCTATGACTGGTTGCGTGCGATGTGCGTGCGCACACGTGTGGAGGGGAGGGTGAGGCATGTGATGCTCGCTTCACAAAACGCATTCGTTTGTCACCACCATACACAGCCCAACATAGCACAGCTCATTCGGAAATCGAAGAGCAGAACGGGGCAATGCTCATAAATCCCACTATCTCACTGCACCTTACGGTAGCCTGAGTGTCGTCTGTGTGGATTGTGTGGGCTGAACACCAATAAAGGTGGTGAAGGGCTGCAGCAGGAAACGGTCTTGAGGTTACTTACTTACTCATCTTCACCATTGATATTTTTGTCAATGTTATTCCTGAAAAGTAGAATTTCACTCAAATGCCGTATTAGCATTTCGGTGATAGAACAAGGGAGACGTCGTTAGCTGCCTGCGTAAGGGAAGACACGTAGAGACTAATGTTTCGAAGACTTCGTCGTCAAGGAATCTGAATATGACACACGAAACAATACACATTTGAACTTATAAATATGCCAATCTAAGGAGAAAATTTAACGTCTTTACTGGACCCGGACACAAATGGTTATTTTTTCTGGATTGTAATGAAGTATATGCACAAGTTACTAGCATTGTAGCAGAAAATGCATCAATGCGGATAAATGTGCGGTGGAAGGTATACAAGTGCTGACAACGGGGACGTTGACACCCTAACTGGAAATTCACTGACGCCAGCACTTGGACTGTTATGGGCACAACACCTGCCTTCTCTATTCTAATGACTTATAGGTAAGTCACAACCGTCTGACGCGTAGCGAAATGTGGGCGACGCAAACAAGAGAGTTCGGAGGCGCGGTGTCAAGTGCGGAAGTGCCCAACTAATGCGGGGGCGCACATCTTCACATTCCAATGTGTGTAAAATCCACTAACACTTTGGTTCTTAGCGTGTGCACTAATGATGAGGTAATAGCATGAAGTGGTGGTGTTGGAGTAATGCACTAAATGCGAAGAGCCAACAGCTAAGCGGAATATATTCTAGCATGGTATCTGTTGCTTGGCAGAAATGTCTTATCTTGACAACAATATCACTGACGCCAGCACTTGGACTGTTATGGGCACAACACCTGCCTTCTCTATTCTAATGACTTATAGGTAAGTCACAACCGTCTGACGCGTAGCGAAATGTGGGCGACGCAAACAAGAGAGTTCGGAGGCGCGGTGTCAAGTGCGGAAGTGCCCAACTAATGCGGGGGCGCACATCTTCACATTCCAATGTGTGTAAAATCCACTAACACTTTGGTTCTTAGCGTGTGCACTAATGATGAGGTAATAGCATGAAGTGGTGGTGTTGGAGTAATGCACTAAATGCGAAGAGCCAACAGCTAAGCGGAATATATTCTAGCATGGTATCTGTTGCTTGGCAGAAATGTCTTATCTTGACAACAATTAATGGCTAGAAGGTGATTCGCTTCGAAATGAAACAAATCAGTGTGAGATACCAGCAAATAGGACGAGTCCGCATCAGCACACAGCTGTTGACTTGTGGGTTGGATTTAGTTGATCTACTAGTAGCACAGAAAATGTAAGATCCTAAAATCAGAACACATGAATTCAAACCGCATTCTAGCTTCAGCGCCGTACAATGGCCTAGCCAAAGAGGTCAGGAATAGGTAAAGCCTTGCCCCTTTAAGTGCAGCTCTTTCTGAGACGAAATTTGCCCCCCAAACACCAATGAAGACGACCACAAAGAAAGCTTTATTGAAATTGGGACTTGTATGTCTATGGCCGAATGGGTGAGCATGTGTTGGGGATGGCAAATTGAGTTTGACGAATAGACAGTTCATTGTAAGTGCTCCCTTTAAGGATGGTCTTGCCATTTCGTGACCTCAAATCCGCAAGCTTAAGGACAACTTGGCTAACTAGGCAACTGAGTGATTAAGCAATGCATGACTGTCAAGACCCAATCGCTCGCTGCGTTACCAACTGCGACCAGCTCGGATGTATCAGCATTCGAGAGACAGCACATCACATGTTTTAATGTTTGCTAAAATTCCAGGGGCATGGAAGAACTCGAAGCGCAATGATATCAGTTGGCTTAACGTTTGTCAGCTTCGGTTTAAACGCAATCAATTCCACTACGGATGTGTTTAACAATCCAGCTTCACTGTGCTCTATGAGATGTGAAGAGGCAAACGCGACGCTAAACATAATTGAGGTTGGGAACATAAACCATTGCCTTTAAGAGTCCGGACGTAATTTATTAGGCTACAATGAAAGGTCTGGTGGTACTCACTGCTGCAGAAATTAAGGTGCTCGAGTTGGTAGGTGATGCTGCCTCATTCATCCCACAGTTGAAGGAAAGACACTGCCAACTCCCCTGAATACACCACTTGCAATTCTGACACGCAATGTGCTATGCGGTGTTAGTTCAGCATGAGAAACTCAATATCTCTAGGCCTGTTCTAATAAGGTTCCCATGATTCCCATAGGTTTGCATTACGATGTGATAGCATGTTTAGTCAAGTGGTGGGAGGATGCACCTATATCATGCATCCGCCCCCACTCGAAAGTAAACATTGTGGTTGAACGATAAACAGGCCAGTCGAGATTCCTATAAAATACCGCGTAGAGGGTACACCATACACACCTCACTCGATCAGCACCAGCTCTGCATTCGTACAGCATGCGTTCATCACCGACTCTAATCTCTGTGCTTCTTCTCCTCGCACTCACATCACGCCCTGCCTTCTCCGCAGCCTTGGCGATTGGCGAGGCTGTGCCGAGGCCAGAGGCAGACCCCTTCGGCGTGTCAGACCTCCCAGTGGGTGAAAACGTAGCGGAGAATGTGGTTGAGACGGAGGCATTCAGTGAACTCGATGAAGACGACGTGAGCGAGGATGTCCTCGTGCCAGCTGCGTTTCGTCGTGTTCGAGTGAGAGTAAGATGTGTCTACGATCGCGGGTCCAAAAGGCTTCGATGCTGGCGGATCCGACAAGTTATTCCTCTTCGTCGTTGACCACTTGAGTGAGCAAATGTTGTGGCTGCGTCCCCTCCTGAAACGCTTCTTTAAATAAATCTGATCTTCAATTGCCGCCAGTTTTGATTGCGTTGTTTTAAGAAGGACACTGCTGAATCTTGCAATTGAAGAGAAGTTACTCTGATGTGTACATTAGCACGGAATGAAAGAGAGGGGAGGATGGGCATGGAAGAAATAGGTGGACGGAGACAGGAAATAATTCGTTGGGTGTTATAGAGAGTCCATGAATAGTGGTGGAAAGGACAAAGGCTAGAAGAAAGGCATGTGTTGCCCCAATGAAAGAAAAGCACAGCTTGTGACACAGATCATTGCCTACTCGAAGTACTCTAGTGTAAAACAATGAGGCGTGATTGGCATATTAGCGAGACTTGGTGCAGCGAAGGCAGCTTTGAGTTGTGCAAGCACCCTTTGGACAAAAGCAGGACCGAGTGGAGTGTCACCATCCCTTAGAATTATGGGTTGTTTACGTTGTGTCTGGTTCGAGTACAAGCTTCACAATGCATTACGAGTGCAAGGACCCCCAAACTCTGAAGGCAAAGTGAGTGCAGATGAGCAAAGCTGAACAATCAGCTTACATGTCGGCATGTAAGCCGAGCACTAGTTTGCAGCAGGACCATGCGTTCGGTTGGATGAAAATGTGGTGCCGCAGCACTGATTTGGTGGCAGGCCCTTGCAAGGGCATCTGTTAAAGAACGGACTAACAATGGGCATCGCAAGTGGTGCAGCACGGTGTTACACAGATAAACATCGTTGGAATTGTGTGCCTGCGGATGGGTAGAGGCAGGTCCCGATTGATGTCGCCATCCTCATGCGTCATTAAGGGAAGTCCAGCAGCAGACCATCGATGAAGATGATACGTAGTTAGCATGGGAACCACTTCTCTCCCACCACTTTCCTTAGGCACACCTCACACCTCGGCCTCTCCCAAACACCAGCCCCAGCTTCACCCTCAGGACGAAGGTGTCTGTATTGCCAGCTTCTGTGCCACCTCAGCGTCCCCTACGCTGGTGGTAATAATGGGCCAGAGGCGGTACATGCGCACATGCAGACAAGTCGTCTAACGAATGTGTTGAGGCAACAGTTGTGTGTCTGTGGCCAGAAGTTCATGTGAGAGATGCTTTGGGAACCGTAAACCAATTGCGTTATGGAGTAAATGCAGGCAAAAGCAATCTGTTGTGTCAGTGAACCAAATTACAGAAACTGAGCTGTGACACCACTGTCAACATGCAGTGCTTGAAAGTGCAGCAGTGGAAGGTAAAGGACAGGTCATTTAGGACAGTTAGGAGGAAGGAGGTGAAATACCGCATTGCTAAGTTTAAGCTTTGAAGTTAGATTTCAATTCTCTTTCGAAACCACCACCAACAGCCATGACGAGCATTCAAATCAGTGTTATTTTTTTCCTTGAATTCCCAACCTCCATTGTCGGAGTCAACGGAATGCAGAGTGTTTTGATTAAGGAAGAAGTAAAACCCATGCTAATGCAATTAGAAAGCATAAAATCCAATTTCCACTAGACCAGCACATGTTATTTCTTATCCTGTAGAAAACCGATGTGCGGCGAAGTAACATCACGGTATTTTGGGCACAGATTAGTCGCGGATAAATTACTCATCTCAATTTGTTAGTAAATGCCTAGCCATTTCGATGGCTCAGTTTATACCAACTCATCGTCTGCACTGCCTCTATCGGCGTTTCAAAGCACTCGCGTTCCCTCAATAATGCCAGCAATTGTGAATATCTTAGTCACGCTTTGGGCTGCATATTTCCCGTACGTAATGCAGTGCTTGAAAGTGCAGCAGTGGAAGGTAAAGGACAGGTCATTTAGGACAGTTAGGAGGAAGGAGGTGAAATACCGCATTGCTAAGTTTAAGCTTTGAAGTTAGATTTCAATTCTCTTTCGAAACCACCACCAACAGCCATGACGAGCATTCAAATCAGTGTTATTTTTTTCCTTGAATTCCCAACCTCCATTGTCGGAGTCAACGGAATGCAGAGTGTTTTGATTAAGGAAGAAGTAAAACCCATGCTAATGCAATTAGAAAGCATAAAATCCAATTTCCACTAGACCAGCACATGTTATTTCTTATCCTGTAGAAAACCGATGTGCGGCGAAGTAACATCACGGTATTTTGGGCACAGATTAGTCGCGGATAAATTACTCATCTCAATTTGTTAGTAAATGCCTAGCCATTTCGATGGCTCAGTTTATACCAACTCATCGTCTGCACTGCCTCTATCGGCGTTTCAAAGCACTCGCGTTCCCTCAATAATGCCAGCAATTGTGAATATCTTAGTCACGCTTTGGGCTGCATATTTCCCGTACGTAGATTAGGCGACCGAACCTGACTTGAATTAGTTCGAGGACAATTCCACTTTGGTCTCTGTACAGGAATAGCTGGACGGTAAGATAAATAAACTGACTTGGGGCTCACTTACATTTGATTACAGACACTAGCGAGGCTGCACTGAAGCCAAAGTCGGACCTTCTCGAGGGTGAAGTATTGGCTATGATTTCAACAGTCATGTCGTGTAGTCGCTGCATAAAAATCAGCTGTGGCCCTCGTCGCTTCTTGCGTCCAACCCATCCTCCGCGTCTTTCAAATAGATTGTTTGCACACGTCTGATCTCGCCAGTACAATTTACAATGTGCTCAGACTATTTTATTTCCTCTCAAAATTAATATGATATTGATACAAGTCAGAAAGTTGTAAGCCAGCAGATCATCACCAATGACTTACCCACCATAGTCACCTAAATCAAATTTTATTTAAATGTTGTATCTCATTTTTAGAGGCAGACAAATTTTGAATAGTGAGGGCCTCATTAGGCAGAATTTTTCGTGTTTCGTGCTTTAAAAGAATGAAGGGGCAAGGAAGAAAAAATAAAAGGGTGGGATGCAGGCAAAAGAAGGGTTTATTTGGACGAAGGTCTATGATCCATTGGGCCGATATATTCCTTTTCACTGCAAAGGTACTGCACGTTAAAGCAACGACCGCAATGTTGCCAAGTTGGATAACGAGATCAAGCACACATCTAGTTCAGGGCTTAAACCTGATAAGAACACGCTTACCATGGAGGCGCAAAAAGAATACAATAAAATTGAATGATAAGATTTTTGGGTGAATGATCGTGAAATCTACAAAGCTATCCACTTTGCCAACGATAATCCGCGTTAGCTAGTGCCGATGAAACCGTGTAGAATTTCTCCTGAACCCAGTCGTTTGTGTAGAGTACTGCAGGTAATTACTTGTGGTTCCTTGTCAGGAAGCAGCACTACGTAAGATTGGGTGCGGAGTTTGCCGAACACTCTTGAGTTAAGTCAAGGCGAGAAGATGGGCGAAAAGCTGCCAGGTAGAAGGACGTAGGCAGGTAATTATTCTCATCTAACAGCTACGAATGCAGGAGATGGTCAGTTCTGACGAGAAAACTATTCGTCGCTACTCAATTTCCGCATTATTTACAAGTTTGTAGGTGGCATCGAGACTCCTAGCAGTGGATGGAAATTGTGGTGCTTGATTCTATTTACTTACACTGGACGCTAGCTCAGCTCAGTAGGGATCGTAGAGATGAGGAAGCCTCGTGGCTGTAGAGAATGTGTAGGTATAGTGAATTCGTACTCAGGTTTTTGGGGTTGCAGACACACAGAAGTAGTTATAACGCCTAGGTATCCATATTTTCTTCAGTTTACTCAAGCCCTCTGTATTATGCGCAGGATCTCTTCCCTTTTACGCGTGGTCTGAGCATTGTCCTTCGTCAAAAATGATCCAGCTTAACTAGACTTCTGTCCTTTATATCAGCTGCTGGACAATTTTTACATTGCTGCAAAGGGAACGCTCCAAAATTATTCTTCAGATTGCAAAATCGCAAACCAAGAGTGCATTAAAATCCTTATGATCAGGCTCCACCTTGATTTAATCTTGAGAAAATATAGAACCATTAGCGATTATTTGCCAACTATGAGAGTGTTTGAAGAAATATTTGGTTTGATTAAACGTTAATTAGTCTAAATGCAACTGATATATTTAGGCGGTTGCTTGAATGCAACCAGTGTGGATTTGTTGCTTCACAACTGCGAGATTCAGCTTAAATTTAGCATGCTGCAGAATGCATTTGGCGCTCAATGTATGCTTTCCACTATAGATGTCACCTGTTGTGTTCCCTAACGAATCCCCTCCAAAGTGTCACTACGCGCAATTTTGTTCTGCATTGCCTACTGAGCATCAAGGCAGTAGCAGGTACCACAATTTGCGAGGATGATTTGTACCACATTGGTGGTAAAGGAGAGCGAGAAAGTGCATGACTATACCTAGACTTGCGTTCAGTGCATGCACATGGGTAAGATGGGTGGAGTGGAGTTATAGCAGCAAAGAAGAAATGTAAATGTGCAAGGCGGAATAAATCGACGCTCTTAGACATTACAAACAACAAACATATGCGGACAGAACTTAATGTGGGATTACGTTTGAGATAAAGGCAATGCCCCTAGCAAGTATGGGGCATAGGCTTGCGTTAAATACGTCGCTACTCTATGCACATAGTGCCTCTCTATTCTAGGTGCTAGACGGTTTGGTGAGACCCCTGATTCCATGCCATTTCAAGGCGGCATTAATAAGAGGCTTGCTAACTGCTGTTGCCGCTTCTGCGAGAAGCCTTCCAATCCACTCAGTCGGTTGTCACGGTGGTCGGCCAAGACTGTGTGGCTTCGTCTAGAGTGTACTTATTCTATCAGTCAGGCAAATCAGTGAGCGACTTGCAACTCGAGCCAAAGAAAGAAACCGCAGGGCGTGAATCAGCTTATGACTGGAGCGGCGCATCCTCAAATCGTGGTGAAGACGAATGTTTTACATTGTGGTGAAACTAGTCATAGAGTAAACCTGGCTTGGAATGAAGGGGCGAAGACCCACTTTGCTATTTCCTCAAAGCAAGAAGTAGTAGAGGAGCCTAAAGTCTAGGCAACAAATTGCTTTCGACTACCGGGAGTTCATTATTACGTCGCCCATCGTCTCATCAACGTCGACCAAGTCATTCACTGTGTGCGTTGACTGATAAGCACCACGTGCTGCGGACTAACATACATGGGAAGAGGTGTTTGTTCCTCTCTAGCATAAATGCAGCAATCAGATGCAATATGAACAAAGTAATGGTTACTGAATGTAGCAAAGCAAATATAGCAAAGCGAGGCTGCACTGAAGCCAAAGTCGGACCTTCTCGAAGGTGAAGAATTGGCCATGATTTCAACAGTCATGTCGTGTAGTCGCTGCATAAACGTCAGCTGTGGCCCTCATCGCTTCCCACGTCCAACCATCCTCCGTGTCTTTCAAATAGATTGTTTGCACACGTCTGATCTCGCCAGTACAGTTTACAATGTACTCAGACTATTTTATTTCCTCTCAAAATTAATGTGACATTGATACAAGTTAGAAAGTTGTAAGCCAGCAGATCATCACCAATGCCTTACCCTCCATAGTCACCTAAATCAAATTTTATTTAAATGTTGTCTCTCAGTTTTAGAGGCAGACAAATTTTGAACAGTGAGGGCTTTATTAGGCAGAATTTTTCTTAGTTCGTGCTTTAAAAAAATGAGGGGGCAATGAAGAAGAAATAAAAAGGTGGGATCCAGTTAAGAGAGGGGAGTATTTGGACGAGGGGCTATGATCCATTGGGCCGATATATTCCCTTTCACTGCAAAGGTACTGCACGTTAAATCAACGACCGCAATGCTGCCAAGTTGGATAACGAGTTCAAGCACACATCTAGTTCAGAGCTTAAACCTGATTAGAACACACCTACCATGGAGGCGCAAAAAGAATACAATGAAATTGAATGATAAGATTTTTGGGTAAATGATCGTGAAGTCTACAAAGCCATCCCCTCTGTCAACAATAATTCGCGTTAGCTAGTACCGATGAAACCGTGTAGAATTTCACCTGAACCCAGTCGTTTGTGTAGAGTACTGCAGGCAATTACTTGTGGTTCCTTGTCAGGAAGCACACTACGTGAGATTGGGTGAAGATTTCGTTGAAAACCTTTGAATTAAGTCAAGGCGAGATGGGCAATATGGTGCTGGGTAGAAGGATGTAGGCAGGTAATTATTCTCATCTAAAAGCAAAGGATGCAGAAGATGGTCAATGCTGACGAGAAAACTATTTGTTGCTACTGAATTTCCGTATTGTTTACAAGCTTGTAGGTGGCATCGAGACTCCTAGCAGTGGATGGAAATTGTGGTGCTTGATTCTATTTACTTACACTGGACGCTAGCTCAGCTCAGTAGGGATCGTAGAGATGAGGAAGCCACGTGGCTGTAGAGAATGTGTAGGTATAGTGAATTCGTACTCAGGTTTTTGGGGTTTCAGACACACAGAAGTAGTTATAACGCCTAGGTATCCATATTTTCTTCAGTTTACTCAATCCCTCTGTATTATGCGCAGGATCTCCTCCCTTTTACGCGTGGTCTGAGCATTGTCCTTCGTCAAAAATGATCCAGCTTAACTAGACTTCTGTCCTTTATATCAGCTGCTGGACAATTTTTACATTGCTGCAAGGAGAACACTCCAAAATTATTCTTCAGATTGCAAAATCGCAAACCAAGAGTGCATTGAAATCCTTATGATCAGGCTCCACCTTGATTTAAACTTGAGAAAATATAGAACCATTAGCAATTATTTGCCAACTATGAGAGTGTTTGAAGAAATATTTGGTTTGATTAAACGTTAATTAGTCTAAATGCAACTGATATATTTAGGCGGTTGCTTGAATGCAACCAGTGTGGATTTGTTGCTTCACAACTGCGAGATTCAGCTTAAATTTAGCATGCTGCAGAATGCATTTGGCGCTCAATGTATGTTTTTCACTATAGATGTCACCTGTTTTGTTCCCTAACAATGAATCACAGAAGCCACTGCCAATACCATTTGATATAAACTTAGCATGCTCAGGAGTCTAGATCTCAGAACAGGTGGATCCAGGGCGCAAGTCCGCAAAAAAGCATTTGCTATGAGGGCTGTGGCTAAGTATGATGATCGAAGCGAGTTGTGCCACTCATAAGCGTATGGTCATTGCCACTGCCATAATCATTTCCACCACGCATTACCAAAAAGTCAAAAAGTTCTTAGCCTTATGTGGTGCGCAATAGCATAGCGGCACCATTGTCAGCCATCAGCCGCATGTCACACATGTGCGACGCGTAAAATCGAGCGGGATAGTCAAGGCATTACATGCAATGCTGGTAGGGTTGACGCCAATCGTGGACATCGTTCAGGGCGTGTTCACATAAATTTGACATAAATTGCGGGAATTCAGGTCTTCTTCTTTGCTAAAACACCACAAATCAATGGGTTGTTGCTGGACCCCTAGATGCCTATCATATTCCAATGGAGTGGTCGACTTCCTCCATCCACCGTCCCTTCATCAACCTTGCGCCTTGTTCCAACTGACTTGAACGGGAGACTAAGAGGCTGGCAATTATGTGCAGGTGCGTAATAATGATGCTGTGCTGCATTACTAGCTTGCGGTTACCTTCCCAAATGAACTCACATGCATTTCAGTCAATGTCTGCAGGCCAGCAAGCCAGCAAAGATACCCTTTCAACTGTAATTTCTACACCTCTACAAACGCGCAGCTTTTATAAGAAGATGTTTGGTGCCCAAAACATTTACTTATCTCTCAAACCTTTTACTACTTACTGCACACACCCATTTTCTTGCTGTTGTTCTAAATCAATCTCATTGTTTGTGATATCCATGAGTCTCTCACCAACTAACAGACAAGGCTTCGACGGTCTGGTCATTTGCTCGACGAACTAACTGCAGCGGCGTGTCAGTCAGGCGATTGCCACACCGCTTATTTAAAGTGCCAGCACTTTTATTACTAGCCAGTTCAATGTGTGCATTAGGGCCTCAAACAGCCTGCCATTGAGTCACGCAAGTTGTAGAATGCCAGACTAGCTGAAGCAATTAACTAACCAACCATTCGCCTGACCAATAGATACCAATTCCTCTACTGCGTTAGTGTTTTCTGGGGTGCGCACAATTGAGGATACTAGTAGCGGTCGCTCTACCGACCAACGGTCATGAAGTTCGTGAGATCGTCTTCTACCGCTAATACAACACTGACTTGTTTTAGGCCATAGAATGACCTGACAGGGAGGTGAACACATTGTGGGCCCTCACCTCCTCCTCTTGACTCACCGAATCCCTACTGCGAAGCAATTCTTTCCCGTCAAAAACAAGATGGCATGCAGTGGAGTTGTCGCTGCTGCATTGCCTACTTAAATTCCAACAATAGGAAGTTGTCGTTCTCCTTGTCAACACCCAACACGTTTGGTGTGGTAACGAGTAGAGTGAGAGCAGATAGCAAGAACACTTCAGTGGTGAAGTGATGAACGGAGCAGAATGATGAGGGCTGAGGAGGCTAAGCGAGTACCCTTCTCCCTCAAAGGCAAATGACGGCGGTTCTGTGGTGAGATACGTGTTCGGCGAACGAATCTCGCTGAGCACTGGGTACTGCTTGGTGAGGTATAAATAGAGCAAGTTAGCCGACGTGTCGAATCGGCTAGCACACTGCTGCTGACATTGCTGTCACGAATTGTCTGTTTTATCTACCCCCACACCTGCAGGACGAAGCAATTCTTTCCCGTCAAAAACAAGATGGCATGCAGTGGAGTTGTCGCTGCTGCATTGCCTACTTAAATTCCAACAATAGGAAGTTGTCGTTCTCCTTGTCAACACCCAACACGTTTGGTGTGGTAACGAGTAGAGTGAGAGCAGATAGCAAGAACACTTCAGTGGTGAAGTGATGAACGGAGCAGAATGATGAGGGCTGAGGAGGCTAAGCGAGTACCCTTCTCCCTCAAAGGCAAATGACGGCGGTTCTGTGGTGAGATACGTGTTCGGCGAACGAATCTCGCTGAGCACTGGGTACTGCTTGGTGAGGTATAAATAGAGCAAGTTAGCCGACGTGTCGAATCGGCTAGCACACTGCTGCTGACATTGCTGTCACGAATTGTCTGTTTTATCTACCCCCACACCTGCAGGTGATTGAACGAACGGTACACACACCAGTGAGGATTGTGGTGCTTCAGAGTGTGCATTTCTTCTTTCATGATAGATGATGACGATTCCCAAACGTGGTTTGCTCCTCGTTCCAACTGAGGTGGCAATTTATTTCAACGAATGCCTACTACGAGTGCGGCAGTGCAAAGAATTGGCTGGAGTGCCGTCAGCGTGAGTGGATTATGTGGTGGTCAATGTGGATGTTCACCTCTGCAGTGGTATGTGTCTGTCTGCTCGCGGCGACACCAACTGCAGTGATAATGACGGTGAAGTGACAGTGGATTCGTCAGCACTACTCTTTGAAGACGATTTGGATGGGTATGTAAACCCGTAGCAGCTCTCGTCGCTTTCGAGTATTCTTTGGACATCAGATTCGTCATCATTCTGGTAGCAATGTCTGACTTGACAACTTTCGAAGCCGAAATGCCAGTGCTGCCTGAATAGGCATGGGCAAGCGTTTTTCTCTATCCAACCTCCCCACTCTACGCTGCAATGACTTCTGAGGTCTCTCATACCACAGGGAGGCATCTTGCCCTCGTTGTGACAGCGGCTGTCAGAATTCAAACATGGCGTTGGATAGGCACTACAGACGGATCCGAGTGTATCAACATGTGAGGAGAGGCAGTTCAGGTGCTACAGTGGAGCTAAAGGGGATGATTTTAGCAAACTGTGTCCGCTGGAACGACAAAACGCTTACATAAGAAAGTGTTTCCTTAGATGTGTTTGCATGGTACTTGTAAATGGAGCTGGGATGGACTGCATGAGTTGATTCGCGTCATGCCATGGGAATTCGTCTAGGTAAGAGAACAGAACTGATGTCTTCACCTTGCTGAGCTGGCATTTCATTGGGCTTTGAAGAAGGAGTGGAGAGCTGGAGTGACAGTGCCATCGACATCATCCCGACTGGACATCCATGTAAACTCCATTTCAAAGTATCATCCACACACATCAATAAGGCCACTTCCTCATGCAGCGTTTTGCCTTTCCAACTAATGCAGTTCACTAAAGTCTTTGGTTCACTCACTTTGATGCGCTTCACATTCTGGCTATCCGTTTACGCGGTGATGGAGGAATTTGAGTTTGGTGTCACAAAGGTGTAACACAGTACAAGCACTCAATGTAAATATTAAGGGGCGAACTCAGCGGTTTAAAATCCATCAAGCCACTGTGCTTGCTCAAAGTCAGTCTGCTGAGTTTTTGAACTCATCAGACACCTTGGACTTGTGAGCGGACTGTAGCTGCTCTCTTATGCAGTGGATAAGCTCGTTACTTTGTTTTTAAATTATCAATTCGTTATAATCCAGTCAGCGTGTTTGCAATATGCATCATAGAAAAAGCTTTACTTGTTACTGACTACTAGATGGCTGGACGCCTAAATTATGGAGGTGAAAGTGCTTGTTACTTCAGGTGACCGTTCTGCAAGCAGGCGCTCACTGCTCTGCCTGGATTAACTAAATTGGAAAGGTCGTTTATGCAGGCACTTGTGGGTGAGCCTTGCCAAAATTGACAGCACAGTAGGCATAAAGGCTTCCACTGCTCTCAGCCTCATCAAACCCATTAGCTTTACAAAAAAGGCGTTGGCCAAAATAGTTGGCGTCCTTTTATGTCTGATTTCCCAATCCAGGAGACGTGAATTCGTGGTCGCATTAACACATGTTTACGCCCCCTCAGAAGCCAGCTCGACCCGAGACCAGCTCTTGTGTTCACACACGGGTTGGAGAAGGTGATGTTGGTGTTAATGGGATTTGGATAAATGCAACGCCCAGCAAATTTGTCTCATCCTCAGACTTCATCTACAACATGCGCTCATTTTCGTGATTTGTTTGTCTGGTCTGTGCCAAACGTGAGGCCTTCGCACACAGAAACGAAGTCCATTGACTGCAACTATCGTGTTCAAGGTGCAGAGACCAACCAAGATTGTGCAAATCGAAAGTGGTAAATGTCTCAGTGGCACTGACGAAGCCAAGTTTGGGGAAGGGTGTATGAAGTGGAAGTAGACTTGGATTGCGTAGCCAACTTCTGCAGTGATCCGAGAGGTAAGACATCTTGCATTCTGGCTTAAGCTATTTTCAACTTCGATTTCATTGCCTATAATCATAAGGGGACAACCAGATAAATTTACCGGTGGATTTCGGAAGTTTTAAGGTAATCAAAACCAACCTGTTTGACTAGAGGCCAGCAGTTTCCAAAACAATGTCGACCCTCTAGTTGGATGAAATGAACATCTGTTTGATAGATGCTGCAGCCTCGTTCAACATGGCTGGTGGCAGAGGACGCGAAACGTGTGGTCGTACTTGGCGAGGGCGGTAGTGCAGCCAGTAAAGGAGTCACATTCGTTCCGAGTTGGGTTAGCGTTAATAGGAAACGCGCGCTCACTTACTCAAGACACATTTGAACTCTGCTAGCAGTGAGCGCATCACAAACTGAGAGTCAGCCCAACGATGTGCGGTTGCAATGCGCATGCTAGCGAGGCTTCTAGCAATTGTGCAAATCAAAATTTGTGAACATCTCGATGGTGCAGACATCGTCAATGTGTATGAGGCAATGCCCAACATGAAGTCAGTTCTCAAGTGCCTTGCTGTCAAGGACTTTCTACGCTACTACGTGAGACACATGGAGTGGGTGGATGCACCGCTCTGTTGTATGCCGTAGTGTACTTTCGCAGTGACAGATGGTGGAGAGGTTGTGTCAGTGTCAGAGGCAGAGTCAGAGATGGAGGTACTCTTACGTCCACAATTCTGCAAAATTGTGTTTTTGTTAATCACCGTGTCAGTAACACTATTCCTCCTGCCTAGCTAAAGAAAAACTGGCTGATCAGGTGATCGCAAATGCGAAGAGTGCTGAGGTCCTTGTCGCCAGCTGCACCGATCGCCTGACCACGAATGCGTGCCTCATGCTTGTAGCCATAGTTCGACTGTTGGAGTGTTGATTGGTGAAAGTGGCTTCCTGAGAGTCAAAATCCTAGTTCATCTCTTCCTTGCACCCATTCGTCTCAACTTCGCTCCTCATCATTGCTGTGGCTGTAATGAACTAGACTGTTGGTGAGTGATGGTGAGAGTAAATGCGTTGATGTTTGGCAGACGAGGGTCTTCCGAAGTGGCACTTCAACATTTCTGTTTCGCATGACTTAAAGTGTAATAAATTGGTGAGTTAAGGGTGCTAGCTACGCAGCCTCGACGCCACCCAAAGTAAAGATGATGCGTTTTAAACATGTTAGGATTGTTACATCGCTTACCCACCCTTAATCACTCACAAAAACGGCTTGTCGACCACGACAAGATGGCCTCATTATCCAACAAATTGACTCACGTAACGTGTGAGTGCTTTGTGTGCTGGTCACGGGCGAAGCAAGTCAACACTTGGCGAGGTCGGTTGCATTCATTTTAAGGCCACGATGGCTTAGTGTTGCTAGTGTGCATGTCAGCTGCTATTCAACGATTCACTAACGAAATTTATGGTACCACAATAGCAACTTTAATTTATTCGGCGGAAGTTGTTTTCGCAGACAACGACAACTTCTCCTCCCATATTAGCTGTGTTCTGCTGCATAAAGGAAACGTCCACCGCGACAATGGGTGCATTGCAATGCTTCGAGTTATTTCCATCGCTGTGCTTTGTTTGACAAAGAAGTAGTGTGAACTACGTCAGTTCTTACAAAGCCCTTTTAAGACCTCTATTAAGTATGCACATTAGTGGCCTAGCATGCTGGACCACTTGTAAGAAACTGGTGGGCATCTGGAGGAACTCGAGGCACTCCAAACATCCAATATGCCAACACATTTGGCTGATTTGGGCGAATATTTGACCTCTCTGTCTTCGGTTTGATAAGTCCAGGCATGCTCAGCCAGAGTGCTTTGGTGACACGACAAAGTCGTCAAGGCCGCTGTTGAAGTGGTGAAGGGTTAAAGGCAGACGGGTGAAAATAGGCCAAAGAAGGCCATGTCGCCGGCTGTTGAAATATGTCCATTTGCTACTACTGCGTATCCCAGCGCTCACATATACGTTTGATGAAACTTTCGAGTACACTTCAGCATTCCAAGTTGACGTTGAAGAAGAAACACTGGAACCATTGTCATTGCCAATAACTTTAGCTTTGATATGCACAGAAGTATCGATTGCAGGACAGGTGAATACATAACGTGCACCGAAGAAGGTGAAATTGACATGAGGCTTGTGGTTGTGTAGAATGCGCACAGTGTGACATGCAATTTATTAGCGTGGGGTCATTACCACTGCCATGATCCCTCCCATTATACAACAATAAATCGCAGAAAATTCTGCAGCCTTTCACAAAACTTGTGAGCGTCGCAGCAACATGGTTAGCCATCACAAAGTGAAAAATCCCGCATGTCACACATATGTGACGTGCAAAGTCTAGTGGGACAATTAGGGCATCGCATGCAAAGTTGGCGGAGTACACGTAAGCTATACATTACAGTTAAGGCAAATTAAATAAAACCTAATAAAAGCGGTGAGAAATGCCATTTCCTTTTTCGTGAGGAAAACCACCACTGTGGAATTCTGCTGAACGCGTAAATGCTCAGCGTACCTCAATGGAGTGGTCTGCTTACTTCAACCACAAACTCGTTTTTGAGTTGGCACTTTGAACGGACTGAACTATGCCGGAGACTTAAAGCGGAGCTAGCTTAACGATTGTATCCATGCTTTTGTCGAATGGGATCGCTGGATGGGCATATCGATGGAGAGTTGGGAGGTTGGCTGCGCTAGCGGCATTTAGAGGACATGTTTGAGTTGTCTTTCCTTCCCTTACTTCCAGTAAGGCCTTTGTGTGACTACTAAGTGGCTTAGGTTCCACAGATCTAGTTGGAAATTAGGGGCTAGACTGACTCTTCTACCCGAAGTGTGGGAGCATATCAGTTCGCCTTAATCGAGACCCCTGATTTACATGCCACATCGCTCAACTACCTGTTCGATCACACCCTTTTACACTTTTGTTTTCCATAGATGCACAATGAAGCACTTAAAGATCCGTTGCGCGCATTTTCATTCAATCTTATTTTACCTATCACAGATGCGTTGATGTGGAAAATAGGCAGCGGTTAGACCTCCATCCATTCTCTATTTAGTTTACGACCAGGTCTTTTGAGGCACAGAGAAGCTGTGTGCTCATTGGATGCGTCTTCAAGTTGCACATCAACACTGCCAGCAGAGCAGCAAGGGATCGCGCATCCGAATTCGAAGGTGTGCATCTCAGCAACCGTTCCACGGCCGCCATACCAAAGGTTGGACTTGAGCAACTGTCTTCAGTCCAATAAACTGATTCTTTCTTTGTTCGCTTGCATTATTCCTTATTAATGCGTCTGTGGCACGAGCAACGACGTCCAGTCTTCCCTGCCTAATAAGTAGCACGTGTCACATATGCATGACGCAATGGAGTAAGTGCCCATTTCAAGCAACAACAACCACTACTTTTCAAAATCGACTACGATTATTGCGAGAAGGAGAGGACACAATTTTAATTTTACAAATAATATTAGCTACTTAGGAGCTAATATGCATGCAAGTGCTGGTCTTCCTTCACCGCGAAAAGAAACACACATAAGCAGATGACTTGGTAATGCTGGGTCACCCACAAATTTTTTAAGTTGGTAAAATGAAATTAAGAGCTACAACCCCTACAAATAGTATTAGGTGGTAGCTATTGTAAACATTTTAGAGATTAATACCCTTGCACACCCATTGTCGAATGGTGCGCATTACCAATGCCCACCCGGGAGTCAAGGACAATCACATACTGCAGTTTGGAGCCTCCAAAACCCCTCACTTACTCACACTTACCATCAGGCCGTCTCCTCTGGCTAGTTGTGATTTCCATCTAATTAGGCGACCAGTGGGATCCTAACGAAGTGTTACATGCCTAATTCGAAGCAGTCCGTAATACCTATTGCCAATCATGGACCTCGCAGGGCTTCAACGGCAACGAGGGCATAACTTAAGTAAAGCATAGACGGTAGACTTTGTGTAGATCACAGTAACTTTCCTCAGCCTCACCATCTGCAGACGGCATCGCAAAGAGCATGAGGAAGTTCCACTCAACACTTCTCCTCTACTGCACTTTCAATAACACACCACTTTGTCAGCAACACTGATAGCCACCTGGCCGTGCACGAAGTGCTGGAGCGTGGCAAATTGATTGCCAACTCAGATGGGAGACTAAAAGATAATCCATGCTGACCAATGCATTCCTTTTGTGCCGAATGCGGAGACAGACTGGTAACATTGGCTGCGCAGATTGACGAATATTTGCAAGAGCGGCTGCAGCAGTGACACTTAGAGGACATCTTGAAATTTCTGGCTCCTTCTGCTTGTTTCATCCACACTCTATTCAGAGCCTCCATAAAGTTCATGACAGGTCCCTTTGAGGCCCAAAGGAGCCAAACGCCTACTAGTCCCGTTCTCTGATTGCTTCACTACGCGAAACTGTTGCCTGCAGAGAAACAAGTAGTCTCGCATTTGAATGCGTAGATGTGCCTCCCAGGTCGACCGCTCCACGGCCACCACACTACAGGTTGAATCCAAGCAACTATTAGCAGTTCTATAAGCTGATCACGTCTTTGCTCATCCTTGTTAATTATGGTCAATGCATCCGCAGCACAAGTCTTTGCCCAATAAGTAACACGTGTCACGTATATGTGACGCGAATTCAAAAGTCAAACAGAAATGTTAAAGTCATCCTTCAACAATCCATTGGTAGCATTTGGCNCAGAAATGTTAAAGTCATCCTTCAACAATCCATTGGTAGCATTTGGCGCTCAAAAGCTAATGCGCTTGCAAATGTCGTTTGCAATTATTGATCCACCTGGCCCGAGAATGAAACAAAACTCTCTTCACGGACCTGCAATAATAGGGTGCTTACAAAGTTTCTAAAGGCAATAAAGCCGTTTTGAAACAAAAAAGACTTAAGCAGTCGTTTCTTGAGAGTAACTTTATAAATGCTCAAGAAGTCGGTTCGCCTGCATGTCATCTCGCCACTGGCGCACATCGATGATGACCACTCGGAAGGCACAGACGATACGCTGCTGCAGTTAGGTGTCACAGTTCACAGTGGAACTGCCGTATCTAGCTAGCTTTCAACTACATGGAGACCCACATAAATTCCCGCTGCACTTTCATCTGTTCGAGCGATCAGTAGGATCCCAACCACGAAATCACCTGCCCTAATCGACCAATCGGTTGTGGCCAATTCCTTTGCAAGCAAGCTGGTGCTAGAGAAAAGTTTTTTTATTTCATTCCTATTGCACAAGCAGGCACATTTCAAACGCATTTGCCTGTCCACCTGAGCCTGTAGGCTTTGGGGCCCTACTTAAAAGTAATAAGTAGTGGCAAAGTTAGTGAAACGCAAAACATGTTTCCAAGATAATGCAGCATCGCATTTGCTTGACATTTTATAATCCACATCAGTCCAACAAACTTTATCATACAATCGCAAGAATTGGACAGCAACAAGTAGGATTGGGTGTCAGCAAGCTATTCCATATAAAACAGGGTGGAACTTCTGCGTCGAAGATGAACGGCCAAATCTGTTGGCGCAATTCCTCAAATGATTGTTATTGCTTTGACTGTGCATTGCATCAGGACTGTATTATGCATTAAACTTTTGTCTTACACACACAACTGTAGTATAGCGGCGAGTGAACCGTCTGCACTTAGAAGGGCACGTCTGCAGTTTTAGTGTAAAATGAGAAGGATTAGATGCATCAACGGTGCGAAGGGACTTGTACTAATGGTGAAGACTAATAAATGCGTTGGTTGATGGTGTGTTTGGACTGCTAGCCATCTGGTCGTACACTGAATACAGGGGCATTAGCAGTTAACGCAGCAGAAATGCCCAGAAGAGATGGTAGGGTGTAATGTCGCAGCACTCGAATGTGCATTTAGTGTTGCCCAAATGAGATCAGAAGTCGCCCTCACGATTCCCTTCTCTAATCGACATGATAGAAGTCAACGGAGAAAGAATCGAGCAGCCA
>LWMJ02000141.1:143934-155698 GCA_001693035.2 Taenia asiatica
ATGAAGTGCAAGAATTTAGGTCTCCTTCTTTTCTATAAACACCACAACACAAAGGGGTGTTGCTGGCTCCCTAGATGCCCATCTTATCCATAATTGCGATCCCGATTTGCACGCCGCATCAATCACGTGGCCATTAAATCACTCTTTACTTAACTTGTGTTATTTGTGAATGCGCAGCAAATGCATTCAAAGGTCCGCTGCACGCATTTTATCTTTGCATTTTTCACCAATGAATGATGTGCTTAGGCGGAACATAGACAGCAGTTGGACTCCCCATTCATCCCCACTTGTAGAACTGCTGTAAAGTGTATAAGCGGTTCTTTTGAGGAGCTGTGTGCTCACTGGACTTGCCTTCTCGGTGTGTCACAATTACTAAAATACAACCTGTAGAGCAGCAAGTGTTCCTGCATTCTAATGCGAAGGTGCGCCCCTCAGCAATCGCAACGCTGCCGCCACGTGGCAGGTTGAGTTCAGGCAACTTTCATCATTCCAGTAAACTGATCTCGTCTTCGTTTGTTTACACTGATCTCAACTAGTGTGTCTGTGACGCGGTCCGTAACGGCCGATCATCCATGCACTAGTAAATGGCATGTGTCACACACAAATGTTGTAATGGAGTAATTGCTCATTTCAGCTAACAAAAACCACTACTTTCTACAATCGACTAGAATTGTTGCGAGAAGGAGAGGACGTAAAATAAGTTTTGTTGATGATATTAGCTGCTTAGCAGCTATTATGTCTGCACACAGACCGAGTTTTAGGTTTAAAGCAATACATTTTGAACTAGCGGAAAATTGCCTCCATGTAATGCCTCAGAGCACGTACTGCAGCTGAAATGAATAAGGGAGTCGTGCCTGCTTTTACAAACGAAGCATGTTTTTATTCTCTTAGCATTAGTTTTATTTTGAATCTCGCATTCACTGATCACATTTCGCGGCAGGATACAGCTAATATGGGAAAGGAGGTTGCCGTTGCCTGTAGAAACACCTTCCCAGTGATGAAATGAAGTTGCCACTGCGGCACCATTAATATCGTTGACGAACGGAATGAATGATGTGCTTAGGCGGAACATAGACAGCAGTTAAACTCCCCACTCATCCCCACTTGTAGAGCTGCTGTAAAGTGTATAAGCGGTTCTTTTGAGGAGCTGTGTGCTCACTGGACTTGCCTTCTCGGTGTGTCACAATTACTAAAATACAACCTGTAGAGCAGCAATTGTTCCTGCATTCTAATACGAAGGTGCGCCCCTAAGCAATCGCAACGCGGCCGCCACATGGCAGGTTGAGTTCAGGCAACTTTCATCACTCCAGTAAACTGATCTCGTCTTCGTTCGTTTACACTGATCTCAACTAGTGTGTCTGTGACGCGATCCGTAACGGCCGATCATCCATAAACTAGGAAATGGCATGTGTCACACACAAATGTTGTAATGGAGTAATTGCTCATTTCAGTTAACAACGATTGCTGCTTTCCACAATCGACTAGAAGTATTGCGAGAAGGAGAAGACGTAAAATAAGTTTTGTTGATGATATTAGCTGCTTAGCAGCTATTATGTCTGCACACAGACCGAGTTTTAGGTTTAAAGCAATACATTTTGAACTAGCGGAAAATTGCCTCCATGTAATGCCTCAGAGCACGTACTGCAGCTGAAATGAATAAGGGAGTCGTGCCTGCTTTTACAAACGAAGCATGTTTTTATTCTCTTAGCATTAGTTTTATTTTGAATCTCGCATTCACTGATCACATTTCGCGGCAGGATACAGCTAATATGGGAAAGGAGGTTGCCGTTGCCTGTAGAAACACCTTCCCAGTGATGAAATGAAGTTGCCACTGCGGCACCATTAATATCGTTGACGAACGGTTGAATAGCAGCCGACATGCACACTAGCAATGGTAAGCTATTGTACGCAAATGCAAATGCATTTCGGTAAAATGAATCACATGAAATCTTTACAATGGTCTGCCATATTCTATGTCAATTGTGCTTTTACTCAATGTCTTGTTAGCAGCACCACCACTCCTGCCGCACTAGGGAAAAAATTTGATGGCATGGTGCTAGCAAATGAGACGAGCGGTGGAGTTCCTATTGCTGGCAGCAGCAATCGCCTGGCCACATAGCGCATGTTTAGGGCCATCTTTCGACTGTCCAAGTACTCGTGGATGCAGTCCACGCAATGCCGACTGTGATTTCCTTTCCCATCCCTTACTTCACTCTCCACAACCTCACGCATTTATTCGCAAACACATATCCCTATCCATCGTAATGTTGATTTCGTTTATTCCGCTCCGTGTTAATGCATTGCTGTCTGTCTCCTCGCCCTCCAATTCAGCACGTATCCTCGGCCGTTTTCGTAGTGAGGACACAGTCATTCACTCTACCATCCATTCTCCATACCATCCAAATACTATTAGACCGATCACCTCCTCTTTTACACAATTTTGTGGGCTTTCAAAGGAAATTGCTTTGTAAGCACATTTGTTTGAAATGTGTTTTGCAGTTGATCCGATTTTCCATTACTACTTTCCCTTTGACCGCCACTACTTCTTTCTTTCCAGTGAAGCTACAAAGCCAACAGGTTTGAGTGGACAAGCTGATGCGCTCGAAATGTGTCTGCATGTGCAATACGCATTAAACAATGCAAGCTTTTCATTCCTTCAGCGCCAAATTCATTTGTAAAGGACTGCTTTTACTGAACACACCCCCGGTTGCCCCTAGAAGGCACTGAGAAATAATGTAGCTCTTGAATAAGACGGTTTCCATTCTACTCTGCATTTTGCTCCATACATTCTTTTTCCTGTAATCTTCTTGTTAACTTTGGTGCCGGTGTTATTGTTTTGTTTTCCTGCTTAGTAGTTTCAAGATGGAGGCATTTTGCATGTGTTCATCCCCATAGCAGAGCCAAGACTGATGCACGAAGTGGGCGAGAATGTTTGAGTGGCACGTGCGGTGATTGAGACCAGCCCCGATGTGTCGGTGAAGAGGTGTTGGCAAAGTAGTGTGTTGCCGAAAGTGCAGTGGACAAAGGATGGTTGTCTGAGACGGCAAGAGTGTTTGGTGTAGCTTCCATCTGCTAATTGCATTGCTGTCTGCAGTTGTTGAGGCTGGAGAGAGGGCGACTGTGATCCACATCAGGCTACCATCTCCATCCACTACAGAAGATGCAGCGTAATCGTTTAGACTCTACATAATCATGGATGTGATTCAGGTTTTAGGTTGTGAAGGCATTTTTAGCAGCTATAGAAACTTCGCGTGCATGGTGGTATAGTGGTATTCACGCGGTTAATGCAAACCAACTTTGGCTTCTAAGCAGCCCATGATGCCAATAAACTAAAAAAAGTGCTTTTGTTACAATAGCAACTGCTTCTTATGATTAACGGTTGCCGTGACTTAAAGGAGCAATAGGTCCACTGCGTCACACATGTGTGACAATGTTTATTTATTTGCCAAGGCTGATCGTTTGTTCTAGCTCGTGCTGCAGACGTAATAATAAAATCAATGTAAGCAAACGAAGACAAGATCAGTTCATTGGACTGATGGCAGTAACCTGAATCCATCATGCGGTTTGCTGGGCTTAGAGTGGTCACTAGGAATCGCAATTTCGTAATCGAGTGCAAGATCACCTAATTCACTGCTGATTGTATATTTGTTCTTAAAGACACAACTTGAAGTCGAGGCTAATACTATCCACCTTCCCTTTGTTCCAAGAGAACCGCGCGTGAACTTTGCTGCGGCTCAACGGAGAGAGTGGGTGAAAGGAGCGGTGGTGGGTGGGAGGCCGCAACGCCATCCACTTTCCCATCAGCACACTCTTGATTAAATAAAATACATTTGACACCAAACAGGTGGTAAGAAGCCTTTGAACACTCCTTTTGCGTCTCGATGGGTTTGCAATTGAAAATAGAATTAGTGAACAAATAGCCGCGTGAGTGTGGTGGCATGCAAATAAGGTGCTGTAATTAAAGCAGACCGATGAAATACCAGCCTTAAAGGTAAGGGACTAAATCTGTGCTGTTAAATCTTTTCTAACGTCACTACTGAGACATGAGAACTCAAAATGCATTCGCCCTGTCCTATCCAAGGGCAGAGAGGTGTGAAGTAAACATATGGTGAAAATGGCCCACAGTGTGCGCCATTCCCTCGAGTATGCAGGTGCCATCGAATAAGAAGCAGGTAGCTGTGGCAAATCCTGGTTGGATGAGAACTATCGAACAGGTACGCGCTGTGTTATTGGCGCAGCTCAGAGCCCAATCACAGTCGTCAAGGCAAAGCAGTTGAAATCAAAGACGCCTCCGTCACACCCGAGTGGGGTGGCACCACCCAGGGGTCGATGAAAGGTAGAAGGTCGCACCAGACGAAATGCGTGTCGATTGGCTGAACAGTGCCAACTAAGTAGAATCCATGCATTAGCAAATGCGTTTAGGTGAAGCAACTGAAATAAAGCATGCAAAATTTTTACAGCAGTATGCCATGTTCTATCGGAGTTGTGCTGTTACTCAATGTCTTGTTAGTAGCACCACTACCTCTGCCTGACGGGGGAAGAATTCGATGGTGTGGTGATAGCAACTGAGACGAGTGATAGAGTTTCTATCACTGGCAGCTGCAATTGCCTGGCTACCACCACATAGTGCATGTTTAGGGCCATCTTTCGACTGTCAAAGTACTCGTGGATGCAGTCCGTGCACTGCTAATCGTGATTTCCTTTCCCATCCCTTACTTTCCTCTCCACGATCTCACGTATTTATTCGAAAACCCATGTCCCTATCCATCGTAATGTTGATTTTCTCAATTTTGCTCCGTGTTAATGCATTAATTTCTGTCTCCCTACCCTCCGATTCATCACGTATTCACGGCAATTTTTAACGTGAGGTTCCAATCATTTACTCTACCATCCATTCTTCATGCCATCCAAGCACTATCAGACCGATCACCTGCTCACTTCCGTAATTTTGTGGGCTTTCGGAGAAAATTGACTTGTAAGCACAATTTTGCTGATAACGAAATTTTAGTCCACGTTAGAATCATTTCCTCTTCAATGGCTCCAAGACAACTGCCAACATTCATCAAACCAACTAATCCAGCAATGCGCCCTTGATGCAGGTCTTCCCACAATATGCGATTTCGGAGTGGTTGAGAGGTGACTCAACAGCTTAAACCTTTTTGGAAATGACCTTCTGACTACCACCCAACAACTTTAGCGCCTGCTTTTCCGATCTTGTCAGATTCGAATAGCGCCTTTCGTCTGCAAATTACCTCCTTCAAAGATGACTTGTCGCTGCTTATCCGTGCCCTTCCTAAGCAGTAAGTGCCTGACTGCAGTAGTTAAGTTGCGGGGTGAATGCATGTCTAGGGCCATTGGCCGCCTAGGGTGGGTGTGTAGAAATGCAAAGTGAAAAATATGTCTGGCATGCCTCTAACACAACCCATTTTACATCAAGTGATTCCGACTCCTCCTAGCCTGCGATCATGTACTTATCTCCACCTGCAAACTCATACAATTCGCGATCGAAGCTGCTTTGCCATCTCACCACCGTTGAACGAGCTGTCACGACGGCTTAGGAGGCAAAAGCCAACCGTGTGTAGCACTGTCGCTGATTATTTGTCAGTAGCAGGTGATGCGCATATTTGGTATCTTCTGCTCCACAAAGCTGTTTTATTTATGGTTTTCCCATTATACCAATTTTATGCTAAGATATGCTAAGCAACACTAAAACCGCGACCACTTCTATAATGGAAGAACGCATCTCATGGAGAGTGGAGGCTAGTTAACGGCGCGAATGCATTCGTTAGGTCGGTCAGTCAGTCAATCTGACAGCAGCAATGAACCTGTGCCCTTTTGTTTGGCGAGCGTGTTGGATGACTCAAATGGCTCAGTAAAGCTCAATTAGTTAAATCCAACAAAAGTTTTGATTTTAATGAAGGCTTTATTGGAGGCGAGTTCAGGTGGTTCTTTACGTGCCCATGAGAGACAAGTCTCATCCGTCGACATTTAGCATTGCGACCTAAAATGCATTCGTTTTGCCGTTTTGTCGTCTTTCAGCTGCTTTGATTTCTGTTGTTAGTACCACAGGTAGTAATGGATAGCAACTAGCTGGATGTCGGAGCCATTGTCTGGTCAGCCAATATCCCCGTGTTTGAGGTTCTAAGGTGCGAAGGTGCGCCGTAAAAGGGTTTGTAAAGTTTACCCAATTTACTCCTCAGAGTAGTAAGACGGAATTTGTTTACCTCTATACCATGCAATCCTTTCTCTTGTTAATTTGTTCTAAATTTATTATTTTATACTGAATTGCAGAGGTCCCTTTCTAGGTGTGGACTACTCTCTCGCTGATGTACCACAGCCATGAATGTGAGGTTAATGTTTGCTGCAAAGGTCGGTCAGTCAGTCAATCTGACAGCAGCAATGAACCTGTGCCCTTTTGTTTGGCGAGCGTGTTGGATGACTCAAATGGCTCAGTAAAGCTCAATTAGTTAAATCCAACAAAAGTTTTGATTTTAATGAAGGCTTTATTGGAGGCGAGTTCAGGTGGTTCTTTACGTGCCCATGAGAGACAAGTCTCATCCGTCGACATTTAGCATTGCGACCTAAAATGCATTCGTTTTGCCGTTTTGTCGTCTTTCAGCTGCTTTGATTTCTGTTGTTAGTACCACAGGTAGTAATGGATAGCAACTAGCTGGATGTCGGAGCCATTGTCTGGTCAGCCAATATCCCCGTGTTTGAGGTTCTAAGGTGCGAAGGTGCGCCGTAAAAGGGTTTGTAAAGTTTACCCAATTTACTCCTCAGAGTAGTAAGACGGAATTTGTTTACCTCTATACCATGCAATCCTTTCTCTTGTTAATTTGTTCTAAATTTATTATTTTATACTGAATTGCTGAGGTCCCTTTCTAGGTGTGGACTACTCTCTCGCTGATGTACCACAGCCATGAATGTGAGGTTAATGTTTGCTGCATCGTACAATCTTGGTGTGACGCACCACCAAAACAATAAACGTCATTTGAGAAAGTGCGCTAGGATTTTGGCGATTCATCCTCGACGCAGCAGTTTCACCCCATTTTACGTGGGATTGAACTGCTGACACCCAACCCCACTTGTTGCTGTCCAACGCTTGCGATGTTTTGATAAGATTTGTAGGACTAATGTAAATCGTAAAATAACAAGCGAGTGCGATGGTGCATATTCGTTGAAATCTGTTTTTTGGTTCACTGAGTTTGCTACTACTCATTACATTTATGTAGAGCCACAAAGCCAACATAAGCAAAGCCACAAAGCAATCCTCTTCATCTACCACAGCTATGACTTTGTAGTCCATGATTCGAATTCACCACTGCCGACTGCTTCGATTTGGGCAGGTATTTGCGTGTTCAGTGAGGTTCTGAGTAGTTGATTGCTAGCTAGATACAGAAGTTAAATTGTGGGCTGCGACACCAAACAGCATTAGCAAAACCTCCGTGCCCTCCGAGTGGTCATCGGTGATGTGTGTCAGTGGCGAGATGACGCGCAGGTGCCTGAATACAACCTGTGGTGTGGTGGCCATGGAGCGGTCGTGCTTTAAGGCACAACCTCGCATTTAAATGCGGGACCACATGTTTCTCCACCAGTTGCAGTTTCACCTTAGTAAAGCAATTAGAAGACGGCACTGGTAGGCACTTAGCTCCTTTGTGCCTCAAAGGAAACAGTCATGAAATCTACGGAGGCTATGGAGAGTGACCAAATGGCCACGTGAGTGACGTGGCATACGAATCGGGGTCTCGATTAAGGCAAACTGATATACTCGCAGACTTCAAGTGAAGGGGCCAAACTAGACTCTAAATTTTGTCTAGATTAGTGGGACCTAAGCCACACAGTAGCCGCACGAAGGCCTCACCAAAGTGGAAAGTGCGAGACGCTGTCGCAGTCGACCTTCCAACTCTCCATCAATATGCCCATCCAACGATCCCATTCGGCCTCCACATTCAACACAAGCATGGATGCATTTGATAAGTTGGCTATCCTTTAAGGCGCCTGCGTAGCTCAGTACGATCAAAGTGCCAGGCTAATAGCGAGGTTATGGTTAGGGTAAGCGGACCACTCCACTGAGGTATGCAAGGCATCTATGCTCCCAGCAGGATCCCAAGGATTGGTGTTTTTCTAGTGGAGAAAAAAGAACGTTTCCCAATGTATTGTTTGCATGTACTCTACCAACTTCGCATGCGATGCCCTGATTGTCCCACTTGGGTTCGCACGTCACAAATGTGTGACGTGCGGGATTTTTTGCTTTATGGTGGCTAACCATGTTACTGCGTTGCCAATGAGAATTTTGGCACAGCTATAATATTTCTTTTGATCCGCTGGTGTGTGCTGGGAAGGATTATGGCAATGGTAATGAGCACGTGCTGGTGAACTGAACGTCACTCTGTGCCCATTCTACACAACCACAACCCTCATGTCAATTTCGCCTTCTTCGGTACGCGCTATGAGCTTACCAGTCCTGCAATCAATACTTTTGAGCATGCCAACACCTAAGTTATTGGCAATGACAGCGGAACCGATGCTTCTTCTTCAACGTCACCGTCAACTTAGAATGCTGAAGTTTACTCGCAAAAGTTTCCTCAAACGTTTATGTAAGTGCTGGGATACGTAGTAGGAGTAAATGACAATATTTCAACAGCTGAAGGCATGGCCTCCTTTGGCCTAGTTCCACCCGTCTGCCTTCACCCCTTCACTACTTCAACAGCGGCTTTAACAACTTTGTCGTGTCACTGTAGCACTTGGGCTGGACATGTTAAGACTTACCAAACCGAAGAGGAGAGGTTAAATACTTACCCGAACCGGTTACAGCAGTTTCCTTATCCTGCGATTTAACATCGCCTGCAAACATCCCATATCACTGCGACCGTATCAATTTGCATAACCGAAGATGGCTTGGTAGACCATTGGCAAGAAGGCTAAATGTGGTGGCATGTTGGATGTTTGGAGTGCCTCGATTTCCTCAAAACAACCAACCGTTTCCTAAAAGTGGTCCAACATACTCGGCTGCTAATGTGCAAACTGGATAGAGGTTTTGAAAGGGCTTTGTAAGGACTGACGTGATTCACACTACTTCTTAGTCAAACGGAGTACAGTGGTGGAAACGACTAAAGGCACTGCGAATGCACCCATTGTCGCAATAGACGTTTCCCCTATGCAGCAGGACACAGCTAGTGTGGCAGGAGCGTTTGCCGTCGTCTGTGAAATCGACTTCTGACGGGATGAACTGAAGTTAGCATTGTGGTACCACAAATTTCGTTGATGAAGAGTTAAATAGCAGTCGACGTGAACACTGGCAATGCTAAAAGATCGTGGCCCTAATTTGACTGCAGCCGACCTCGCAAATTGTTGATTTGTGACGTCCGTGATTAACGCATAAAGCAGTCACACGTAATGTGGATCAACTTGTTGGATAATAAGGCTATCTTGTCGTGATCGACAAGTCGTGGTTGCGAATAAGAAACGTGACAATCCTAGTATGTTTAAAACGCATCATCTCCACTTTAGATGGGGTCAAGTCTGTATAGCCAGCAATGCCACCTCCCAGCCAGCCGCATTATTTTCAACCATCCACCGGTCTCGTCTTCAGGCCACGCCAGCAGGACGGAACTACAATCTGCGAAGAAATAAATAATTTCTCATTCGAATGCACAGCTGTGCCTCCCGGCGACCATTCCACAAGCGCTGCATCGGAGACTGTAAACCGGTCACGTCTTCTTCGTTGATGCTGATCTCATTCACTGCCTCTGTGCCACTAGCCAGCATGACCCATCGGTCTTGCCCAGCAGCTGTCTATTTTCAGCGTAAACAACCGCTAATTTCGAGAATTGATGGAAACTACAACAAGAAGGAAAAGATATTGCTTTCTCGTTGAAAAGAATATTGGATTCTCGAAGGCTAATGTGTTTGCAAACATGCATCTGCCTCCACTGCGAAAAGAAGCACAAATAACTAAAAGATTTTGGCAATGCTAGGGTGCTTACAAAGTGTTCAATGTCGCTTGGGATACCGAAATTTAGAATCTTAACTCTAAACCACTACAGAGACTGACTTTATAATTATAGTAGTAGTGAAGCTTAATCCTGCACCGTTTACCGCAATGAGGGTTGAGTCCTTCATTTCCACTACTCAAGGATGCAATAGTTGGTTAGCAAATGATTGAAGAGATCTCCGTCCTACAAAAGGAGACGTTGCTCTACCACCCTGGCATTGCGTTTTATGGGGAGGCCTTTACCAGATACACATAGCTAAAATTAGTTGGTCTGATGAACGTCCGTATCTATGCAGAACTTATTAATGATTAAATGATTTCGAGGTGGATTGAAAATCTAGCAATCTGTAAATAACTGTGTCTAAAAAGGGATGCCGTTTAAAGCCCACTGAAGTGCGCAAATGAGCAGACGAGCAGTCTGTCGAGAATGGGTGGTAAAATAAATGTTTGGATGCTCAAAATAGGAGTGGTGATGGGTGTGTGACAAATCGGAGGGCGAGTGGACATGCAGCTATGGATGAACATGGGACGTAGTAGAGGGAACCAACGCCGAAGCGACTGCAGACATAGGTTTACAAATAACTGCATGGTGTTATGGGAAGTAATTCACCATCACCAGTGCAAGGTTTGCATTGGCTCACATTGGTCCTAAATGTAGAGAGTCAGTTTCACCAGCCAACACTACAACAGTCGAACGATGGCCACAAGCGTGAGGTATGTAGTAGTCGTAGTAAGGCGATTGGCGTTGCTGGTGACAAGTAAATTAGCACTCATCGCATGTTCATTGCCTCGGCTGAACTCGGTTCTACAATGAATGTCGGGGCATTTAGAGCATAAATGTATGTAGATGATTATAGCCACTCAGGCTAACGTAAGAATCGGCGTGTTGCTCTAGAAGATGTTCAACGGTCAACCATGCGAATGGAAGATTTGAGAACTCAAAAATGAATATTTTTTGGATTGGTGGTAGTTTTAGCACCATTGGCACTAATCATAGTACACGTTTCAACGAAATGAATTCATACTTGGCTCTGAGCACCACGTTCACGTCAAGCCTTAAAGGCCCCTCTGAGTATTTGCAAAACCTTGGCCTACGTAAAGCGGGAATGGAAAAGAAGGCAGAGTAACTATAAATCCGCAAGACCAACGACTTTGCTATGCTTATTTTTACCCTTTTGATGATCAAGGAGTTCTGCATCAAGGCGATTAGACCCGCTTTGTCTCCGCTCAAGAGGTCGAAGTTTGTCTACTGAAATCCAATTTTAGTAGGCCCAATTTATGCACAAGAAAATATTTGTTAGTGTATGCTGATGGAACCTTCGTCCCGAGATCTTCACTCCGTAACATTTCCACTTGCTTTATTTCGAAGAAAGTCGCCTCAAACCTAAATGGCTATGTGTTAACGAATGCTATTTCACACCAATTTTAGTAGGCCCAATTTATGCACAAGAAAATAAGTGCTAGTGTACGTTGATGGAACCTTCGTCCCGAGATCTTCACTCCGTAACATTTCCACTTGCTTTATTTCGAAGAAAGTCGCCTCAAACCTAAATGGCTATGTGTTAACGAATGCTATTTCACTATCAATGGTGCTGTGTTCAGTATTGCTTGCTCACTAAAATCCAACTCGCGAAGTCCATAAGCGTTTTTATTTGGAAGTGGAGGATGCACCGTGCCCATATGCTATGCGAGGCTGAGAAGATTTGGAGAAGAGCATGCTGCCTCGAGATCTTTTCCATAAAGAGCATTTAGCCAGGATGAAATGNNGNG
>LWMJ02000141.1:159096-205903 GCA_001693035.2 Taenia asiatica
CAGTACACTTAAATAAGCATAACATCCAAAAACCATTTTCTTGTAGATTTTGTCGTCTATAACCATCGAAAGTGCCGACGCGAGCTAATGAAATGCAGTGCGATGCAATGCGCACCCTGTCAAAATAATCGACCAGCAATCAACTAGATTTCGCGTAGTCAGTTAGCCTAAAATCAGATCCAACGCATGCTTCGTTCAGCATTACGCTAACAATCCCTATGCAGTAAAAGACCTCGCCTTACTAAACCGGCATTCCTAATTAAAAAACAAATAATTTATAACGTAATTCAGCAAAACCTACTAATTTGTAGCCATCAGAGTATTCAAATGCGTTCTACGCAAATAATGCGAGCCAAATATCCGCAAAGTAGAAGAGATCAAGGCGCAATAATGAAACATTACTGCAGAATATGCTCAACGGTTAAGCCAATACGTACAGAAATGATGCGAATGCATGTGTTCTTGCAATGCCTCCAGCGTCGCACATTCTTCATAGCATTCTGTGCAGTGAAGACGCATTTCTGAATTGCCTATTTTTACGACTGTGGTATGGTACGAAAAAGCATAAGTTTAAGAGGGCTTTGCCCAAGGCGCTAAAGCTCTGGCTAAGCAGCAGAGCTCACTCTTTGTTTCAGTGGAGTGTTAATGGACGTAAACTCACTAACATGCACTTCGATGAAATGATGGAGGTACGCATCAAAGTCTTCGAACGACATAAGGCACACACAGCACACATTGTGATTCCAGCCTATTTTTGAATTTTGAAAGAAGGCTCTTGTATTAACTTTGGCATAGATGCGAAAAAAGAGAAGAACGATAATGAGAGTAGTAGCGTCGCTCACCTTTTTGATGCCGTAAGAGAAACCCGAGGGTTTCGTAGAACCTTGGACAAATGGGGCAATCGAGGGTCATGGTGGCTGAAACATATCAAACATGTGCAAAATGAGATGTTGCAAACATGTTGCAATCCACCTAATTTGACCACATTCTGCGCAAGCCTTTATCCTTATTCCGCTCAACACCATGCAACCATTCGTAACTTGACCCTGAATATCTATGAATTAAGATGATTATCGCTGCATGAAGACACTAATACCTGTATGCACATTCAAATGCTCAGTAATATATGCGTCGAATAAGGGCATCCTGAAATTGAAATCTACTTACCATGATGCACACTATCCAAGTGAGCGAAGCACAGGGTGATGCTATCGAAAGGCATCAAGCAAACCCTACACCGGTGGATATACATTTTGGCTAAGAAGAAGGCGAGCTGCGCAAGATCCTGAGACAGGGTCTACTGTGATTCCAATGAATGAGCAAGATCAACTCATAGATTTGTCCTTAGCCTTACACGTGATCAAAGCGCAGAAGAGCAGTGGTTGCGTATTTGATTAACACTTAAACTATGTATGCACGCGTTTAAAAATCATTGCACTAGATGTGATTGACTTCTCATTATGTTTCCCAAATAATGGTCTAATCTATGGATTTAGTTTATCCTGTAGTGAAGAAGAATTTGTTTTGCAAGAAAAAACTAAGCACATCTGATATTTTTGAAGCAATGACCCATCACTTTTGACGCCAAATTGAAACTAAGTGCTTTACTAACCAGCAAAGCGCTAGGATCAAACAAGGTTATTAAAAACATAGAATTAGTGTGTGTTGCAGATGCCTTTGATTTCACTCTTTACTCTGTACTCGTTGCCTCTGCCCGGTATCGCGCAGTGTCAAGGATGAATACGAGGTGCTGTACGCAGAATTCGAATCCTGGACTGATTGTGATCGCTCATTTTTGGACCCAGACCTGACTGACATGTTCTGCTTCCTGATGGCTTGTTCTCGCAGAGGCCAAGTTTGTCCCACGAGGCTAAGGATGGCTCAAAACACCTATTTAATTGGCAAATCCTTTAAAGCAGGACACAGCAAAGTCCTATTTCACCCTGCCTTTGAGCACGCAGTTTGGAAGGCGTGAGGAGCAATAAAGTCGCTGGACAAATCTCATAATTGGCTGCAGACGCCTTTTAAGCTCAGGATTACAGTTGCAGTCATGTAAGTGAGCAATCCTAATGGCCAATACTTATGGTGTCGCAAAACGAGGAACATTCCCTAAGCAATCCCTCACAATGAACAATGTAACCACTCGATTTGCAGGGGGCAAATGAAGATAGAGTGATTCCATCGACACAATTGTGAGTTAGAAAGGTAGGACTGGCATGATTTCTGCAAAAATTGCAGGGTCGGTGCATTTGTAAGTCATTTCAATAATGATCAACACCGCGGTTAATAGTGCTGTTTTTTGTCTCTGAGCAGCCAGATGGCCTCAAACTCTACTTAGTAAGTTTACTTGGGTCAAAATTATACTTGGCTCTCCACAGATTCGTATAAATGCAGTGTTTCTATGGGCCATAGAGCAGCAATGCCACCCAACAATCGTAATGGTAAAGCGATTCATTGAAATGTTGGGTACCAAATAATGCAAAAGCAAATCCAATGCAAATCGCCAAGTTCATAAATTGGAACGCCATTTGTGCTGAAGGTAGTCTTTGAAATAGCCAACTAAGCAAGTATAGCGAAGTTCCCGCCATGAAAGAATTGCAATTGAAATCACCCTTCCTTTAGCTTGTTATCTTAGGGAAGAACTGACGCGAAAATGGTCAACCTTGGCAAAAGGGAAACATTAATTAGAATAGGAATAACGAAGATTACGTTTTCATAATGTAGCTACGTTATTTTTTAAGGGTGTACACTCAAGGAAGATGTAAATCTTAAGAACCAATTCAGTCCCACATCAGCTTCCAAACCACAGACTGAGACCTTCCTGACTGGCGTTGTAATTTTAAGGGACAACTAATATCTGACAGCCAATCTCCCAATCCCCAACACAAATCTGATGCGTTTTAAGATCTAACATATGCAGAGGATCATTTCCAAAATCACTGCGAATAGATGGTGTCTTTGTTTGTTCAGATTGTCTCATGCATGTTAAAAATTCCAGATCATGAGCAGGCACACAAAAGCCGTGGCTGGATTTAAAACTTTCTTGCGACGATTTGAAGCTTCAAAAGCCTAAAATGTTCCTGACATTAAGAGCTACTTCTTGTAAGCATTCGGGAAGACATAGCTTGTTACTGTTTGACAGTTTGCTAAAAATTTGGCTTTCGGCCAGCATTAATACAATTTAGAATAACGTCTGCAAAGATGCCAAAATGTTGTTTCATTTTTGCAGTTATTTGAGGTGCAATAATTTCTGACTACTTCACGTTCCTAATCAACTGAAATGGTGACACTATTAGCATCAAAAGTTCCATGATTTGGAAGGTTTTCACATGTGTATGCTGACACATTTGTCATTATTCAGGCAATGACATTTCGAGAACAAGAACCTTGCAAGTTTTCCACTGCGATAAACCTCAAAATTAAGGCCTTGTTGAACGCATTTAGGCATTAACGCGTATGGGCTTTTGGATATAGTTAATGAAGTCATTTTAAAGCCTTGCCACTGCTTGACTTCGTTCCATTCTCTCAACGGACTTCACATATTGTACTGCTCTGTAGGACAACTGTTCAGTTAGGTATGTGGATTTTAAAATTTCTTCCAAACTTTAATATGTTTCGTGCCTATCCTTTTCATCGTTACGCTCAACCATCCAAAAACTTGTTTGCCTGAGAAGCGGGCATATTTCTGTCACTGTAGTCACGAAACAGCCAGAAGGTCAGGGCAGCTCTGAAAGGTCACAAATAGTCGAACGATTGACGACTTATGTAGTGCAACGCGCGTATGGGTATCTGCACTGCATAACAGACGGCAATATTTTGGATCCGAGGCGATGCAGCTTGGGGAGTGATCCATCGAAAGCTGCAGAGACTCACTTCCCGCCTCTCTGGCACAGCACTACCGAAAACTAAAATACCAAACTGAGGAAGAGGCTAATAAGTGCACCACATATTACAACAAGCATCTTAGAAGGCGTTGTTCATGCTCCTATTTTTACCCGAAACTGCCTCATGATTATGTCCATTTGGAAATCGCCTTGGATGCCCAGCATCATATGTGTAAGCGTTCGCTCAAATCACCACAAGCATTACGAAAACTCGGAAAAAGTCATTTATCGCCAAAGTGGCGTGCGATCAAACCATGGATTTCGAAATTGAGGAGGTCATCAGTTTGTGTAGATGCCGCAAGCAATCGCCACGAAAGATGCCCCTTGAAATAGGTCGCAGGACAACGAATGTGTGCCTAGTGCTTCACGCCTTGGAGCATTTACCGATTGATTGGGCGAATTGGGCACCCTGAAATGATGCACGACAAAACTTACCCTTGCATAAGCAAGCAGTATTCTTCATAAGTGTATTTTATTTAGCCTAAAGGATCATGGACAGTGTAGCAGGAAGTGTGCTTTCAAGGCGGTAGCATCCACTGCTGTCGATGGCATGCTTGAACTCGCCTCTTGCCACCAACCAGCACGATTTGTCAGACGGGTCTCTTTTCCTTATTATACGGTGTGAAAGTGTGAATTCAGAAAAGGGTAGCCCTGATTAGCCAATGCTCCAAAAGTCGCGCTTACCTAGTTAGGCCCGTTCTCGACAAAACATGGTGCTGGGCAGAGATAATGAGCGCAGAACAATCAGGAGGATAAAAGACATTCCCTGTTAAATAAATATCGGGTTACGTGAGACGGCAGTAGCTATTAGTTGGACGCTCTAACAAGATAAAGCACAAATAATTTCTGCCTTATTATTTGCGCCATCGGCCTCCTCTTCGAAACACTGACACAATCAACCCAGCATGCTGGGAGGATACCTGCCTGCGCTACCTCACCTATGGAGTCACCAGTTCCTTATTATGAGGATAGGGTACAAGCAAATGCTTCAAGCAGCCAATCAGTGCACACTGGGTCGGCAGGCGTCTCCTTGAATCCATTTGTTAGCTTCAAAGCGATTTTGAGGTCTGGCATTAGCCAGCTGACACCATCAGACTGTTTTCTAACTAGGCTAGGAATAAACGTTCTCGTTATTAGTAACAGCAGGTGACAATACGATGGGTGTGATGGCGAAATAGATGGGTAAAACCTGTTTCAGGTAACGTGACCAATGTTCCACAGGCATTTCGAAAAGAGGCAAATCAGGAAATTTAAAAAATCTGTGCAGTTAGGAGCGTTACAAGCGCTTAAGATATACTTCATGAAATTGCACGCATGAGACAAAACATCAGACTGTGCACAGGGTTGGTGCGCCGCTAAGAGTGACGCACCACACATTGAGTTGAAGAGGGCGAAACGGCTTTAGTTAAAAGTGCAGGAGCCAACAACAATTCCTCTAGAAATAGACATTAAATTCTGGACTGGTATAGTCGATGGGGTAGAATTTGCAATCCTTTGGTGAATTCAACTATAGTGGACTCGAATCAAAGCTATAAATAGAAAGTAAGCACAGCTGTTGACTGTCGAAGAGGATAAGCGCACCAAGTGTCCACATCTGATATCGCGTTACGCTTCTCAACGGAACTCAATCTGTTGGATGTTTTTAATTCAGCCGCATATGGACCATCTTAAAAGGGAAGACGGATCACTTAAAAAAGACCTGCATTTTATTCTGCAGTGCCAAAGATCGTAGCCATTCCATTTAATCTCGCGCTGTTAATTCCTCTCAGCTAAGGGTCAGCTGTCAGCCAGTTGGGAACTCACTGAGACTCCTTTTGCATACGTCTCTGTGTAGTGATGTGGGTATCTGGTTGGACACACACCAGGGTTCCAACCACTATAACACCTGCTGAAGCGATTCAGTTAGAGATACCGCATTGTAATAATCGACTCCGTAATGCTTCAACTACCACGCAGCCATAATTTAAGGTGAATGGAGATGGTAGCTTTGATGTAGACGGCAATCGCGTTCTCTCTGGCCGCACCATCTGTAGATGGCATTGCAAAGAGCATAGCGAAGTTCCACCCAGCACTCTTGTCTTCCAACACAACCCTCCTTCCCCCACCGCGCTTGCAACAACAACACACTCCTTCGCCAACATCTCTTCACCGACACATCGAGGCTGGTCTAGAAGGTGGGCCTGGACCCATGTGCCACTCATTCTCGCTTGTCTGCCTGGCATCGGTCTTAGCTTCGCTATGGATATCTGCCCATGTAAAGTGCCTCAAGACCAAAATCACTAAGCAAAGGAAACAATCCTATAGCAACAAATTCAATGTCTCCAGTCTCGCAGTGCCTTGCGGGACACTGCATAATGTAGAATCATGCCTTCCTTAGCAATCCTTGTACAATGTGTCTCCGTAAACTAGAACATTCAACATAGAGATCTTAAAGGACTACACATTGGCTTTAAATTCGGCCAACAGCCGCTCATTCCTGCCTCCAACACCAAAGCAGGAAAGCCTAATGGCGACAGGCAAAGCTTTATTTGGTGGGCGCACGGATGATGCATTTGAACGCAATGTACCAAAGTCCTACATGAATATAGGACATTTTAGTCCACTAGAGGTCAGCGAGCCTTACGTGCCCACTCATATCCACCATCAATTTTGCTGCTTGTAGATCTCCATGCACAACTCCGTCAATCCCTAAGCACATTGCATCTATTGCGACCTGGACGTCATGCTGATTCAAAATTCGCAGGTTCATTATAGCTAACCGACGAAAAGACTCGTTTCTACTGTTGGCTGGCTCTCGGTTTTTAATGACACATGCATTCCAGTTGGTAAATCTCGCGTTTCTAGTGTTGTTAAAGATCACTTAGTGTAAAATTAGCGCAACCATTTTTGATTTTGCATTATTCTTACTGGCAATTGAGTAGCGGCTGTGCCGCAGATGGCAGATGCAGCAGTTGTCCCCAGTAAAGATACGACGTGGTTAGAAGTGCTTAACTTATAATGAATAAAACAGGAAGACGAGTTCAATTGGTAAGCATCAGTTTGTGCATCTCGTCCTTTCTCCTCCTCTTCATAGCTGCCGTGGTAACTGACCAGAAACGAGCCAAATCAAACTGACAAATCGGCTTAATGATTGCACTAAATTGGTGCTGAATCTATGGCAGAGCACAAACTCGCGAGAAAAGGAGAGCGTTGAAGAAAGCGCGAGGAAGAAAGGACCTAACAGTTAGCAATGAAGCAGTCAGCCGCCTTGGAGGAGTGTGAGGAGAAGAAGAGGTCAATTAGTTTGGCTGAGCATACGAATGTGGACGTTGATTCGTTGTTCAAGGGGCATTGATTTCAATGCAATTTCCAAATGCGGAAAGCAAAAACGTGTAAGACTGTCAAATTCTCTAAACATTAACCCTCTAAGCGAACCCCAAATGTGGACGTTGGGAAACATTGTTTGACCTTGGACTCAACCATCGTGTCAGCTGAAATCCGTGACGTTTACATCAGGAGAGTCGCGAACCGTTATGACATGTCAGGCTTCCATATGACATCTGTTTCTGTTACGGAGGGGATAACTGACGATAAGACATTTGTGGGGCATATACAAGGCCTAATTTTCTGTGTGAGAGCACGGGAGACAGCTGTGATCCTTAACGGTTGGAAGATAAATCTTCCCCACTTTGCAAAGCCTCATTGAATCATTAAACTTGCTTAGTGACACAACGTTAGAAATTCACTCATCCAGCGGACCGATGCTCAATCAATTCACGAAACTTAATTAAGACTTAGCTCATTTGCTGGGTGGAGTCGAGGGTAGTTCTTAATTACGATGCTCACCATTCCCGACTGTCGACCAGTCATATACATCGTTGATTGAAAATAGGATGAGAGGATCAGTTGTGCAAAATAGGTTAGTGCGGAAAAAATACCCAGCTAAATGTGTTAGCAAGTTGTCACGGCTGGTGGTTTAATGCGATGGAACCAAGGAGGTCAAAATATTGCGTCTGGTGGCAAATCGATGCAAGGAAATTGCAAGGCCTAAAACTAGACTGATGTGTTTTGTCCGCATTTAAAACAAAGGATGACGATAAATAACTAAAAACTCAGTAGCTCGTTGACCTTGGCATTCCAACAAAGCCAATGTCAATTCAACCGTGAGCTTCTAGCTGACAACGGCGACTCCACTGCCGCCAACAAGAAAACCACCACTAGCTCTACTTAATGCGATGCAGTAGCATGCACAACGTAGTCTCATGGCAGTGGAGAAGAACGAAAGCGGATGAGATGCGAAGCCATTTCACTGCGAGCAATGCCACGAATGCGTGGAGGAGGAGGTAGATGGAATGAGGGAAAGGGTGAAGCGAAGACCATTGTGGAGAGGTAGGAAGCGAAAAGTGTGCCAGCCCACACGACGTGTACTGCCACGGTCACCAGCGCGTGAGCTAACCCACAACCGCGAATCATAACCCCAGTAGTGACGGAAGTTAGGGATTACCACCCCGTGCTGTTGCTGGCGTCCACTCTCTCCTCACCTCACTCCCTATCTTCTCATCTCTCGCCTTCCCGTGCCATTCGCACATTGCATCACTCCTCCCCTCTCCTAACACACCCTCCTACCCAACCTTCGCCACCCTCCGTCCATTCGGTCTCATCTTCCTTCCGCCCACACCTCATTCCTCCTCACATGTCTCTTTCTTCCTTCACTTCTATTTATGCATTTCATTGCAATGCATATCTGCATTTATAACTGTTCTCACCCCTCAACTAGCCTCAGTGCTTTCCTCTGTGAGTTCATATTTTTGCTTTTCAACGCCAATTTAAACCATAATTTTGTTCCAGCGATAACGCTGAATCAAGGTATTAATCATTTTGATGAGCCTAGCTAAGACTGATAAAAACGCGAAAAGTTTGAATAGCATAGAACAGTCCTTCGCTTCCACAGCAGAGGAGGTTTCATGAATGAGCAAGGACTAGCACACTCACAACCTCCAATTATCCTCTCGAGGGGCATGATCAAATCTCTACCCTCCCTCCTCCTTTGACTACAATGAATTGTGCAGCAAATTCATCCTGAATTCACAGATTGAGGCAAATTGACGTGGCCGTTTTAGCGTCTTGCGACTTCATGGGTCCCACTTCGTCTACTTTCCTTAAGTAGTTAACCGTAGCCAGATTGCATTCGTCTCCCATCTTGGTGGGTGAATGTGGGCCTATGATGTCTATACCCACGCTTTTATTCTAAAATCACGTAAATTGGGTTGCAGAGGCGCATCTGCGGTGGAGCGAGGCCTTCTGAAACTGCTGCTAGCAGTGCAATCCATAGTAAGTGACGGCCACACTTGTCATTTGCTGGGACCCCTTGTTATCTTGTACACCATTATATGACCCTGTCACGCATTTATCTGCTCAAATTCTGTTTAGATTACAAATCTGGGGCTACTAGGCAGTTAGTGGGCATAGTGTCTTCTTAATACCATAAAACCTCATCCTCAGTGGAGGGTTTTTACCACTGCTGCAACGTCCGCCTGACTGCCTTGCTGAACGAGCTTATAAGAGAACACTAAAAACTCATCGTACATTAGAGCAATATCAGGATCGGTTCACTGTGGGTCTCACTAGCAGTGTTTATTTGACTGGCTCGAAATAGCGTGCCCAATACACCCATACATATGTCCTCTGAGAGGAATCATTAGGACAGTGCATCTGCGTTGCCGTATGCATTTCCTTTACTGTACTAAACTGTGAGTTCATATTGCTGCAGTTACTCGTACTAGTGTGCAACTGAGCGCTCGAATTCCTTAAATGCTTAACCAAGTAAGCAATTGATGACCTATTACTCTATGAAATGTCCCGCTATCATAGGGTGTCTGAAGTGTCCAGACATTGCGCAGACGGCTAAAAATCTGCACTCCTTTGCACCCTTTTGCCTTAATTTCGTTGGATCTGATACTGTAAGATTGACATTGCGTTCACAAATGTCCTTACCAATAACATACCATCATCGGAATAAATTGCGCAGTGTCAAAAAGCCTAATTTGTGCTGTCTGCATCAGGCGTTGAATAATTCTTGCGGCGTTACAGATTTCGACAAGTATTGCCTAGAATGGTGAAGCCTGTTTGACACGATGGAAGTCGACTTCTTTCTGTCTGGTTTTGCTACTTCTACGTGTCAGAGTGCGAAACTCAATTCCTGCGTGGTAAATGAATTCGATCTAAGCAAGAGGTGCGACGAATTGTTTGCATGGATAAGAAGAATGCGTCCTTCCGGCAATCGAAGCACAGTCGTAGACTACCGACGCTTTTCTTTACCAATTTGTTCAGAGGGGCCCATGGTGGTTTGGATGGTTTATGCACAGTCAAAACAAGAAATTGATGCTCTGTAGGAAAAACTGGACAATCTGGAAACTATGGCTGGTTGTGAGTTGTTTTTATCCGACTTCTGATAGGATCTTCGTAGACAATCAATTCTTTTCCTCCTCATTTTTCAAAACCCACCAAAAACTCGGGTTCTACTAGTACGTTACCTCCGATCTGTCCAATCTGAAATCCTGCTGCGTTCCTCCCGTTTTTATCTACAGTAATTTGATTTTGCTTAGGCTAGTAAATGGCACTGGGACTCTTGATAGTAGTAACGCACAAAATCGCACTACTACTATTGTTTCCGAAATTCGCCATTATCTCCTTATTGAGTTCGGCTCCTTTGTAGTGGAACGCCTAATTTTGCTTGGCTTCGTGTTCGGTTTCCACTGTGTTTTTATTTAAAGTGAACATATTTTGTGATGAGTTGGCATCAATCCAGTCCTGAACTTTAATGTCCCTGATGCACTTTAAATTTAGTCGGATTATCAGTCCTCTAGATTAAACCGGTACAATGATAGCGCTAACCGGTCAAGCCAAAGTGTGACAGGTATTTATAGGAATCATTCAAATTTTTTACTTTATGTTGCACACTGTGGATATTTGGTCATCGTTATCGCAACGGAAACCACTTGTTCCTCATTGATATCTGAGTTGAAACATGCATTCCTAGTGGGCTTATCCGAGTGCATTTGCTGCCCGGAGAGGTCTTCCCTGGTTTCACCGCCAAAGAAGATACCTTACTAGGTGGGGCGTACCACTAAATGACAAAATAAAGCCCGTTTTCATCATCATCACCGCATGTTCTTTCACACACACTATTTGCAGGGATTTGGTAATTATAAGTCTGAAGACAGCGGCAATCAATTCCCTCCTATTTCTAGGCATTGAATGGCTGCTGTTATACCACCGGCATCACAAAGAAGCCAAAAGAGCGGTGATTCTTATCTTTGGTAGCATTGCCCTCATTTCCAAAACTTTATTCGTTTGGGTCCATAGTTAACAATGGCACTTACAATGCATATTGATCAGTGCAGCAGTCGCGTGTTGCCCTTTTTCTACCACTTTTCGCGGTGAGAATTCGTTCAACTCTGTTTGCCGCTGATTTGCATGCACTCCTTGGTGCTGTTCCTTTACCTTTAAAATAATTCTTCCTCGAAATTACACTCTACCAAGTTATTTGTTTATGTCAATTGACTTGTGCTGTTACATTCGATATGTCGCATTCATGCAGCGGATAACACCCGTTAATCTTCCTGCAACTCAGATAAGAAGCATTTCTCCCGTGATGCCATGCTAAAGCCTCCACGTTAAAGTGAGAAGAAGGAGCAAGATCTACGTGTTGATGTCAGTTGCATCGATATGAGAGTGGGCAAAACCGTGGGGGCGGAGCGACATCCTGATGCGGACTCACTCTTTGTGGAGCAGGTTAGTCGCAATTGCTCTCCTTCCTCCAGATGTTCTCTTCTTATAATTCTGGTGCATACATGGGCGAGATATTCGCTCATGCTATTTATAGGGTCAGCGAAGACATTTTACAGAAGGCAATGCTAATTTCCTGAGGGTTTCTGAGCAATCAAGTAATTTTTACCTCTAACTCGCGTCCACACAGCGTTTTCGAACACTGACAGTAGTTTTGATTAAACTTAAACAATTTTAACTTCGGCAGACCTAATTATTTAATTACGATCTTAATCTCCTTATTGACTGACTCTTAGTATTCTAAATGACCACAGAATATGATTTTGAATAAATACACTAAACTTGAATGAGATTTGTGGTTCAAATTTGATCACTTTTATGCTGCTAATTAGATCGCTGGCAACTATATCTATGTTCTGATTTGTCAATGCATGTTTATACCAAAAATACCAGTCCTTTTTCCAGATTGGGCATTCAGTACAAGATTTCTGAGAGATTTCAGCTTTGTATCAGTGTAGCTTGACATACAAAAAGGGATCCTTTTGGAGACTTTGACCCAAAGATTACACAGGCTTGACACTTCGCTTTTGATTTTCTATTAGAATACTTGCAATGGCAGTTTTCAAGCCTTGACGGAACTGTTTTGATCCCATTTGACCAAATTTTGTTAGATAGTCCATTGGATATCTTCAATTTCTCGCCAACCACTTCGAAAACACTGATCAGTGCTCCGAATGGACAATACATCAAGGAATCCGGAAACGTGTTTGTTGGTGGTTTAATCCTTTAGTAATATTTTATTGGAGAGTACCACATTTTCTACCAAATAAGTGAAACTGTTGTGGTGATTGCTTGTAGGTTATGCATGCCTTAATGGCAAAGAAATTTAGATACCAAAAGGGAATCATTGTGGCTTATTCCTGAAGTCGGGTAGGTTCTGACCGTCTTCAGATTTGAGAACCGTAACTCAAAACTTGTAAATTTTGATGATTGGCATCCCATACTGAATGCAAGTGCCCACCCCTTTGCAAGTTCGGTCCATCAAGAAGACGCTTTTGAATGCCTTGGTTCGCTCTGTATGAAGAGTTACTTGGCCTACTAATCACTAGAGAGCTGAGATCGTGTTGACAATTTAAGATTGTGGCGTCAGGTCCACAAAAACGGCTGCTTTCTGTTTTTTAAGACGATGACTTAAAACGCCCTGAAATGATGGCAGCTTGAACTGATCCTTGCAATTCGCAAGCCAAATACAAAGCGCTTATTTGATTTGCAACACATCGGTTTACATTCTGAAGCATTAGACAATTCGAAAACCGGGTTGAAATGTTAATTCGGCTGCCTCAAATGTTATACAGATTACACTAAGCCAATTTGGAACTTCCAAATGACTGATCTAGCTTCGTGACTGTCTCATTACTTGGTAGCACAGATGTTAGCTTCGTGACTGTCTCATTACTTGGTAGCACAGATGTGGTCTTGGAATTAACATTGCTTTAATTTAAGGTCGGATATTTCACGGAGCTATAGTCCCAAAAATTTCATCATAGTTATAGGACCTTTGTCACCTCATGCCATTGTCTGACACGCCTACAAAACATTCCTTGCCCTCTGCGGAGAATTTCTCAGCCCCCACCCCACATAGTGATATCTTCTCCTTCCTTCTGTAAGGTGGATCTAGGCGAAGGCAGTCTACGCACAGTGGTCAGTGGTTTCGTGCCGCACGTGCCTATTGAGAGGATGCAAGGATTAGTGGGCATCTTCATGTGCAATCTCACACCCGGCAAGATGCGTGGCATTGAATCACAGGGTATGCTGATGTGTGCTGCTGGCACCAATGATAGAGTGGAACCTCTATTTATTGAGAGTTCGACAGACCTTATGTTGGATGACAGAGTTTGCGTACAGGATTATCCTGGTGAGTTGATACCCGCATTCTATTAAAGCACCTCGAGTATCGAAAGCACGCTGATTTTTGCTTTCGCTACCTTCCTATCGAACAAGAAGACGTTATCGGATACGACTAGAATTGTGCTGTTTTTTCAACGACGTTCATAAGCAAAGCTGCACATGTATTCGTTTTCCACTATGTGCGTGTAAATTAAGAGGTGCCAAAGCATTGTGAGACTTCGAATGGCCATTCAGACTGCTCTTTGTCTAGCAGCTATAACTCGCGACGAGTCCGCTGAAGATCTCAAGAGCTGATTGGGTAGATGGAATGGTAACCGAAAACTTCAATGCAAGTTCTTGGTCCTTTTGGGGCTTAGGAATCGAATACTCTAGAGATCTCCATCAAGAGGAAAACTGTGCTGCTGTTTAATTTTAGACTCGTGTGCTCCTGCATGTTTGCGCTGGAAATGACCGGTGGTTGCTATGCGCGTTCTAGAACAGTCTCATAGTACTTGTTCCGTCACTCTTTCCCATCCCACTTTTCAATTCTTTGGAAATTGGATTTTAAAAGCTTCGCCCTCTGGCGGCTTAAAGATCTAGAGTTTTCGTCATCAGAGATTGCTCATGTGTGCAACTGTTTACCTGTGACTTCGAACCAAGAACAATTAAGCACTTCCACACGCCTTATAGGAGAAATTGGCGAGCATGACACGCAGGTAGCACTCACTGTTGACTGATGGAGACGTAGAGTGGTCCATCCATTCCGTATACCTGTGGCATTCGGATCAGCTTTGGCGTCAGCGATTGTTGGCAAATTAAGTCCACTCGTATGTGGTGTTTGCCAACCAGGAAATCTAAAGTAAAAGTCCAATCCAGAAACAGCATAGACTTTCCGATAATTAGACTCAAAGGAAAAAGCCTCATGAACGCCTGTTAATTTTGCTGAGAGCCACCGCAATTTAGAACGCTGGACTTTCTGCAAACGCGTGGAATAGCTACCTCTTGGAAACGTTGGGACCTAAAGTGGTAATGAGTATCTACATCACTCTGTGTATTAATGCACTTCGTGGGCTTGAACAGACTGCACACTACAAATTTCGTTTAAGAATAGTGAGCGATTATGATGCTCATGCGTGAAAACTTCACTTTGCTCAAGCAGCTTAACTAATTTTACTATTTTGGGTCCTCCTTTTTGGCGAACCGAATGCTCAGCTTCATCCCAAAAGGAAAGTGTGGGAACAAGTGATGCCTGATTTGCGCGTGGACGTTTCGCAAATAGCCACCTGTAAGGGTGTACCCTGGAAGTTGAGGAACAGCCCCGATGCTGTCATCAGGGCCCCTACCGTGGTAGACGCGCAGATCTCCTAGGCGAAAAGTGTGATTTATTGCGATCATAATAAATAGAGGCAATCTTGTGGCCAGTGTTTGCGCCTTTCCCTTGTAGTGCGTAGTGTGCAGAGATGTTGATCCAGATTGGTCGAGTAGAATTGCAAAGATTAAACTTTGGTCCCTACTGACTAACGTCTGAAGTGATGTTGAAAGAGACCGATAAGGGATCTTGTTTCCTCCATCATTTACCAACGAGACTGGAGCTCCCTTGCTATGACGTGCCTAGAAGAGGCAAACCGAATTGAGAAAGGATTGCTTAGGGTGCTTCAGTGACAAACGAAGGGAAAGGAAGAGATCTAAATTTTTCCTGAATATGACTGAGGTCTGTGCTTTAGACCAGTGTCAGCCTTAATGTGCAGGTCAGTGAGCGCAGTCATCTAAATCGCTTGTGAATCATTTGCCGGTAATACCACTGCTTTTGCAGCATCAAGAACGGCAGCTGAACATGTCCCGTGGTTTCCCATGGCTTGGGAAGTGGAATGAATGCATCATCTCTTATGCAAGGAGTGCGAACAGGCAATCGCATTGAAATTGGACACAGGAGTTGATAGACACTCGGATTTCAGCGGAACGACATCATAACAGTAGGGTGAGTGTTTGTAATGCAGTGCTCCCGTCGATTCACTCGCCACTCTCAGCGTAAAGTAAAAGTGCACGCTACTGTCTGTGGGGATAGTACACGCTTCTAACTGACAAGCTCTTCCCTTTGAGGGTCTGTGTCGGATAGCTATTTGAATCAGAGTGAATCTCTGTAAAGCGGCCATTTGCCTGTCGTAGATATTGTTGTATAGTAAGCGCATCGCAATTGCCCATTGTGCAGCTACAATCAGCCGTGTTCAAAAATGGCAGATACAGGCGTGTCAGCAACCTTTGCTAGGACAATAGCCAGCTCTAACGAATTAAAATTTAGGGCCCTAAGTTACATTGATTTAGGCAGATCTATGTCTTAGGCAGTTTGATGTCCGAAATGTCGAAGTGACAAAGTCAAGGATCCCACATGCCACAACATGAATTTGAAAAACAAATAAGAAGTGTTTGGAGCCCCAACGATGTCCACGGCAAATCCAGAGCAAGAAGTAACCTGACGACTTTGCATCCAATTATGCGACTTCATGTTGACTATCTTCAACCTTTCTCAAGCGACTGCACACTCAATGAACCATTCAAGGAGGCTGGATCNTGCAGCTACAATCAGCCGTGTTCAAAAATGGCAGATACAGGCGTGTCAGCAACCTTTGCTAGGACAATAGCCAGCTCTAACGAATTAAAATTTAGGGCCCTAAGTTACATTGATTTAGGCAGATCTATGTCTTAGGCAGTTTGATGTCCGAAATGTCGAAGTGACAAAGTCAAGGATCCCACATGCCACAACATGAATTTGAAAAACAAATAAGAAGTGTTTGGAGCCCCAACGATGTCCACGGCAAATCCAGAGCAAGAAGTAACCTGACGACTTTGCATCCAATTATGCGACTTCATGTTGACTATCTTCAACCTTTCTCAAGCGACTGCACACTCAATGAACCATTCAAGGAGGCTGGATCTCAAACCACTCTGGCAACATTCCCATAGCACTTTTAACAGGCTTTGGCAATTGCTTAGCTCCTACATCCCATTAGGTTAAAAATCAGTAAAGAAGCTTTCGATAATTACCACCTGCAGATATTTATTCAAATGCGCTTATGGAGCCGTTCCCCAAGCTACACAAATTAAAGATGCTTTTGAAGGATGAAAAGTTACTACCAATAGAACCACTAACTTACCAAAATAAGTGTCAGATTTTAGCAAAAGAAGTCTCAAAAATATGGCAGGGGCAAAAAGATGCTGGCAATAGAGGTTGGGAAAACCACGGTTCCACGGCGAACTCTCGGTGCACCTCTACAACTTCCAGTCACCTTAGTGGCGGAATCCTTGCCTCATCCTATAAATTGAGAACCGATGTTGCTTTGATGTTATTCCATTTTCTTACCACTTTCGTCGTTCACTTCCATGGGTCGTCTCCACGGAGATTGTGACTAGCGCTAAGAAATGCCTTTGTTAAGTCAGTGGCATGAGCAAGCTTAAAGTGGTTCAAACGGTAGAACTACGAAGGCCTACGGAATGCGCTTCAAGTAGCATAATCCACAGATATTTAGCACTCTTTTCTAACAACCGAGCATCACACTGTTCTTTAGGAGGAACTCATTCCCCTGGCTTCCTCAGAGTTACTCAAAAGGAGACAGGTGGCAGAGTAAGCAGTGTGAACTGCATAAACTTGGGTGTGTTCATTATTATAACCGCCACTTACTGCTTAGAAAGTATTGAACTCAGTGCAAAGTTAGGTCAGATCATTCACAGATAAATGGTTTAGGATAAAAGTCAAGTGCGGTAGCTGAGTGGATGCGAAAATGATTGACGAGGGTATGAGCAGGGAAACGCCAAGGTCAACATCGGTAACAAAAGACGCCAAACCGGTTTCGAAAACCCAGTTATTTCAGTGCCTAATTGCTGGTTGGCTCAGCCCTACATAAATGCAGCAGGCAGGAGGCTCTTCAATGAATACCGGCGGATTCACGCGGGCATTAAAGGAAAGCTTCATTGAGAGGGCCTAATCTGCTATATGGACACAAGTGCTACCAAGCTATCGGCAATACTGACTGCCACCTGCTACGACGGAAGTTCTTCACTGCAAAACTGGAAAAGCAAAGGCCTTCTCTAGTTCTGAACGTTCCTAGTAGATTAAACTGAACAAATGTTAAGCTTCCAATTCAGAGAACTCGGTAAAACGGGAGACCATTTAGGCTGACAGAAGTACTAGTTCGGATATTTAGCGAATTCACTGCACTATGCAACATTGCTGCCAACTTAGTCGACGAATCTATAAATAGTCGTGTTTACTAGGCCTAAAATTAAAAGTAACAGAATGGAAACGATCGGAGGCAAATATATTTATAATCTGTGGTTTTGGAATAGTAGAGGTTAAACTTATTGGTAATTAAAGGAAGCACGCTAAATTACATGAAATGACATCCTGTTTACTGTCTACGGATGTATCTTTGCACACAAGCCTGCCTCATAACGCCCTAAAGGAACATCTGGTTAGTAAGCCATACCTCACGGTTGGTTCGGTTGCCTACATTGGTTGTTCAATAAGGGATGACGAATATCCGTTCCACAGCTGCCCCTACTCCAAATAACCATTACAAGAGTTCGCACGACACTTGCGTTCAAATTACTTTAATGACGTGATGTGAAGGTTTATTTGGTATGCATGGTGTCGCTTCCGGTTGCGAGATTGGTGTGAATAGCAACAGCAAAACGCGAAACGCAACTCTACCAAATGCACTCGCCTCCAATGCGATTCGCCTTGTGTCCTAACCAAACCTCCACCACCAGCGCAGCTGCTGAATGCTAAGTGCATTTTAGCATTGCCTGCAGTAGGATTGATCTTGGAGCTAGAGATGATAACCATTTGCCTAGAATTTGCCACCTCAAATGTTTACAGATGCACAACCACTGCTGAGAACCCACCTCGATATTTCATGACACTGCAGACACTAACGTGGGTCAACTGGATTCGAGTCCTGTCAAGCAGCTGTTTTATAATCTAACATTGTGCTGATAAATTAGGCTGCTCAAGGAACGTGTGCATATTCGTTGCTGAGCTGTGTCATTTTGAGGTAAGGGTATCGACAATGAGTCATCGTAGCAAACCCCATGGTAGCAACTCGTAACATACCAACTGGGCCCGATCATGACTCGCCTTAATCCTCTAACCCTATTATGACGAAGCTCAGTGTTCCTTCGCATATTTTAACTTTTAAATTTCGTTCCAATTGAAGCTGTCTCATGTGACCCTTATCTACCATGTTAGTGCAAACGACCAAATGAAGGGTCGAAAGGAATAGTTAAACAACTGGTATCGTTTGCTCACCGAATTTCCGTGCTTGCAATTTAACTTTAGTAAACTCACGCAGTGCCTAAGTGGTTGGGAAGAAATACAAGAACCAAACTCTTAAATTCCCTCGAGAGACGCAATCGATACTTAGAAATTCAGATTCTGAATGCTGAGCACCAAGCAATGGTTTCGCTCTAATTGTGACCAAAACCATGGAACAATGTCGTTTTAGCTGCAAAAGTTATATGATTTCCTTTAGTTGGAAAGTTTTGACGAACTGCACTTTGTTAAGTCTTTCAGATCGTTCGAAGGGCCAATTACGAGCCGTTTAAAAATCATGGAGCAGAGAAGTGTAATTAAGTTTGAAAGGAACCCATCGTGCTAAGGTTTAGCACAAAAGTTGAACATTTGTGAAATAAACAGGTGCAAGTAGACTATATGCTCACAAGGCATAACCTTATCCTCTCCGTTTCAGAATCCCAAATCTGCATTATGGATGATCAGAAACCGTGGAGCTCGAGAGATCTGCCATCAGCTACAATGCATGCTTCTGTCAAATTTTTGTGAGCGCAACACAACCGCATGTTTCGAAATCCCTTTGCTGAACGTAAACTTTACAGGTTGACTAGCGATTAACCTGGGACCTAGGAAAGCGGTAAGCCTAGACTTCTGTGCTAGTCACGTGTATAAGCATCAATGCCCCAATTTAGATTCAGCAGTGCTAAGACTGGCGTAAATATTAAATTCCAAAGGCACTTGATGAGAGAGAGTTTGAGTGGTACAGAGGCTTGCCATTATAAATTTGCAGCTGCTAATACCGAACAAGTGAGGTCCAGAAAATGGCTTACAAAGGCACCACAAAGCTGAAGGTAAGGTTGCTGAATAAGTTCCCTACGGTGCTTGAAGTGCTTATACTTGGCTGATCCTAATTAAAAAACGACCAGAAATGGTAAAAATGAGCCTGACACCGAAATGATTTTCATTCTGTGTGCTCACCTAAAAAGTAATTAATTTACGTAAGATTGGGTAACGCATCTCCATGCAGTGATTTCCGGTATTAGGAAATACGATGGACAAGAGCCTCACTAACCTGCACATCGCTGGTCCATAGTGCCGTCAGTCTGATGAACTTTCAGTGAAGACTTCCTTAAAGATCACCTCCATAACTGCCATTGGCGGCACTTATTACCAGGCAAGGAAATAAACATTTTCAACCCATATTGGTGGCGGCTCATTAACTAGTGCATAGGTTAGCCCAGGATGGCATCCATCTCACAAAGCGGGGCAGCCCAAGAAGCAGTCACCAAGTTCGCTTTTGGCGTTACAAAGGCTTATGGCAAAAAGCTTCACAGTCAGTTAAATGGAGTCATTTGATATTTTGTTTAACTGCATGCACTTCAGTCGCTGTGAGTTCCGCTTTCACTCTGCAGAAGGCACTGGCTTCGGAGACTTCCAGCTCTTCACCATATCATTGCAAAATGCCCTCATTTACCACAACGTGTTGTGGCCACTTCTCTGGAGCCTCAACTTGTTGTATAATATACCTCTCTTCTGTTCATCCGCGGCATTTCGAGATGGGGTTATTTAGATATCTCTTCGTTTGGTTCTGACGCATGTTTATGGCTTCGCACTTGTATTTCTCCCAAAAGGCATAATTATTGGCCAGTAGCTTCCCAAAGCTTCTCTGCATCAAAGAACATTCGCTTTCCATTTTACGCCACTTTTCGTATTTAGAGAGGTCTTGGGGTGCAGGTATTCGGCGTTGTCATGATCTGGTGTTAGTGGCCATGTTTAGTCTAACGACCCCCACAGTACTGCCTCAGCTCTGTAGGGGATCGTAGGCTACCCTCAGCGTCTGAGCTGCTGCAACCCACGACCACAAAACCGACAATAGCTGTTGGGTAGCGTAAACAACAACGCTGGTTAAGTTGAAATCTTCCTCTATTATCATGGCACAGAAGCAGTTGATTAGGATATTTAATTAGATGTAAGTCTGGAGTAGAGAGATCTCACCGATATCATTTATGCACCAGAGAAGTAGCATCAGCATGAAAGTGATTGCAATGCAGTGTTGCTGCTCTTTGATTGATTAGGTCATCTTATGTGTGCGAATACGCTCCGGACTGTGAGCAGACCTACGAACACCGCGATTTTGCGATGGGTTGACATTGCATCCTTTTGGTCAGAATTGGGTTAAGAGTCACATGCTGTATAGGGTTGCCCTTCGAAAGTCATATTGGAGGTAGGCGTTTCCTCACTAGTCACATCAGTCACCATATGGCAAAATGTTACTTATCGAATCCCATTCTACAACACTTGATCTCAGGTTTGACGAGCTGGATGGGGCTTCTGCAAGCGGCTATCACACCTTGACATCTTATCATGCTTGCTAAACCCGCGTCTTGGATAGATAGGCATGAATAGTCCAGGATACGAAATTCGCGCTCCATTTGAGGAAAGATGACATGCACAGAGGAGTTGGGGAGGTGTACTGCACGTCTTTACCTAAGGGGAAACTTCTATTAATGCCCGCATTTTACAAGGCAAGGGGCGACCCCATAAAAGAGACATTCACGAATTGGACTGTCGGCCTAGGTACATCAGGTTAGCCTCCCAAACTAGCAGGTTCATTTGAATGTCCCTTTATGCAAATTGCCTTCAAACTTATTGAAGGAGAATCTAAATGATGAAATGACTCAGAGATCGGAGGGTAAATCGACGAAGCTGGTGCAACTCTATAAGATTTGCCTTGCCCGCATTTTACAAGGCAAGGGGCGACCCCATAAAAGAGACATTCACGAATTGGACTGTCGGCCTAGGTACATCAGGTTAGCCTCCCAAACTAGCAGGTTCATTTGAATGTCCCTTTATGCAAATTGCCTTCAAACTTATTGAAGGAGAATCTAAATGATGAAATGACTCAGAGATCGGAGGGTAAATCGACGAAGCTGGTGCAACTCTATAAGATTTGCCTAGGTATCGCTTCAATTTAAGTTTCGTTCAAGGATGTGGCTATTGCTTCGCCGCGCTTTAACCGCATGCAAGCATGGGGAGAGGTCGAATCGTTTCTCTACCCTTCGCACTGAGTGAACTATGAGCGCCGTCGCAGGTTTCTGCGCACGATGCATCCTGGGCCACACAAGACCACCATCTAGCGCTAAAAACGCTTTTAACTTGAGCTGCAAAGTAGACTCCCTTCAAGTTTACGGTGCCTTTTCACGTGCGCATACATGTATGCATATGTAAACACGTTCATATAAAATGCTGGCACAGATGTTTGCAGCTAATGTCTGCGGCTGCTCATTGGTTTCATCTTCTTCTTTGCAAAATTCCGATGCTGATTACGTGAGTAAAATGCAAGTTAATGCTACTACTTTAGCAATGTGGGCAAGTTTCTAGCGGATTTCGCGCCAGCTCTATGCCCTCTCATTGCGACTGATGACATGCTAAGAATAGACTATTTGCTAGGTGAGGTCTGATAGTTCTCTGTGCAAACGAAAGCACACAGGCTGTAATGAGGGAGAGATCTGACCTTAAGTAATTAACCTAACTTTGCTTTGATGTTGCACTGTGCAAACGTTGTGCGTCGTCACTTTGCATTGGACCGCAGCATTTGCTTGAGTAGTTTTGGATATTGCTGCAGCAATATCACATGGTTCACAGTTTGGCATGTCCGCTAACATTAATGAAATGTGCACCAAATGCGACTGTGATGAACCCGTCGTTTTGTCCGCACTTAGCAGGCTCCAACAAGCAGCGTTCATCTTTTTTCATGGATGAGCTGTTCGAGCAGGTTCGCGCACAAAACAGAATCTCTTTTGCAGGTGTGTTCGCTTTCTCTGTTTATTGCTACTTATGCGGGTAGACTTCGTTTAAGTGTAGGAAAAAGAGAACTTGACTCTTAGTGATGAGGAAAGTTTTCAAGCCAGATCCGGCATTTAATCCATCTCGTCTGTATAATATTGCAATCAGGAAATAGCAGAGCCAAGCGGTGTTGGAAGAGCGACCATTTGTATGCCAAGAACCCCTACTGCAACACTTTCTTGTTAGGCCAGAAGCAATGAGGTGAACTTGAGCAAGTTAATTACTATGAAGACATCGACATCTGCATGCATACCATATTGCACAGGTGCCCTGCGCAACCCAAGACAGAGGCCATACAGGAATCAATGTCGACCATGTGACTACAGTGCGAGCAGATTGCGGAACCATCTGTTGCTCTACTTGAATAAACAATGACCATGTGACCGCAGTGTGCGCGGATTGAGAGATCAGTTTTCGCTCCGCATTGAGCGATGCTGGCCATGCTGCTGCAGTGCCAGCAGATTAGACGAAAAGAGTTTCGCTGCAAGAGCCCATACGGACAAAACTTCGCTTTGCACGAATTATTATTGCCCAAAGGTCCGTAGAGGGAGAGGATGGGGAGACGAAATCTTGCTCTACGCAAGTCATTACTGACCACGTGATTGCAGAGTTGATGGACTGGAAGGCCAAATTTCGCCTTACAAGAATTATTGCTGACCATGTGACTGCGAAGGTGTAGGGTTGCGGGACGAAATCCTGCTTTTCCTGTGTTAAGGCGGGTCATGCGACAGCACAGTGTGCATTTAGAGCATAAGATGAAGCTCAAGGTGAAGCAAAGTTGACGCGGAAATAAGCATAGGGCAAGAGCATATTCTCGTGATTGTACGCCTCATTGCATTGCCGATCTCATAATTTGAGCAAGTTTTTCCACTTCTAACAGTTCAAAGCATATGCCTTCAAATCGAAACGTGCTTAGTATTTCGGGTCGAAATTATTGGTGACTAGAAGTGCAAACATTACAAGAGCCTCGTTGAATTGGTTGTAAATTCCCCTAAAATAGGTGGATACTGGCCCCTTTGGGTGAATTAAACCATTACGAGATTACGAGGTGTTCAGAAGCAACAAGCCTTCAGTGGTATTAGAAGCTGACAAAACCACTCAAACATTTACTGTGATACAGCACAAAGATTACCATCGCAATTTTCATCTTAAATTTGATAAATTAAATTCACTTAAGAAATACCATGTGTATCGAAGCCTAATCGTGCTGGCTTGGCTAGTTTGTGGTAATTTTCTCACCCGTGCAACGTTTTGTTTGCTCCGATGAAGTTCCATTGCTATCCATAGCCTGCCATCAGAATGGAGAATAAATGATTTTGCCCATGCGGCCCACCGTTCTGTATGAGCCCCTAAAACTGCTGCTCATTATACGCTTGGCACCACCTTCCTGCTTATCTTATCATTTAAATGGAAGTGCAATTCGATAAATGCAAATGCATCCAAAGCGAGTGCATGATGTTTCCCAATGCACACCGATTGCGGATCTGAATTGAAGTGCAAGTACAATGTATGATAAAGGAGTTGCAAAGAAAGCCGCTTTTCGTAATGGAGACGGAGGATTATTTCCTAAAAATCTGTCCGCAGCATCACCGCTTTGTACTGCCACCTAGCTAACACCCACGATAATGCAAGCTCTAGAGTAAAACACGTGAGAAATCATGAATGTGCCTCACGCTTGCCAAATCCAACGAAAAAATGAGCTGTCCCGGTGGAACTGTGCTTGATTTTGTGATGGTGGTGCCTATGGAGAAAAATTGTGTCGACGGTAATTTGGAGTCTCTCCATGAGGATCACGGTTGTTGGGTGGCGGGTATTTCCGTCCAACACATGGAAAGGAACGGACCGTCGTGGAATAAAAGCACTAGCAAAAAATGACTCGATAAACTTGCCCTCGGCTATTGTGTATTGGAGGCTGTGGATTGAGGATTGAGTACATAGATTGACCTAATGCTCTGCGTGGAGCACTGTAGGGCAAAGTAGATTAGAAATCTCTCAAATATGGGTGAAATTGCACCACTTTAATGCAAAATTGATGAGCGTAAATGCAGTGGAAAAAAGCCTTAAGGGATTCAAATTTTTAATATGCTGAATTTAACTGGAACACAGGTCTTTCTTCCATGGCTTTCAGTCTGCAGCCCCGGCGATTATCGCCCATGATTGCTTTGGAACTAAGAAAGATGGAGCGCTCACAACTGCGCTGAAGTGCAAATTAACAGCAGTCAGCAAAGCACAATTCCACTGTTGCACCTAAATTGACTTAAAGACGCAACCACTTTGCTTAAATGGCTCCATCTATGACCAAGGACCATGAGATGCAGCAGCGTTATATGAACGTAGTAGAATCAAAGACACTTGGACCAAAACTTCCTCGAAGGTTGGCGAAATGCCAATTGAAATGCGGCCAGATGGGGATTACCATAGTTAAAATTACTACTCATCGCGCAGTTTATTAGATCCAAGGAACCAATGCTATCTGCCCATTTCTCTATAGTGGAGATGCAATCGCCTGTGCAAATTGTCCGACCAGTGGGCCTTAATGTGATCTCCTCGCGACATCGTTTTCGGTGGCACGACCTAGGACATTGAAACATAGACCAGAGCTAGCACGCGCTAAAGCGCAAACGCATGCGCAGGCTTGGTCTTACCATCTACACGACATCCGCTTGCTCCAAATAAGCAAGAGTGACGTGAGTGCAAACAGAACTACCATCAGGACAACTAGTCTGGTACGCATATTAATGGTGAGTTGACCTTGCCTTTATTTAGACACGCTTCCAAACCTTCGGGAGGAGATAGTCGCTCTTATGAGGCATAACTCTTGTCTGTAATAATATGTAGAATCACTGACCTCCTAACGCCAACTTTCCCAGCGAAATCTAAATGCGGGGGTTTCGCACCGCTGCCTGGACTCGGATTCGACCCATGTGTCAGCTATAATCCGTGGCGCTCCTTGACCGAACAGTCGTAAACCATTTGGCGCATTTGCATTCCATGTAATGTCCACGTTTGTTGCGGAAAGGTTAACTGACGTTGAGACATTTGGGGAACGGATACAACGCTTCATTTTCCGTGTGAGAGCACGCACGACAGCTGTGACCACTAACGGTTGGCAATTAAATCTTCCCCAGTTGGGGACAACTTCACTGAAGCACCAAACGCTTTTTGTGACATCTCAGCACAAAATCCACACGTTCAGTGACTTGGTGCCAAATCAAATCACAAAACCCAATTGACAACTAGCTCATTTGCTATGTAAAGTCGAGTGTAGCTCTTACCCATGACCAGTCAATAAATCGTTGTTTGAAAACGGGATGAGAGGACTAATTGCGTGAAACAGATTAATGCGAGGAAAATTCCTTGCTAAATGGGTTATCAGGCCATCAACGCTGGTGGCTTGACGCAATGGGACGATATGATTCGAATATTGCACCACAACTGGTGGTCCTTGTCCTACTACTACACTGATGTGTTGTTGTCCATTTTAGCAAAGGATGGCAATAATAGCAAACAAAGTTATTAATTCATAAACATCCGATGATGTTGTTTTACATGGCATGCCATCCCTGGACCTAAAATACGTGCCTCAAGTAATTTGCTCATTTGCAGCGAACACTTGCCCTCTCATAATCTAGCCGATAGACTAAGCACTTGTTAGTCAGGCCTTATAAATCTCGTGCCATCTTGCACAGTTCGAACTACTTCCTACTTTACAGACTTTAACTTAGTTTGGGAATGATTATAATGAAAGGAATTTCGGTATGGGCTTGTTTAGTCAGACATTCCAAAAGGCCTTTCTACTGCCGCCATATTGATAGGCATTTTTCACGAATGCTCAAATGACTACTAGGCAGTGTTGTCTGAGGTGATTGCAGAAAGTCTACATTGGATAGGCTTTTCTCCTATTTTGATAATTGAACACGAAATGGACAAGTAGAAAACAAATGCTTAAAAATACAACACGAGCTCTATGACATGATCGCTGTACACATTCGCCATTAAAGAGAGCCCACTGCTTCATCTCAAGGGGTTGATTTGATTGTGTCGATGCTGCATACTGCCCTGACAACTCAGGAGGCGAGAGCATCATTCTCAACCAAGGTTGTAGCAGGGGTGGAAAATTGACAATTTCCTGGTAATCAAATTATTTGGCTACGGCTTAAAAACTATTGCAAACAGTGATTTCAGCTGCAGCATGTGTCGCATGTGCTTTTGCATGTTTGGCCGATTGGTAAAGGCACGCCGACAGATGGAGCAGATAAAGGACCCTCCGCCCATATGCCTCCGCTCTTGTACCATAAGAATCCGATTGCGTGCACATGCCTTGTCACAAAAGCAACATTTCCACGTGCTTAAATGACATTGTTCATGCACTGATTGAGAGGTCGAGCTGATGCATTTTCTCACGCTCGAAGCATTGACAAAGCCGAGGCTCTTTCATGTTCACCTAATCGGGAATTATCGGAAAGCTCAACATATCGTCAACTACGCCGCTCTCAGTTACCTTTATATCAGTATTGTTTTCTGCGACATTAGTAGCGAAAAAAGTAAGGCCGTTAACGGTATGCTTGACAAGATTTCGGTTGTGCTTGTGCATTGCTTGTTAAAAGGGGTCGATTCAAGGTGTGCTGATACTACGAACACGGAAGTGGCTATGCTGGATTTGGCGAGACTTCGCTAGAGGCATTGACAACGCATGGCTTAAAGCTTAGTGCTCTAACTCCAGATTTTGCTCTAACGAGAGGCTAGGAAGGGTGTGGAAAATTTTGTTTCTGTCACCTGGCTGCCCCATGCCGATTAAGGGGAAGAGTGCAGTCCTTGTCATCTCATGTCCATTTATGCTTGTTTCACAGCGTTGTGTGTACTCGCAGTTGCCTCTCATCGACCAAATCACCTGATGTTAGTACCTGAGACTTAAAAATGTGCAGTGATGGTGAAGAGGGATCGCATGATATTGCAATAGCCTTGATACATATTGTGAGAAACGTTGTGTTAAAAATGCAAAACCCAACTGCAAGTGTTAATGCAAGTTTTACCCATAGGAATTGGTCACTGCTATTGGAATAGAAATTTCTTAACTGCACCATGGAGCTGGTGGGGGTATGTTTGAAGAACGCTGTAAGTGTGCAACAATGCCAGATCAAACGGATTCTAAACATGCAAGCTAAGCTGCCAAATCGTTTTACTCTTTACAGTATTGAATTTATACCTTCCAAACAAACGGATTCTAAACATGCAAGCTAAGCTGCCAAATCCTTTTATTCTTTACTGTATTGAATTTCAAACTTCCAATTTCGATGAGGAGGAGAGTCTGTTGACGATTTCGGCGAATTGGTCCTACTAGGTGGTCTACCAATATATTTCAGTAGCGATTATTTTAGCATTCTATACTGCCTTGCTTGAAGCACCTTCGGGGTTGAATCAAAGGGCACGGTCTCGGCCAAGGCCATTCGTGGATCTCCCAGACGATGATGTGTTCTCTACCTAACCCCATATAGGGTAAGTCCTGACTATGGACATTGCTTTCACTTAAAAACAGGCCTATGTAATGCAAAACACGTGCGGCTGAAATTACTATGGGTCCCGTGAATGTTGACACACGAGCTGCCCTTAACCTGGATCCACCCACTGGCAGCAGTCGCTGCTTTATCTGTCGAGACCGCTCTTACCTCAACAAGATGAAGTGTTGAGTGAGGAGGCCAACCTCACGCACCCACAGGACGCACCCAGGTGAGATGGAATTCCACTTCTCTCCACTTGGAAAGCCAAGTTTTATTCTATTCGCCTTTGATTTCTTCGGAGATCCAAGCGTTCCTACCGACTTTCTCTCAACTGGTTCGATTGAGTCACGCATTAAGGCGAACTGCCTCCTCTCAAGTTGAATTGGACATAATCGTATGCATTAATGGTCTTGTGCAGATCCTCATGCAAAGTCTCTTTTTATAATGCACACAAGTATTTATCTTTGGGCACGCCTTTCCTTCCCTCGTACTGCTTCAGCAGGACTTACGACTTGTCTACATAGATGGGCCATGCGATTTGAGGGCGAAGAGCATGATTGCATTCACGGTTCGTTTGCCCAAAGCTAAGTTTAATTTTGAGGCACCCCGCTCTCTGTGGTGAAGAGAAATTTTGTTTCGCGGGGTGGACTTCTTTAAAGGGATCGGCAATAAGACATTATTCACGTGAACAGATGGTGCTATGGCGGTTAGTGGGGTTGGGACTGCGTTTGACCAACGTAGCGGCAGTTTTGCACGACAAATGAGTAAACTGCTGGTCCTGAAGAAACTGGCATAGAAGCAGCCATTTTATGCGTTGCGGAGTGTAAAAGAGGTTTTGGCAAATGCGTTACTGCAACTGTTCTTCCTTGCCATCTGTTTGGGTTCTATTTAGCTAGGAGAAAGCGGTAAGGAAAAGAGCCGGTGTTTTCACACGATCACTGTGGATGTTTCTGTAGCGAACTACTTCATATGGTTTTAACGGATACAATTAGTGTGGTCCCAATTGTTAGTGGAATTCCTGTAGACCAGGAACTGGGGTAGTTGCAGAGGGTAGGCATTGCACACTCTCCCATCCAAGCATGCTTCCTTCCTCAGTCATGCCAAGGCTGGGCGAACAGCAATGGAAATTGGGATCGTTGCAGATAAGAACCGGACTCGCCTTCCGCTACCACCGATGAAGTGAAAGCAATGCATCAAGACGAACCCTACTCAACATGTCACTCACCAAGCAGCCCTTCTGTTGGGCTGGCCTTCGTATGAATAACAATGGATTCACGAGGTGGACGCAGCATTTCCTCATTCCTCAATGCAACTTTCTAATGGGTTAAAACTGCAGGAACATTGAAGTATGTAGCGTTGTAGTCAAAAATCTCACTTACACACGGATGCGGTAACTGATGTGGTTTGATTCGTGGGTGCTTTCCTCTGTGTAACACCGACTACGCTGTGATGGGTGAGGCATACGATCGGTCCAAGAGAGTGTTAAAAGCAGCACTTGGGGGTAGAGGAGAGTTGTGCCATGATTGGATTAGTCGCTTGAATCTTCTCTCTGTCTTCAAAAGCTCACATTTTTAGTAACGGAAAACGTGTGGACCTCGCCATCGTACCAATGCAAGGCGGCCTGGTCTCGGATCATGTGAGCAGCCATAATCCGTTCTGTGCGTCAACAACGCATATTTTGTCCATTTGCAATGTGTCCACGTAGCGAGCACCAAATGACTTGCACTGATACAGAGGGATTGGTCCGCTGTCGCCACTGAAGCGCACCAAAGCATTCTGACGACAACTTAAGCGTCTCAACAACCAGGTCACACTGCGAGGAGGCTGCGCAGTGTGGGTGAAGCAATTGGGCAAATCTTCGATGCACGGTTGTGCATGGCAAAACTGTCAACTTAAGGCCCATCTTTCAAATATTACGCATCGGAGCGAATTAGGTCACCTTCATGTAAAAGTGGTCGCGATTTGCGTTATAGAAGTTATTTTGAAGATTATGCGTCAGAAAAGCATTGACAAAATTTAAATCTAAGTAAAAAGGCAAACAAATTATAAAACTCATTGTGAGGAGTTGAGTGCATTCAGGGAAGATGCACCCTCAGTAAGGGGCTACCAAATGGGGACCTGAAAACATCAACGCAGGTTTTAAGCTGCTTGGTGCACTTAGATCCGACAGACGCATTTCAAGCAATAGCCGAGGCATGGCTTACTAATTACAGAGGGTCGGATCAAGACAGTTGCATGGATAAGGGTGAGACCAACTCATTAGTTGACAAGACACGAGCAGTGCTCGCACTACCGATCGGAAGCGAGCGATCATCCTCTCAGCCGTCTCAAGTAGAAACTTACCACTGCTTATACAAGGCGGTGTTGTGGTCGCAAAGGAGGTATTCACCGTCACAATCCAATGCAGTGGAATGGGACCAATTGAGTAAGCCAACCTCCCTACTTATGCATAGTTGGATGTGTCAGCACAGGTGAATTGTCTCGTCCCAGAACAGTCGACACAGAAGGTCCGCTAACTTCTCCCATCCTAAGTGGTCATGAATGACTGCGCTATGCCTAACGTCGCCGCAGCAAGCAATGCGCAAACCAGGAGTTGGAGGTCGTACCCTAACTGACTGTTTGTGGGGAGTATTGTTGCAGTAGTGGTTATTTGGAAGCAGAGCCACGACGAGACAGCCATCCTTATTTCGAAAATCTACAGCCGATCGACTTTGAAACGCTTGCATCTATCACTCAGAAGATCTACTGCTGCGCGAATGAGAGTGAACCGAACATGCCTCCTGAATCTGAAGCAGCGTTGGTGAGAGGTTGAAGGGGTGAGGCAGGCGGGGTTGCGCGACTTTGTTGTTCATTGAAGATTTCGGTGGCAGACTTTCGACGTCAGTGGATAGCACCCATACAGCGTCGCGAGACACCTTCTATTGCTCATGGCGCTGTCGTAGATTAGAAGTCAATGGAAGCGGGGAGTCTTGCTTTGACCTTGATTGTCCCGACACGCTGCACTGACAATTCACTGCAACTCTTCGATACCCTCTAGCAATTTTCTGTCAAATACACCAGAATTGAGCATTTAACCTGTTAACTAGATCGTGGAATTCGGATGCTGCTTAAGTGGGTGTGTTAAAATGGCCGATAAAGGAAAACAATATCCCTATGTGCTACAAATATGTGCATTCTGACCAAACACTTTACCCTTTGCTTGGCTCCAAGGTAGACGCAGGACACTACATAGCCTCCCTCACTTGATGCGACCTCGTTGAGGTATCGAGACGCAACGTGGGAAGGTGGGCTGAGACATGCCCCTTGGTGCCAGCTCATTTCTGTCCAATAGTTCCTATTCTGATTTTGATTATTGGTGAACAATGCTGAATCACTCGAGGATCAGTCATGCTGAGTTGGTCTTTGGTGGTGCTAGTGAATTTGAGAACAAGTGGGATGATCTGCAGGTTATCTTTATAGTTTATGCTTGTTGCGTCTAGTGTTTCTACTTACAAGCATGCTTTTCCCATTTTTATTTACCCACAATTACTGACTTTATACGTCGAGTTTTTGTTAGTAATTGGTTTCAAGGTCACACGCGAAGAAACTTTGTTTTAATTGGCTGAGGACTAACGGTGTGTTTATATATACTTGATGCGCACTCGCACTGTCTCAGAATACTGTGATCGAGATGCATGCGAACAGTTGTGGTGAAGATGATGGAACAGACTCTTCAAGACGTCCCGCTTCCGTAAGATGAAAAGCTTCGTGACTCCACAAATCATAGACCCTGCTTCCTAGTGCTGCTGAAGCTGTTGAATTTTCTCATGAATTGCCTACCAGTTCCAACCCTTCAGATGCTTATTACAATAATTTCGCCGAAAATCAAGCTGTGACAAATAAGAATTGGAGTAAAATTTTGACAGTGTATGTGCTATTCTTCCTGCCATTTTTAGAGTCAAAGATTTCATGGATGAATTGGATGAGAGGGCAAGCGTCATGGACGCAGCACAGCCTAAATCCTTGGAGGAGATACTAAACACGATTAATTCTGCTGTTGACGAGGTCGTCGACCGCATAGTATGTTGGTATAAATGGTTATTCTCTCTAGACTGGGGCAATGGCCAATGAAGATTTATCTGAAAGACCTAATAACAGTAGCGCTTGCAAGTTTCTTGTGACCCTGGATGGAGAGCAGGCATCTCTGCCGTCAGAAGAGGTACCATATGTTCCGTTTGTGATACATCTTAGAATGCTTTTATACCGCCTCATTTCAGCAGTCCCACAAAGCGACCTGCTTCAAAGCTCATCGTTCGGCCACAAGATTTCTTCACTATTCGGCCTGACAACAGTCATGCGCCATTTGTCCCCACCTTGAGATCAAAACCAAACGCGATTGTTGGCTTGCAGGGTGTTTAACTCATCTGATTTCGTGTATATGTAGTGTGGAGGGTTTGAGACTTCCTAAACCATCAGTCCTGTTGCTTCAGACTGCACTTTTGAATCGGACCCAGAAACCGGCGATTACATCCACCCCTATCTATCAGAGCTAGAGGCGTACGGCAAGGGTATAGGGCAGTACACATATGATAGTTCTGCATTGAATCCAAGGCCACCGCCTCTGGATGAAACACCATTGGATATCATCGACACCGTTGACGGCCTAAGCAATATGTTGGTGGAATTGGGTACAGCGTCAGAAATTGCTGTTGATTTGGAGGTAAGTGGTGTGATGGGGCGTGCTTGTTCTTGTACCTTGAACCACAAGTCTTGTCACTACTCTTCCCTCCTACAGCACCACAGTTATCGCTCATTCCTGGGGGTGACGTGCTTGATACAACTGTCTACGCGTACAAAGGATTACATACCCTTCATGATCACCTCAATCAGTTAAACGATGTGTTCGCCAACCCGAGGGTGGTAAAGGTGCTACACGGCTCCAACATGGATTTGCTGTGGTTACAAAGGGATTTTGGTGTTTACATCGTGAACCTATTCGACACTGGACAAGCAGCCCGGGCGCTGCAATTTCCACGGTTTTCCCTTGCTTGCCTTCTGCGAAGTTTTGTTGGGATTCTTCCAAACAAAGCACTCCAGTTGGCCGATTGGAGAATAAGGTGAGTTCATAGTGAACTGCGTGAGATACGATTGGCTGCTGTAGAATATCCCATTGGGAACCAGAGACCTTGGAAGTGGCAGCTGTTTTGTAAGGCTTACTGGCTTGTTCAGTTCATTGGGGCATTTTCATTGCGCCAGTTTTCATGAGGAACTGCCCTCATTAGTTTCCTTGTTCTTGGTGCCAAGACAGTCATTTGATAATCAGTGGAGGGATCTCAGCTGTCCTCAAAAAACGTCGCATAGCTCAGGAGCCTACGAATGGGGGAGGACTGAAACATGGCAATTTTAGATGGTATGATGAGAGGGGGCGCTCGTAGTCGAAGTAAAAGCTAGTTTGTATTACATGATGAATTGGCTTGCCACCATTTCATTGTAATGGGAAGTGTCAATTTGGATGGTTATTGTGTAAATTTGCTGCGCTTAGACCCCTTCCCGAGGCGTTGATAGACTATGCCCGGTCAGATACGCACTATCTGCTCTACGTGGCTGAAGTGCTCCGTGGCTTGCTAGTTAGTCAAGATCTGTTGACTGACGTTCTCCAACGCAGTCAGGAGCTCTGCTTGCGTGTACGTATCGATTGTCTGTCCCAGATGTTTTGCACTTCACACTTTCTTATATCGCTTTCCTTCATTTTGCTTTCTTCCATTAGATTTACAAGAAACCGAAGTTTAACCCATTGGAGTATCTGCCAAAACCGCATGCAGTGGTGAGGGAGTCTTTGGATAAGCGGCAGCTGTACGCCCTTAAGTATCTGTGCATGTTGCGAGACACCATTGCACAAAAAGAGGATGAAAGTTACGCGTACGTTTACCATTTCCATCTTGCCACGCCTTTTTGACCACCCGCGGGTACTTTGTGACGCGCCTTATCAATACGAAATGATGTCATAACGGTCGTCAATTGGACATTGAGCATTGCTAACGTGCTATCGCTACTGTGGTTGACATGGTTAGGAGCTGTTGCTAGGTCACGTGGCGAGGAGCGTTTTGGACGCTCTACAAAATTGTCGTTTTTAGGTCGCAATGGGAGTAGGCATGTTTTCTTTGATTTTTTGTTGCGTTCCATGTGTATGGGAAGGTGGAACATCAGGTTGGCGTGCGATGACGACTCTTAAGTCTCCCAATTTGATATTATGAGCGGGATTAGGCAATCACCTCTACTCACTTAGCATACCTGTGAAGAATTGCGAGCAACTACACTTTCGAGGAGCGTTGCACTCAATCAAGGGTGGCAGTTCGTTGGATGATTAGAATAGTGCGCTTTAGGTTGTCAAAGGCACTGAATAAACAAGGCGTCAGGGAGGAAAGCATTTTTGAGACATGAAGCTGGGAGATTGTGGTGGATGTGTGAAGTTTTCAATTCATTTCCCTTTTCTTCTTCGTTTATAGCTTCGTCCTTCCCAATCACATGCTGCATCAGATAGCTGAACGGCTGCCCATGTATGTCCCTTCCCATAAGTTACTATGAGACTCCACTGTTTGTAGTTAGTAGCACAAGCATTCACGTCTTTTGTACAGGGAAAGAAGTGGGATGTACGCTTGCTGCAATCGGGTACCACCTCTGTTGCACAAGTACTTGCCGGAATTTCATCAGATTGTTCTTAATGCCAGGAATGGCAGACAGGTCGATCAGGTAGTTCCCTTTGTGTGTCTTTAACAAGTGGCTAATTAGCAGCGCTGCATCATCAGCTCAAATTGTTTTCTTCAGGAAATAGAAGCTGATATGGCGATTGTGGCGCAATCCAGGTCCTCGTAACTAGCCTTGCCTGACTCTTACTTTTCCCATCGTTCTATCTCCACTTCGTTCGTCCCCATCGCAACCCTTGTACCCCCATCCCAATAGTGCCTTTAGCTCAATTAACATCTAATGACGCTTCAGTGCATTGCGTAGTACTGGAGGTGGGGCAGTTGCTGGCAATAAAATGTCCTTTTCAGCGAAGTGGGTGTCGGTGTAGGGAGGGAAGTGCTCAAAATGCCAACGCTCGTGGCTTCGGGGCAGCCACAGTAGTCGAAAGTGAGAAAAGTGGAGACTGAAGTGGGTAAATATGTTGCTTTTGCGAATTCTATTCCTAGTCTTGCAGAGTGTTATTAATGCCAATCAAATCAATTGACACTTGCAGAGTGTTATTAATGCCAATCAAATCAATTGACTTTAATTTGGGGTTAAAATAAGTATTACGGTTACTCAAAGATGGTCACCACAAGTCGATTTGGCTGTGCATTGCCTTCCATTTATCTGTGGCATGCTAGGTTGGAATGCTGTGATAAAGGACTTTCTGATTCACGGATAAGCGCCTTCTGCAGTTGAGATCTGGATGCTGGAAGTCATTTTCTGAACCACTCCAAGGTAGTGCATTACAAGATGTCTGATATCAGTTACGAGTCAATGCGACTTGTGATGCCACTCTTTGGGTGACCGTACAAATCATTTAAAACATTTAATTATCTATGTCGCCAGGCCCCCACTAAGTGCCGAATTTCACATACCGCTTTTTCACCTTGCCGGTTGGACAGACTGGATGGCTTTAAAATCGCTCTGCAGTAGCGCGACTTCTACTTCCCTTAACACCGCCTTTCCCTTTTTCCCATTTCATACGCTATACCTCCTCTTTCCTCCCATTAACTCTATTCTTCCTCTACTCTATGCATCTCTTCAACTCACCCTCTACTCCCATACCCATTCAAACACACCCACACCCACCTACGTTGACCTACCTATCTACTTGTCATTTCATCACAACTACAACCACCGCCATCTACTCAATAGGCTGCCAGTCGATGCCCTTCTCTGCCACCTACCTCTGTCAATCATGACGTTGCATTTGTTTGGTTCTTTTTCCTCATCTTACTTCCTCTGCATTCATTCAGCCCTTCCTCCTCCTTACAATCACTCGTTCAAGCGTCCAGTCTCTCAATCAGTGCCATCGTGTAATCCCTATCTCTCTCTCTCTCGCTCATTCTTCCCTCTCTTTCAACACATTTCTCATTCATACATCCATGCATGCACACATGCGGTTACATATGCGTACAAGCACAAAACACCATTTCCGCTGCTTGCATGGGGTTAGTACACCTCACTCCTTCCCTCGCTGCGCCTTTGCATCGTTCATTCTACCCTTCTCCCATTTCAATGCATTTTCTCACTCACTGTAGGTGTCTTCTTCGCTCCTTCTTCCTTCTGCTTTATTTTCACAGACAAGGAGCTAATACTACTACCACTGGTCTTTTAATTAAGGCAAAGCAGCCAGTCCTACTCTCCTCTCCATTCCTCTTTCTCCCTTAACACCTGCAACACTCTCGATGATTCTTTAGTCAACAAAACTGTTTTAGTTGTGTGCACTATTTCTTACTGATAACCAGTCAGCAGCTGTGCTACAGATGGCAAACTTCACCCACTTGGGCAGTTGACAGCCGTGTATGCCGGAGGAGGGCCAGTAAGGCGGCTCCAGTCGCAAACCGGGATGAGTCGGAGTCGCTTTGGGCAAAATAGGTTATGCTCGTTCCTACTTCAAGCCATTTCCCTGCCGCGGTTTCAACTCATTTTCACTATCTGGGTCACATTGAGATGAATAAACCTTTAGTTGTAAAAATGCATGATCGCAGCTAGTTGTTCTTTTGATGCCGTTGGTGATGAAGATAAGAGAGGGACAAGAACGATGGGTGTCATTCGACGGTTTCGCATCTCAGGGCTTAACAAGACTCGTGAAGAGGGCGAAAGTGGGATTATAATGGATGGCGCATCCACTTTACTGTGCTCTGCCCTTGTGTATCCCCCCTTGAATGGTCCGCATAATCATTTACCACTGGAAGAAGGAAGATAATGACAATCAGTTGCAGATGTTTGGCACTACTGAAAGCTCCCGGACACTCAAGCACACAAATAGACTGCCTTTTCCAGCCAACTGCCGACCACTTATGGACTCACTAGAACTCCTTTGAAACACTCCTCTGCGTTGTGGAATGGGCATCTGGCGAACACGCAAATGCATATTAAATCAAAGCAATCGGTGATGGCGAATTCCACTTATGGACCACATGCAGCCCGATTTACTGCAGGGGCATAGCCAACGGTGGATAAGACGGTAGGTAGGTTGTAGCCTTTCCTTTCTGTTCCTTTTTTTAATAAAGTATCAGTGAAAGATTGGCACTGTGAAGAGGGTGTTTGACATGGAGATAAAGGATAGAAAAGGAGGCCGTAATCGGTCACCTTTCCTGAAATCCTTCAATTATAGGTCAAGTGGCCGAGTATAGCAAACACCTCATGAGAAATCCGAGACTCGTAATAAATCCATATGGAAAGAAAGGAAAGGTGAAATGTAAGGCACATTTGTTTGTGCCAGAGGAGGAGGAGCAGGGGGAGAAAAGCGTTGCTCCATTGAGTAGGCCCTAAAGCAGACAAAGGCATAAAGCAAGCTTGGTGGATTGGGTGTCTGTTTGGAGTCATGCCTCGAAAGAGTGCTGTGAATTTCCCTCTAGACGTGCTTCGTAGCCTTTCGTCTGCTTCGACTCATAACCACTTAATGTCATGAGGTTGTCACAGCTCAGAGCACAATGACGAACAGTGTATTTGAAGTGGCGAAGACATCAAAGCAATCATGAATGGGCATCTTGGGGTAATTGGGTGCGTTTCCACATCAAAGGCGTCTCCGTCACACCCAACTCGGGTGGAGTTACTCAAGGGCTAAAGAAGTGTACCAGACGGGACGCGTGTCAATTGACTGACCAGAGCGGGGCATTAGGAGTCCATGTGTTAGCGGTCATTGCATTTAACTGCCAGTGCGTTGAAGTGATGAACCTTGGAAGGGGCACATAGGTGGCTGTGCCTTGATTTTTCAAGATTTGTCCACTAAATTGACAGACTACTGATAGCTAGAATGGAGTGATCGGGAGCACATTTTGACTAAAGCAAACGAGCACGCGGGTTGAAGATAAAAGGCGACATGATCTACCCTCTCCACAAGTCAGGACTCGTTGATTCTTTACACAACCTTACCCACATGAACCACTAAGCATTTCGCATAATTCTGTACAATGAAATGTATCAGCGTGGGCTGTCCTCAAGGCGAGCATGAGTTGTGTATTTGTCTCTGGGCCGCAGACGAAAATCAGGAATAAGAACTTCACACCTTACAAGATAATCACCTCCCCTCAGGTAAGATACGAGCAAGTTGTCGGCAGTGATGAATTCAGGAGCACTGTTGCATCCATAACTAATTCTACGTCCTCCTCACTCTTTTGCCCTCCCAATTCACAGACTTGATGCAGCCCCCAAATGAAGCCACTATCTCCAACTGCGAAGGCAATACAGGTGCAACCACTGTGCTGAAGCGTCTCTTAGAAAAAGAGATCCGTGATGCAGCGCTCTTAAGGATTTTATTATGCCATGCAAAGTGAATTTTTATCCCTTTATCTTTCATTGTATTGCTCAGTAGAAGTGGCTCAAGCATAGGCATTGGCTAAATACAAGGATGTCGTGCATAAACGTTGGCTCAGGAAGGTTGGACTGATGACAAGTTGGACGGCGCTGAATGTAGCGCTCGAATGAAGGGTGACTTAAAGACACATCAGAAATGAGGAGAATTTCAACGATGTAGAGAATACGCGTGTCCCATAGTACCTACACTGCTCCAAATTCTATTCTGCCAGGAGCTCTTGGCTTAAAGGCATGTAAAAAAGCTCTGTTCTTGCAAAACTGGCCGCCAGGGTGGTGCTGTCTATGGCGCTCTGATTTGTCACATGAATTGGCTAAGTCAAGTTAGATAAAGGATTTTATTATGCCATGCAAAGTGAATTTTTATCCCTTTATCTTTCATTGTATTGCTCAGTAGAAGTGGCTCAAGCATAGGCATTGGCTAAATACAAGGATGTCGTGCATAAACGTTGGCTCAGGAAGGTTGGACTGATGACAAGTTGGACGACGCTGAATATAGCGCTCGAATGAAGGGTAACTTAAAGACACATCAGAAATGAGGAGAATTTCAACGATGTAGAGACTACGCGTGTCCCATAGTGCCTACACTGCTCCAAATTCTATTCTGCCAGGAGCTCTTGGCTTAAAGGCATGTAAAAAAGCTCTGTTCTTGCAAAACTGGCCGCCAGGGTGGTGCTGTCTATGGCGCTCTGATTTGTCACATGAATTGGCTAAGTCAAGTTAGATGGCAAGATTACCATCATCGATGTGTGTGGTGGCTTGACGAAAGAACAAGCGCTTTCGTGGGGTCATGGAAAGATGGCAATGGTATAACCCTGTTCAGGCAGTTTGGGGTGGGCTTCTACCTGGCTTTACCCCGTCGCGATCAGCCTGCAACCCAGCGCCAGTTTCCAACGATTACTTGCAAAGCGGGTGGTAACCATCACTCAGTGACCCATTCGCTCCTCGTCCAAGGAATTGGGAGCTGTCGGAGCCATCACCAGTTGACGCTATTTCAAAGGCGCGAATCAACTCAACTGATGGGTGACTACCGGTTGAAGGCCGTGCTTTTGACATTCTTACCTGTTGCATGAACTATGCCCACCAAGTTGGATGGCACGCTCGCAATCATCACTAGGAGTGATGACAGTGACATGGAGTTTTCGTATCTTAGACTACACAAATCAGTGCAACGATCATGGATAAAATGGCGTTTGTGGAGCAGAAAATAAATTAGAATATTATTGCAGGTCTCCTCCTATGTTCTCAGAACTATTTGAATGCACTTATAAATAAATGTATAACGAGGCTTAAGAAGACTCGTCGAGAGGTTAGAAGTGGGGTTAAAATGGGTGGCCAGTCTACTCCATTGTGCTCTGCTGAAATGTCTACTTGAAAATAGCCAAAGGAGGGACGTTTATAGTTCTCAGTGGTACAGGTCACTCATTGCACTCCCATAACACTTTCCGAAGTAACATACAATCTACCACCTGCTGTCTCAAGTTCATAAATGCCAAGCATTCAGAGTCCCGACCTTAATGGTTTCAAATTACTCCTTGCGTCTCCAAACTGGCACCTTCAAAGACGAAACTTGTAGAAGAACTAATTCTGGAATCGAATTTCGCCACCGCAACTTGTCGCTGCTTGACCGTGTTTGCCTTGCGCATGAAGCGATCGACTCCAGTGAATGAGCTGCAGGATAGATACATGCGTAGGGGCATCAGCCGTGTAAAACAGGTGTGAAAGGGCACTCATTAATTCAAGCGGTGAAGTTGGGCTATTCGCAATCAGAGCTATGATATTCAGAAGGGTTGACACTACTGCGAAAGCGATCCTGTCTACTGAACGTCATCGTCTAGACATTAAAATCGACCAAATAACCAATGATTACAAACCTACAGATGGCGCATCGAAGCACGAAACCCTAATTCTACTAGGCCTTGCCCCATCCATATGTGATCCGACACTCCATGTCAAAGAAGAACACTTGTAGAGTCTTGTGTAACCATACATATTCGATTGCTTGACAGCTATGGTGATAAAGAGGTAATAAACACTGGGCAGAACATTCCCAACACAGTGCTTAGGTCACACAGGCACCAGAGCATTGTCAGTCAGAAGGCACTTCACTGACGATTCTACAGTGTGTCGTTCGTGTGACCCTCCCGTCAATATAGAGCTGTCAGCTCTGCTCACACCAGGGCTCATCTACAAGCCTGTTCACACCAGAGTCCGTGGTGTGCGTCATTCCCTCGATTGTGCAGTCGCCAACGAATGAGAAGAAGCTCGAAGCTGTGGCAAATCCTGGTTGGGTGAGAACCACCAAACAGGTACGCGTTGTGTGATTGGCGAATCGTTGTGTTCTAGTGAGACATAAATGTGTCTACAATCGCAGATTCAAAAGGCTTCGATGCTTTTGGAATCAACAAGTTATTACTCTTCGGCATTGGCTACTTGAATGAGCAACTGTAGTGACTGCACCCCCTTCTGAAACACTTTCCTAGATAAAGGTGATCTTCTATTGCCGCATATTTTCAACGCGTGGTTATAAAAGGACGCTGCTGAATCTTGCAATTAAAAAGTAATTACTTTGATGTGTACATTAGCGCGGAACGCAAGAGAGGGGAGGATGGGTATGAGGGAAATGGATGGGCAGGAACAGCAAATGATTTGTTGAGTGCTATAAAGAATCCATGAATAGTGGTGGAAAGGAAAAGGGTTGGAAGAAAGGGATGTGTTGCCCCAATGCAACAAAAAGCACATCTTGTGGCGCAAATCATGTCTGCTCAAAGTACTCCAAAGTAAAACCATGAGACGTGATTGGCATATTGGCGAGACTCGGTGTGGCGAAAGCAGCTTGGAGTTATGCAAGTACTCTTTGGGCCAAAGCAGCACTGAATGGATAGTTAATATCTTATAGAATTATAAGTTGTTTACATTGTGTCTGGCTCAAGTACAAGCTTCACAATGCATTACGAGTGCAAGGACCCCTAAACCCTGGAGGCAAATTGAGTACAGATGTGCAAAGTTGGACACTTAGCATACATGTCGGCATGTAAGTCGAGCACTGGTTGGGGGTAGAGCCATGCTTTCGGTTAAATCAAAATGCGGTGCCGTAACACTAATTTGGTGGCAGGCCCTTGCAAGGGCATCCATCAAAGGATGGACCAACAATGGGCATCGAATGTGGTGCAGCACAGTATTACATAGATAAACATTGTTAGAATTGTGTGTCTCCAGATGGGTAGAGGCAGGTCCCAATAGACGTCGCTATTCTCATGCGTCATTGAAGAAAGTATAGCAACAGACCATCGAGGAGGATGATACCAAGTTAGCATGAGAATCACTTCTCTCCCATCACTTTCCTTAAGCACACCTCACACCTCGACCTCTCCCAAACACCAGGCTCATCTTCACTCTTAAGAGGACGATGTCTGAATTACCAGCTTCTGTAACACCTCAGCGTCCCCTACGCTAGTGGTAATAATGGGTCAGAGACGGTAGTGCTTGCGTCCTGCGAGCGTACACGCAGACAAGTCGTCTAACGAATGCGTTGAGGCAACAATTGTGTGCCTGTAGCCAAAAGTTCATGTGAGGGATGTTTTGGGAACCGATAACAATTGTGTTAAGGAATAAATAAAGGCAAAAGCAATCTGTTGCCCCAATGAACTAAATTGCAGAATCTGGTTTATAATGCCACCGCCAACTTACTGTGCTTGAATGTACAGCAGCGAAAGGTAAGGAGCATGTCGGTTAGGCCAGTTAGGACGACGGAGGTGAAATATCACATTGCTAAGGTAAAGCTTTACAGTTAGATTTTAATCCACTTTTGAAACCGCCACCAACAGCCATGCCGAGCATTCAAATCAGTATCATATTTTACTTGAATTCTTAACCTCTATTGTCGGAATCACAGGAATGCAGAGAATTACGATCAAAGAAGAGGTCAAACCCATCCTGATGCAATTGGAAAGCATGAAATCCATTTTTCATTAGAACAACACACGCGATTTCTTAACTTGTAGGAAACCGATATGCGGCGACGCAACATCACAGTATTTTGGGCACAGGTTAGTTGTGGTTAAATTACCTACCCAAATTTGTTAGTAAATGCCTAGCCATTTCGATGGCTCTGAATCTACCAACTTATTGTCTGCACTGCCTACATCGGCGTTTTATAGGACTCGTGTTTCCTTAATTATGGCAGCAATTGTGATAGTCTTAATCTCGCTTTGAGCTACAAATTTCTCGTATGCAGACTAGGTAACCAAACCAGACATGAATTCGTTCGAGGACGGTTCCACTTTGGTCCCTTTACAGCAATAGTTAAACGGTAAGATGAATAAACTAAATCTCGGGATCCGCTTGCGTCTGATTATAAACATTGACGAGGTGGCGCTAAAGCCAAAGGCGGACCTTCTCAAGGGTGAAGAAGTAGCCATGATTGCGGTCGAGGAGGAATCAACGAGTTCGATGGTGATGATGATGATGAAAATGATGAAAATGAAGGTGATCTCAGTCCGGTTATGTCATGTTGTCGTTGTATAAAAGTCAGCTGTGGTCCTCGTCGCTTCTACATCCAACCCATCCTCCGCTTCTTTTGAATAGATTGTTTGCACTCGTCTGGTTTCGCCAGCGCAGTTTACAATGTACTTAAACTCTTTCATTTCCTCTCAAAAGTAATGCAACATTGATACAAGTCAGAAAGTTATAGATCGGTAGATCATCACTAATCATTTACCCTCCACAGTTACCTAAATCAAATTTTTTTATTGTTGTCTCTCATTGTAGAGGCAGAATAATTTTGAATGGTTTGCTCAACCGGTTATGGTGAGGGCTTCAATTGGCAGCATTCTTCGTGTTTCGTGCTTTAAAAGAATGGAGAGGCAAGGGAGGGAAAATAAAAGGGTGGGATGCAGGCAGGAAAAGGGGTTATTTAACCGAAGAAGGGCTATGATCCATTGGGCCGACAAATTCCTTATCACTGCACAGGTACTGCAAGTTAAAACAATGACCGCACTGAAGTCAAGCACACATCTAGTTAAGAGCTTGCGCCTCATAAGAATACGTGCACCATAGAGGCGCAAGAAAACAAGGAAGTTAAATGATAGGATTTTTGAGTAAATGATCGTGAAATCCGCGTTAGCTACTACCTATGAAGCCGTGCAGAATTCCACCTGAATCCTGTCGTTTGTGCAGAGCACTGCAGGTAATCACTTGTAGTTCTTTGTCAGGAAGCAGCACTACGTAAGATTGGGTGAAGAGTTCGTTGAATAACTTTGAACCAGATCAAGGCGAGAAGATGGGCGAAAAAGGTGCCAGCTAGAAGGATGTAGGTAGGTAGTTAATTATTCTCGTCTGGAAGCTAAGGATGAAAAGTTGGTCAATGCTTACGAGAAAAAACTGCTTGTTTCTACTCAATTTCCGCATTATTTACAAGTTTTAGGTGGCATCAAGACTCCTAGCATTGGATGGAAATTGTGGCGATTGGCTCTATTTACTTACACTGAATGCTAGCTCACCTCAGTAGGGATCGCAGAAATGAGGGAACCCTGTGGCTGCAGAGAACGTGTAGGTTTAGTGAATTCGTATTCAGGTGTTTGGGGTTGCAGACACACAGAAGCATTTATAACGTCTAAGTACTCATACTTTCTATAGTGTACTCAAGCCTTCTGAATATGCGCAGGTTCTCTACACTTTTACGTGTAGTCTGAGCATTGTCCTTTGTCAAAAATAATCCAGCTTTATTGAACTTCTGTCATTTATGTCAATTGCTGGACAATATTTACATTGCTGCAACGGGAACAATCCAAATTAGTTCCATCTCCGATGAGCATAACACTAGCTTTTCTCGCGTTGCGAGGTAGCACAATGTTTCCTTATTGAATGATTAGATTGGACACCTTCGTGAGAGAAATCTTAAGTGCGTGATTGCTTTAAGCGTGCATAAAATTGTACCATTAGCCTCATTTCGACCTATAATAGAGTTGACAGTAGCAGTCAAATTACGTGGATTAATTAGAAGTCCCTCTGCAATAAATCACCAAGCTCCCCTAACAAGAATAAAAGCTGTAGTCTTCCACCCATCTGCCTTCAACAGGGGATCAAAGTAGATGGGGCGCACTGAGAGGTCCTTTCCACCTTGCTTAATTCTCTCCTTCCCTCACTAATTTACTTATTTTTCCTTTCATTAATTTTATTACTACTCTTTCTACGTCATTTAACTAAGGTTAGGGTGTTATTTTACTCCACCATTTTGCAAATCATCTCCCTATCACACATACAAATACATGCATTACCAATGTGCTTTTCCCCTTATAAAACTTTATTACTAACACCGTTCCTTACTTTGTCTTATGCATGCATATACATATACATCACTTCCGCTTCGTCTCCATTCCACCCAACATCTCTTCTAATGCATCTCGCTACCACCAAGGAGACACTAAGTGAATGAGTGCCCACATCGGTTGTGGCGAAAGCATTTGCTTTCCCTTGCATGTGCAGCGTGGCACCGACCAGGCAGCTGACATTTTGAATGGTGAAGCAATCGATTGAATCAATCGCTTGGGTCTACACACACCTCTACTAACGCCATTCACTTGCAGGCTACCAAGGAATCAGTGGAGTCCACCACAAGGCAGTTCAGTGTGGTGAACATGTGGAAGAGGAAAAAGTGGAGGAGCGTCTGATGTAAAGCTCAACAGATTCCATCAGATGCTTAATTTCTTTACCTCGCCTGGAAGTTGCTTATTGTGCTTGACATGAATGGAAGAAGCCAACAATGCAGCCGGTAGCAATAGGATAACCGAACTTACGGATGAGTTTAAAGGAAGGAAAGAGGCGGTGTAAATAGCGCAAAGGATGTTTGCGTTGCAAAGGGGAGGAATTGAAAGGCAAAGGGTCGTTCGAAGAAGAGGATCCAGCGGGAGAAGCGGAGGGAGAGGGAGGAGGAGAACCGACGAGCGGAGAATATGAAGAAGTAGCAGGCGCACCAAGTGATTAGTGGCTCCCAATTTGATGGCCAACCAAAGATGATGCGTGGCAAACGGAAATGACTCTTACCCATCACGATCGACGGGCTCGAGTGACGTCGACTCCAACTAATTCACCGGCACAGATTCACCGACCCCATCAGACATTGGTGGAGAATGAACGCTTGCTACTCACCACCTCGTCGCAAGCCAATTAAATGAGAATGTCCTTCTGGCTGGTGCAGCATCTCCACTATGGAGAAGGTATTGGGGACACTTGAGTTACTGTTGATGCACCTGCTTGCACAGCCAGCGGTTAGTGGAGGAGAGGAGAGGATAGGTGGTAATGAACTTTGCTATTACCAAGTGCTAGTGACTCTGCCTACTTCACGCCAAAAAAGGGCTTCAGTCCGTCAGTTCATCCCTCCATATCCTACTCCTTCCTTTCATTTAGTGCCTGGTTGAGAAGTCGAGATGCCTACAAGGTACCGCACCTGTCCGCCGGAGTCGACGACAGCAATCACCTGACTACGGCTGCATGCCCAACATTTGTGGCCATCGTTCGAGCGTTGGAGCGTTGACGGATGAAAATGCCTCTGCGTTTGTGACCGCTGTCACCCAATGCATTTCTTGTATTGATGATGGTGAACTCCTTACCCTTTCCTTACCTCCATGCATTTATTTCTAAATCTACATTAGCATTTGTTTTAACTCTAGGTCCTCTTCATTTTGTTCCGTGTTCATGCGTTTCTGCATGCCCACTAGCCCTCAAATTCATCACACATCCATTACCATGCCTGTTTTGATGATCCATACATTTAATCTGCCACCCATTCGTGATACCGTTCAATCATTATGAGGCTGCCCATCTGCCCATTTGACCATTTCAATCAGCTTTAAGAATCTTAATTTTTCGACTTCGTCTTTTACTAGTTGCTAAATTTGCAATCCACCTCAAAGTCAATTTGACCATAAATGGATCCACAACAGTTGAGTCACTTATCAGACTAGCTGATTTTAGCAATGCGTCCTTGCTACAGACCTTTCCATAAAGCGCAATACCAAGGCGCTGGAGTCACAACTCTTTCTGTAGGACGGCGACCTCTTCAATTACTTACCAACAGCCTATGGCCTCCTTGAACTTTGCAAATGATGGATTCA
>LWMJ02000142.1:0-14798 GCA_001693035.2 Taenia asiatica
CTCAACTTTTGATTTCGAGCCACTGCTATTGGCCCAAGTTCGGTGCGCAACACCCTCACTGACCACGTAATTTTCAGTCGTTAACTGCTACATGCCGTCGTTAGCAGGTAGTCTGTTTTGATTGGCCCTTCATCGCGTTCGAGTTAAACCTGTGTTAGAGAATGTCAAATTTCGCTCAAACACTCAGCAATTTTACAATTTTTCCTCATTTCATGCAACTTTAGAACAGTGTTGAGTTTCTAGTCCTGTTTTCCATTACTTGGACCTAATCTAGATGTCATAATGTCGAGATTTTGCTCCTATATATTGTGTCATCATGATGACACGGCCTTTGCCCAACAGAATGCCAGAGATATTAACGAAGACTTTGCTAACCTAACACTTTGCCTGCAATAAGTGGACCTGAAAGTGGCTGGAATGGAATCGATAGTTGAGGTAGGAAAAATGTCATTGGAATGTGATCGCACGTGTATTTCAAGGGTTTGATTGCACCAACGACGGGTCGGTGGCCCGGCTCGATTAAAAGATTGAAATCAGAATCTCTTATTTGCACAAACTAGTTACATGCAGTTGCTCACTCGCTAGCTGCAGCAGTATCCAAACTTCATTGGGACCAAATGCATTCGCAGAGCCTTCTTTGCAGGTTGGATGATCCGTTTGAACATCTATTGACAAATAGGCCTCTGCTATGTCCGGACCTGTTCTGGAATCTTAAAGGCATTCAGTCCCACGAACAAGCGGAAATACAGCTGCAAGTGCTTTTTCGTCATTGTGCAACAAAATCCATTGTTCCATGGAGGTGGTTTCATAAGTTGAAATGGCGTAAGAGTGCAGTGGATAAAGTTGGCTCTTCCAGGGTGTTGTGCCATCTTCCACCCAGTCTTTGCAACTATAATTCAGGTCCAAATGCGAGGAAATACGCTTACGTGGTGCGAGATGAAACACTTTCCCTCAACAACTTAAGGACATATGCACGCTACTGCGTATCCACTTGACACCTGACTCTGCAAATGTGATGCACAATGTTAAGCTGCTTTGTCTTCTCATTTGCACGGTCCTGCCTCCTCACCTACTTGGATTTTGTAAATCTGGTTAAGAGCCCAACTTCCGCCCCAGGTAAGTGGAGGTGCTGATCCCATACTTTGAGTTGTTTGTCTGCTCAACCAACTCTCCCGATTTGTGGGCATGGTGTTGCAAATTCTGCAAAAAACACAGGTGGTCAGTGCACACTAATTTCCGGAATGTGTCTACGCTAACAATTTTTGCGCGTTCGGACGTTGATTGGTGTTTTGGAATGCTTAGCGTTGCATTTAACTTTTTTCCAATGTGGCTGACCCAAATAAGTTCGATCTTCATCTCAGATTCTGTTATTTGTGACGGAACCCAAAGCGCGTGTGTGCAACAGCAGCCACGCATGGTTATCATGTAGAGAGCACAGGCCTTAGCGTTAGGCTAATGTGGACACTTAGGGGCAGCACTTAACGGCCCTGCCTGGGCTTATCAGTTCTACATACATGCATACATACACTCAACGCAAAAGCCCTGTTTCATTCCGATTTTCCACTGAATGCTCAATGGTGCATATGTGTGCTTCCGATGTGACGACGGACTTGAAATGAACTTATCAACCGTAATTTCCCACTGACCTCACTCTGTGCGATTTCGTTCTCATTCAAATTGTAAGCTAAAATTCTTAACATGGTCGGAAGTATTTTGTTTGTGCGCAGCAAAGTATACAAAGACCTACTTAGACATCTACAATGACATTTTAATCGCCTTGCCAAGAGTTGCATTGTCCTTGATGTTTTCTTGATGAGTGGCAGCAAGCACAATGGCAAGTCTAAATTCAACTCATCTCACTTCATGATTGTAAGCAAATGCTTGCCATTGAATAACACGATCTGTGTTGACAGCACGTTTTCCAACCAATCCCATTAGTTTGCGCATCACTCTGGACAAAACTGCTCCTTCCGATTGGCCTGCAACGTGACGCGCAAAAGCCGTGCACTTCAGTGTCCAGTGCATCAGCATCAGACCATAGCAGCCTGTAATGTCACAGCAATTAGCTTTTAGTCAAGCAAACAGATTCGCTGGTGGTGTCCCTGCATTAGAAACACTATGCATGCGAGATAAGTAATTTGACTGCGAATAAATGGGTAACAGTCGCCTGTGCTTGCCTTCAGAGCAGAGGTGGACACGCAATGATAAGCAGTTCAGACTTGCACAGGTAGTCTTCAAACCGATTCCAACTTCGTTTAGGTAGCTCTAGCTGTAAGGGCTTTGACGCCGGTAGGAAAACCTAGGTAAAGGAATAAAGGTACCAACGACGTGGCACTGCCACTTCGTACCGTCACAGTGACGACACGCCAGGTGGGAGAAGCAGTGAGAAGTCAAACCGCGTGCGAATTTATAAAATGGACCGCAAGATGTGTTGAACCTAACAAAGAGTGGGACGGCTACACACATAAAAAGTTTGGTCATGTGTAGAGCAGCAATTATTGGAAGCTGGAATGCAAATCAAACCGTCTGGATACACGAAGCGGAAATCCAACTAAGACATGGAAAAACAAGCTGTTCTGAAAAAAGGAAAACAAGTGAGTATCTTAAAATGCGGGTGGAGTGCGATGGCAATGGTTGGTGGTGGATGTGATAGACACCATGGCAGGACTCAGTGAACCAAGCGCGCTAAAACCAGTGAAATTTCTTTTCATTGTTTAGCTTGCACACGAGATTCGAGCAAAGCAGTTAGGTGTTTTCAACGCAGTGGTAAGAGCCAAATAGAGGGAAGGATTCCCCTTGATGTAAGCGGAGTTGACTACTGCGAACAGATACTTCTCCTCAGCAGGAAGTTGTTTCAGCTGCGATGCCTAGTAGCTATTTGGCTCAAAGCATGTGTATGCCTAAATGAAACAGGAATTGCTGCATAGTGGTGTGCTGAAAAAAGCCTAATAAAAGTAAAATGACAAGTTTGGCAATGTCCCATTCGGATTTGCCTAATAATATTGTGTCTTTATGCCGTGTCATCATGAAGTAACGAATCGGGCTGAGTTATTTTGTCATTCATGCATCGGTTTTGCTCATGTTGTAATATAGGTGGTGAAATACGTGGAGAGACTTTGCTAATCATGTTTCCTTTTTGCTGCTACAAGAAATTAAACGGCGAACATGACCAAGAAACTTTGCTATTAACGCTTCGCCTTTGCTCATTTGGAAGCTGAGGTGGCGATTTGGTCAGAGTTGGCGTAATGCTTTGCCATTCATGCAACAGTTGTGCAAACGTGATTGCAGGTGGGGCGTAATGAGAGACGAAGCTTTGCTATTCATGCGAGGCCACTGCTTATGTGACAGCAGTTGTGGGGAAATGGGCAGAAAAATTTCGCTATTCATGCATCAATCATGCTCATGCAAGTGCAGTTCGCGTAATAAGGGAAAGCGATTTCCTATTCCTGCACCAATTTTACCAAGTGAGAGCAGAGTTTATGATTTAGGTGGAGAAATTTTGCTAATCATGTATAAATTTCACTCATATGTTTCCAAAAGAGTCGAATTGGGTAGAGAAATTATGCTATTTGAATGAGAAAATGCGGAAAAATCTAGCTTTTCATTAATCAGTTTTACTCATGTGACGGCAGATATGGTGAATTTAAGGTAAAGATTCTTCTCATATAACTTCAGCTATAGCAAAACGTACGGAAACATGTTCCATTTCATGCCCCGATTTCGTTCCTATGTCATAGTGAGCTCATTCGAATTAATACACGGGATAGTGTTCGCTTTGTGGCTGGTGGTATAGGCGATAGCATTGATGTTGGCGTGAATGCTGACAACACCTTATTCGATCAAGTTCAAGCCAGTACTCCCCACCCACACCTTTCCTCCTTCATTTACGCCTCTTTGTTGAATGACATTAATGTCTTTCACAGAATACAGCTATTCACTATAAATGCCACCCGTTAAAGTTTTTTTACTTTGAATGCTATGCAGACAGTAGGAGAAATATGAACGCATGCCTTTTCCTTTTACACTGCCTCAATCATCCTGCTGCCTGCAGAACACAGGTGAGAATATTTGGTGTGAAGTGCTACTTGTAAATAGAGAGTAGTCCTTCACAAAGCGGCCACTTGCAAGTAGAAAAGTTGTTACTGTGTGGAAGACACTTGAAGTATCTTAAAGACGGATAGTCAACTCCAACGAAAGCTTTTCATGAGGACGATAATGTGCGGGTCGACTAAGTCCCCTCACTAGGCGCAAAGTGCGAGTGAAGTCAGGTTGCCAACCAAAGAACAACCAAAGTGTGTACTTTTCCCAAATCAACGTTGGAACAGAACCGAGAATTAAGGAGGCAACTCAAGGACGGTGTATGGGTGCGACGTAAGAGATGTGGGCAATCGGCCATCTCTGTGCATCCTCAGAGAGGTCCCTAGTGTTTGGAATCATGTAAATAAATAAAGCTCACTTTGTGATGGTGTGCGAAGCAAGGGGAGTTCTCGCAGACGGACTCGCAAGCCTATGCATTTGATGCATACAAACAGGCAAGTCCAGCTTGCCACTGAAAGTTTCTGTCCAAGTATTCACCTCGTCCGGCAGCATCCCTTCAGCAATGCGTGTCGCTGCACTTGAACTGCGGCAAAAACAAATGTGGCATGGTGAGAAGTGGTAAGATATAATGCACAACATAATCAGTGATATTATGATTTCACCTTTTATTCACGTAGCACCGTGGTTCCACCCACGCATGAGGTCGTCCAGCAGTTCTTTCCACATACACACTAATTGCATAGACAGTACAGAAGAGCGTATTCCTAGTGTACAGTGCTTTGTAGTAAAGAGGCCAGAACCATTCTTCGGATTAGTGAGCCAAATGCTAAGGATGGCATTTGAACCTCGTCACTAAGAGCAGCACCACATAAACAGAAGTGTGGATTGTGAGTGCATGCTGGTTTGGGCGTATGAGAACCCATTTCACCTTGCCATTCAAAGTGAAACAATGAATCCACATTAGCAGATCCACAGCCTGCAAATCTGGTAACCAGAACATACACCGTGGCAAGGTAGAAATGTTTGAGGGCTGGAAGGGTGATAGGGTGGATAAGGCAATTTGACGCTATTCAAATAAGAATTTATTTGCTACGCTTTGCTCTAACCTCCGTTATCGTGATTCCAACATCACTTTCCAATGGACCGAATCACTGCTGCTATCTGTGTTGAGAGGGTTGTAGAAGGATGCATGCAGACTAAGAGAAGCGTGTGCATCCACTGCTATCGCTGAAATGCAAGTGGTGGGTGTGTTTATTGACAGCAAATGGAAAATTACAAATTGCCACCTAACAGGATATCGGCCACAGTAGCAGCATTATTGCGACTGATGTCCCAATTGGCACAATTTCGAAAAGATTTCTAGCAGAGAATGGTACGCGACTCGCAGATGCAAGGATGATGCAGCTCTGATCCAGACGGCACATGATACAACAGCCAATTACTGTTAAGTGGTGTAAATAACCGGTGCAGATGAGTATCTTTTAAATTATTGGCATTCAGAATCCCAAATCTAACTCTTAGTAAGGCTCTGCAATGATTTACTTTCGAGCGTTCATTCTTGAGCCGTGGTTGGCCAACGTGTGCGCCATCCAATGGAATGGTGGTTGGAGGGCGGCAGCAAACGCCAATCACAAAGGCAAAACGAGTGAACGCAGAGAGATTAGATGTTGCGCGAAAAGGATGGTCTATTTTAAAGCATTGAATTGGTGCTCTGTAAGGCGAGCCCAGAAGGATGCAGGCTGGAAAGCAAATGTTTCCTTTATTTTTGCCACGACAAACATCCACGTCATAGAGAAAGGAAGATGTACTGAATGAAGCTGCGATAAATAGAGGAAGCTACCAACACTAGAAAGGACTACTACAAATGCGGTTTGCTGTTTGCCTTACCATTTTGATAGTTGGATAGGGAAATGCTTTTCTCTTCTCATCGCTGGAGCCATCGACCTTACAGATGTGCGCGTGTGCTTTGAGGCACCCGAAGATGACAGGGGAAGCCATTCTGCCAATCTTGCTGCCAACTGACTAACTTGACACAGGAGCACTGAAGTAGATGTAAAAAACCGAACTTGCAAAGCACGGCACCTTGGAGAAGAGCTTGTCACTGAAGAACTGCTAAGAGGTTCTTTCAGGTTTAAGCTATAAAACAGATATTGCGCAACTACTACTTTGTCAATTCATTCTAATCAGCATGTTTGTAATGTTGTACGCTTACCAAAGCAGATAAAGTGGGCTACATCTAAAGCCTGCAAGTGGGTTCCGCCATGCACAGCAACCAGCTTTGTTGGCATCACATAAGACGATTTGCAACTCAGTCGGAACAGAGACGGCGAAGGCCGATTCCCACCTCGATCTAGCACACGACCACGCATCAACACCAAGAACAGTCATAGCATTCCTTTGGCAACAATGAAGTTCTAAGCCGTCTTGGTGATTAGCTCATTCCTCATAAATTACCTCCAAGCACATCAGGCGAAATGAACAATACTGGCGATAACGACAATGCTTGCTGTAACATATTGCTCGGATATTCCAAAGCGTGAATGTCCGTTAGTCTATCACCAGTGGACTATGTATGGCAGTTTATGCACTGTCCCTTTTACGACCTTCACAAATTGGACTTGTCACACATGCAGTCTCACCATGGATGGGCAGGTGCCTGTAGGCATGCCAGTATAGTCGAATGTGATGAAAGGGATTGAGGATAGAGGAGATGAGATGAGCCAAGACAGTAAAACCTGCGATCCAGAGCTCCGCTGGCCCCATTGAGCATTCGCTTATGCACCCATCAGTAGTGAGACACATTCACCATCCTACAGCTTGAGAATCAGTCGCCAAACTGATTTCAGGACTTGTGGAACCCATCACCAATCATCTTGTCAATGTGGATTCAAGCTTATGATAAAGCGTTTGCAATGGAAGAGGACTGAGTTGTGGGAACAGAAATGCCATTTCCTTCTAGCCATGTCCAACGCTTAACTCTTCTCTGTATGCCTCGTTGTGCGTGCAACCAGTGCTTCGGAGTGGAAGCAGCTTCTGCACTTCACTTTCGTAGCATGTGGTGGTACGATCAAGGAAACCCCATCTTTACCTAGAGACACAACACACAAAGCAACAATTACGGTTATTCTGCCAATCAAAGGGTAGATGGTAATCCCTAGGCTTAGGAGGCACCCACATTCAAGTCTCTAGATAGTCTTTAGCAATTCCATTCATGGCTACCACATGAAATGCCTTTCGCCTGCCATGGCCTCAGAAATGCTGAGAGTTTGTTCGCGGCCGATATTTTGCTTTCATTATAGGGCTCATTTATTTCAAATTCCATAACTACGAAGCATTTCGCAGTTGAAATCTTCATCACCGAATCAAGTGTCGTGGCAGCGTTGATTGCACTGGGTAGACAGCTACGAATTTATTGCATTCGCAGTATTGCATTTCCAGACACCAGTAAAATTTAGGACACCGCTTGGATCATAGTGGAAATCAAGATCCATTTTAATAATTCTTGCTATGCTGCATATTTCGAAAGCAGAAGCAATTGCTGTAGCTATTTTCGTAACACGCATGGGTGAGGAGTCGATGCTGGTAACTGAGAAGATAACAAAGCATGGAATTCTATGGACTCCTCCGGCCAATCTGCTCGTCTCAGGGGTAAAGGGACAGAAGTGGAGAGAGAAGCACCGAACCCACCGCACGTGTCTGAATTTACCTTGAATGGCTTAAGTTAGGGCAACGTGAGACGATGAAACGAATTCAAGAACCAAAAATAGGTAAACACCATTTCTCTAGCTGCCGTTAGACTTCTTTTATTGCTATCAGTTCTCCTTGGTGTTAATTCAAAGAGAAGATGGCTATTGGGTAAACAGCGGTCGGTCGGTCGGTCGGTCAGCATATACTGACTTTATGACTGAGCAGACGTTTGCGACCCTCGAGAAGGAGGTGGAAAGCGACGTTTTGTAAGCCTTCCTCATTCTGCACAAATGCAAGGGGTCTTTCACTCCTCACTCTCCTCTTTCCCAAGAACGAAACCGATGCCGTTAAACATGATGCAGGGGAAAGAATTCTTTGGTTTTTAGAGGTCGCTATTCCAACACTCGCAACAAGTCACCCGCATCCTCTTTTCGGATGCGTATTGCTGAGATGCTGACTAAAATAAAACCGTAGATGATCATTACTTTGCATTAAGTACTTCGCCATCAAGGGTTCAGTTTATTTCAAACGCAAACTTAGGTAGAAATGGATGAGACGTAGGGACGTACTTCACTTTGTCGGGCTTCCATTGCGCCATGGTCAAGCATTTGTATTTGCTAATCTTGAAGGCGATCTCCCAAACTTCTTGCGTTCTGCGTTCAGACAGACGTCTTGATCATGGTAAGGTATATCAAACAGGCAATTCGCATTTGCACAAGAGGGAACCCTGTCATCTTCCTTACTCAATCCACAGGACTCTGGGAAGTATTCAGTAGGTTGTGCGAACTCAGTTGAGTCTACAACTAAGTAAATGGACAATATGAAGCATTCGTATCAGAGACGACGGTACGGGAGGAGTAGGGAATAATGGTGTCACATTTAGTGATCCTACGTCTGTTGTGCAAGGTGCGAATCGGTGCAAAATGAGACACATTAGATTGATAGATTGTATTTGCGACATCCAGTTCATGGAAGTGAGCTCTGCCCTTTAAGGAAGCACGATTTCGGACTGCAATTGAATCAGTTTCCATTTTCTAATGCTATGCAGCTCATACATTCTGAGGCTTGGAGCATCGATGTGCTGTGCCTTGCAACTCGGTTTCTGAGGCGAAAGTGGATAAATCTTGTTGCATTGAAGCAGTCTTTACGGATTTTATACCATTTCTTACCAAAGAGGGGTTTGTGTAAAATCGAGACTATGCTGCCACACAGATCCACTTTCTGGATAAGAGGCAATGCAGGTGACGCTGTCCAGTCCTCCTCGTTCCACACCTGAGAGGACGACTCCTAAGAATAAATGCTTCGAGGCGGAGCAGAATTCGCATCAAGAGGAGGAGCAGAGAAAAGCCATCGACAGCAGCAGTGAGGCGAGTCTGTGTTCGCAGTCCCGACTTCCTCGCATATCCGATGTTTGTCGAAATCCACACACTCTAGCAGGCCCTATGCTCTCTTTTGCGCTCGTCATCCTTTTCTCATCATGACTACAATCCTCTTGCTTTATCTAAAACACTAACTCAGAGTCTGTCACAACAGGGCTCACTTCGTTCAACTTACACTGACATAGATCGAAGGCTTATCGGAGGTACAAGCGAGCGTGCTGGTTCAACGGGTCTTCGTTGTTGACAAAAGCACATACCAATTTCTTAGGTAAGCAAATATTGCGTTCATTTGACTACATACTTTCCTTCGTCGGCATTTACCGATTCGCTTTGATTCGGATGGCAGTGTCCGCAGCCTCGGACATTGTCGCGATCACTGCCACCTCTTGTACTCGTGGGCTACTGCTGCCCTTGTAAGGGAAGCCAGGTTTCGTTACATCTGCAGCACTATTCATGAGAGAAATTTCGCTTTGTTTTTGGGTGGAAGGGAGGAACCAGCCATTTGTGAAACAGAATACAAATTTAGACGCATTGCGCTTGAGGGACTGTGAAGTTGTGGCTGTGGTTGGAAAATTGGCTACAGCCATAGCTCAACAGACTGGTGGCTATCAGGGGACTCAAACTCATATCCAAACAGATTTCCAAATGCAGACTAATGCTGGAGTCGGGAAGACCGAGAAGATTGAGGGAATGGAGACGAGTCATATCGTACTGCATTTCCCACCAACTTTCGTGTGTTTTACCTCTCTCATCCAGTCCTTCATCAATTGCACGCATTAACATAGTCATTTGTACCCGTGGAGAGAGGAATGAGAGAGCTAGTTGAGCTCACACTCAATCATTTGATCTACAACTCTATTCTCCCTCCTCCCATTATCGCTCTTTGATTTATTTCGGTCTTGCCCCACTGTTATTCTCTCAGCAACCTACTCCACCTCCAATCTCGCCACGTTGATGAACGATCGGCCATTGCATCGCCAATCAGTTCCACATTGCCCCATCAACACTGCTGGTGGCTGTATTTGGAACTGAGCACTTGCTCTTCCTATGTCTGTGATGAAGTTGTGCACTGGTGCTAACGAAGTTACTGATTACTAGCGGCGGTATGGGTAGGCTTTGCACAATTTCCGACAACGCGCTTGCAACAATGGGAACGAATTGACTTCCTGAGGAAAGGTTTGGTATGGATGACGCACGGACAACAAGGCTGGTGCCTTTGGTTTAGAGACAGCGGTCGATGACCGATCAAGCTTGACTGTGGAGTGATAGCGTTGGTCCTTTGATTGAGTGAAACCACATCGCCGGTTTTAAACACGCGTGTATCTGTAACCAAAGACTGCGCCTAGCAACACTCGATGATTGCAATTCATCACGATTCTAATCGTGTCTTCGCTTATTAACAATGCTACACATACCGCTTGAGTCGGAAATGTCCCTTCGACGTAGATTGAGCAAAATCCATTAATTTGTTGATTACCTACTATGCCAATGTTACACTATCACCCAATATTGGGGATCGAATTGACAGTTATTAGTAAACGAATGGAATGTGTCAGCTGGTTTGGATTGCTCAATAATGATCGCAGTTACTGCGAGCGATGACATGTTTGCAAAGTAGCTTGACCTAAGAAACTGTTAGCGCGCCTGCCAACATCTGTCGTGTTCGCTGTTTGGGCGCGTGCGCACCACCGTCTCACACCTGGATTTGAGTTGACTTCATCTCGGTAGCTAGGGCAGGCGAGGGGAGGTAAGGGGAGGGGAGGGGAGGGGAGGAATTAATTTTACAGCACAATATGCATGAACGGGATGGCACGCTCAAATCCCATGCAAAGGCTTTGAGGACATTACCATGACCGTGTGATAGATGACGGCGAAACATGTCTATTAAAAATAAGAATATTCGAATCATTATTCTCTACCAACACCAACTGGTTGAAGGCGTTACGCATTGAAGTAGTCGGTGGTGAATAAGGTATGCAATGTTGTTTGACAATTTAATGGGATTGGTGAGTGGAGTGAAATTGATCTCTTCTCAACGTCTTCCAGTAAAGCAGGTCATAATGACAGGGTGAATTTGCGCTGCAGGGTGTTAGTTTGGCAATCTCCCGGCATCACTACTTGTCTGGTGCATTTGAATGCGCTATCGAATCCGCACCAAAGCAGAAGTAGGTAGTGTTAAGAGTAGGCTTTCGAAGCGGGCGGAGTAAGGCCACTGCCTGCACGATGAGAACTGTACAACATTCGAGACATTGGTAACGGCAAAGCACAAGATGACATGAAAATGATTTGTTGCGTTGCCGTACTTTCCTGTCTCCAGAACTTGGAATTAATGGGTTCCATTCAAAAGCCCTCATGCTGCATAGCAGTCATGGCTTACCAATCCGCTCCATCCCATTCGGATCTCAACGATCCCTAATCGATCCACCTCTCAGCTAGAATATGACAACTATGATCAAATGGCATTTCCTAACGCATCAGTCAGTTCAGCCCACCGCACGCCTCGCGGTCACCCTAATAAACATTAGCCAACACTTCGTTTTAAAAGCATGAAGGCTGATTGTGCAAAACGTCATGTATTTAGTTGCTACAAATTGCTATAAGTAGGGCGTGTTCGAGGCAGTAAATGCGTCAATTAGAGCACGAAATCTTGCAGCCCATTGATGAGCAAATTCGGAGAGAGAGAAAGAAACTCGGACACCTCCTCTCAAGTGGCAGAGTTGTTGGTGCCCACGTCGTATGCCGCGTTGGGTGAAGATGTGGTGGGTCCATCATTTCTAATGGCAGCTGTAGCGGGAGTCGATGATGAACACTTGGCGTGATGTCGCACGAGCAAACTGCGGCGACTAAATGATTGAGTGCAGCGGACACAACGATGGCGCTTCACGTCCATGTGTGTCTGCATATGTGCTCGCAGATTCGACTGATCGGCAAAGGCGTGTTGGCACGTGGAACAGACGAAGGGCTTCTCGCCTGTGTGCGTGCGCTCGTGACCCTGAAGTATCCATTTGCGCGAGAACGACTTACCACATGTGCAGCATTTCCACGGACGTGAGTGACATTGCTTGTGTATGCGCAGGGAGTGGGCGCTGTTGAATGTCTTTCCACACTCCTCACACTCCCATTTCGGTCGCGCCCCCTCGTCTACTTCCTCAGTATCCACCTCACTGGAGACTGCACTAAAGCCGGCATTGCTGTTTCTCAAGCCATCGTCGATAGCGGCATCATTGGTAGAGTTTTGGGGCATCCAGCTAGTTGGGAAACTGGAGGCAGTATCAGTAGGATTGACAGCTGCTGTGTTTTCGATTCTGTTTCTCATGCTTAATAGTATAGTTGAGAATATATATCGATAAGTGGAGTAGTAGTGGAAGTTCTGTTGAACAATTCCAATAAGCAGAGTTAGAAGAGCGCATTGAGATGATTGAGCTTGTATCGAAGGGCAGGAATAGGCAGGTGGTGCATGGAAGCTTGGAGGGGCTTCGACGTGACTGGTTGAAGGCAGAAGTGATGAAACAACAGGTTGCGAGAAATGAAGCATTGACCAATCTTGAGAGGAGTTCTGCGTACTTAACCCGCACTCCGCTTGTGCTGTGGAAGTTGATGGTGCTGGACCTGTCGAAGATACCTGAAGGGAGTTGGTTTGTTCCGGTCTAGAGTTGCGAGTGTCTTTGTCGTCGGAATTTGAGGAGGGTGGCTCTGGAGGCGCTTGGGCGTTAGGCGACAGCTCGAGAATACTAGCTATGGAAAAGTCTGAGAAAAAGGAAGAGATATGAAGCAGATGTAAGATAAGCATCTAAATATTCCCGATGCGTGGATGTGAGCAGGTCTGCATGTGACTGCCTCAAAAGCAGAATGAATGGTGATGAAGATGAGGTGGAAATGAAACTTACTGTGTGGCATGGTGGAAAGAACACCAGATGCTGAGCAGTGAGGTACTACCTGAGCTTATATACTATATGCTCGAATCTCATTGGCTTGACCGCCTACGACTCATTGGCCAATAGTGAGTGAGTGAAATTCGCAAGCACGGACAGTTGTTGGGACCAATGGATCTCGTCGTGCGGTGAAAAAGGCGAATCAACAGCTGTGCAATTTCAACCTACTGATCTTATTACTTGCTTTGAGATGCCACACGCCATCGAATCTGCATTCTTCTGGCTGTCCACCCATCCTCGATTCTGATGCACGCCCACGACTGTGCGTCAGTGGAAGCTTTCACGAATCTCTGCAATGCCTGCAATCCTCTGTCAGCATGTGAATGTCTCCTTTCCCATGCCTCATCACCGCGGATGAAAACAGGTGGGTGAGTAAGCCGGTATCAGCGCTCGACTTGACAGATGAGTGGAAGAGGTAGCAGTAGTCATCAACCACGAAGCGACGCTTCTATTTTGCAGCATCATTTAGAATTCGACCACTGTAACACTGCTAATGTAAGGAGTGGAAAGGCTTCTACCTGCCTGTCCGATTCAACCGCCTTCACCTGAGGCAGTGCATGCGTTGGTGAAGCTCCACTTCATGGGGCTGCCAGTCAGTGCAGAATATGAATCGAGGAAGCACTCAAAGCCTGTCAGTCATCAGTGTAGTTGATCGCACTGCACCATTCTCAGTCCATTCGATGCCATCGTAAGAACCATGAGCTGAACTACTAACCGCTATTTGGAATCCTACACATGAGCGTCTCCAACCAAATTCCACACCTCTAAAACGACTACCATGAAACACATGATGCATTTGGATCTCTTGCATTGCAACCGAAAACTTCAGTGGCGAAACCGTCAGTCACTTTGCTGAATCGTAGGGTGCTTCTTTGTCACACATGCTAACCTACTATTCTATAGTGTTTCACACCACATTTATGGAGGGATTACCGTGTTCTCCTCTACAGTCGCAATGACGGTCGCCCTGTGAATGCCGTGGATTGGATCACTTGCCACGGTTCAAAGGCCGTTTGACAGACTTCAAGGCAATTAATGCTGTTACAAAGGCTGCAAAATGCAAACATTTCGAACAAGAGAATGTGTGTGAACTGAACGAGTGCTGCCGATGCGTCTCGACCCCATGTGTACCGACGCCAACAAGAGATGGGACGGACACACGCATCAGCCATTTGGTCAGGATGGCTTTATTCTACACCCAGAGGATGGGTTTGTGTGAGTGGGAGTGGTGAGTTTGGCATGAATAGAAAATTTACTCTGTCTCGATGGAAGAAAATAAACGAATGCTTGACGCAGCGTCTAAACTTCGTTTGGGGTGCAGTGGCAATTGTTGTTGGTGGATGAGGCACGTGTCATGCCAAAGCTCAGCTAAGTAGGCTTCACTTACAAATCACGCAGAACAGTGCATGTTCGAGCCGTTAGAAACCTTTCTAATGTCAGCTACACTTTTGGTGTAGCTGAAAGCAGGCGGAGGCATTCAATGCAGTGATTATGATCAATGACACCAGCGTTTTTATTGAGTTTTAGTGGGTCAGTTTGCCTTGAGCAATGGCTGTTCCTCACACGATTTTTTCAATGGCATACCTGAATGCAACAGGAATAATTGCGCACTGGTGTACCAGAATGATTAAAGCAGGAGTCGATGTAAAGGCGTGACGAGATCACACCTAAGATGCATGCATGAAGTTATCATCACGATGTTGTGTCACAATGACACCATTGCCATCACCCAATGGAAGGAGAGGAATGTGAAGGAAGCCTT
>LWMJ02000142.1:15370-116344 GCA_001693035.2 Taenia asiatica
AAACATATAAACTGGCAAGAATCATTGCAATAGACCTCGAGTATTACTATGATCTAAGCGATGTCCTAAATTTCACTGGTGTCTGGAAATGCGATACTGCGAATGCAAGAAATTTGTAGCTGTCTACCCAATGCAATCAACGCTGCCCACGACACTTGATTCGGTGATGATGATGCTTCGTCAGCATGGAATTCGAATCAAATAAGCCCTTAATGAAAGCAAAATATCGGCCGCTAACAAACTTTCAGCATTACTAAGGCCATGGCAGGCGAAAGGCATTTCATGTGATAGCCATGAATGAAACTGCTAATGACCATCTAGAGCCTTGAGAGTGGGTGTCCCTAAGCTAGTAGACTACTCCCTACACTTTGATCAGCACGAGCAATACAACTGTTGCTTTGTGTGTTGTGTCTCTAGACAAAAGATGGGATTTCCTTAATCGTATCGACACATGCTACGAAAATGAAGTGCAGAAGCTGCTTCTACCCCGAAGCACTGGAAGCTCGCACAGCAACGCATGCAGAGAACAGTTAAATGTTGGACATGGCTAAAAGAAAATGACATTTCCATTCCCACAACTTAGTCCTTTTCCTTTGCAAGCGCTTTGTCATAAGCTTGAATTCACATTGACAAGATGATTGGTGATGGGTTCCACAAGTCCTGCAATCAGTTTGTTGACTGATTTTCCAAGCTGTAGGATGGTGAATGTATCTCACTACTGATGGATACGTGAGTAAATGCTCAAGCATGCGAGCGGAACTCTCGATTGCAGGTTCGCCACACAGCGTCCCTCTCTTAGTTCATCCACCTTACCCTCAATCCCTTTCATCAGTTTCTACTACGCTGCTATGCCCACAGGCACCTGACCATTCATGGTGAGACTGCATATGCAACAACTCTATGTTGTGAAGGTCGTGAAAAAGGACAGTTATAAACTGCCACATGTAGTCAACTGGTGATAGACTGACGCACATTCACACTTCGGAATGTCCAAGTAATGTGTTGCAGCAAGCTTTGCTGTTATCGCCAGGGTCGTTTATTTGGCCTGATGTGTTTGGAGGGAATTCTTAAGGAATGAGCTAATCACCAAGATGGCTTAGAACTTCGTTGTTGCAGAAGAAATGCTATGACTGTCCTTGGTGTTGATTCGTAGTCGCGTGACAGCGCTGGGCAAGATTCACCTCTTTCAGGCCATCCCTTCGACTCCTCTCTTCGGACTGAATTGCTGCCCTTTATTGTGTGCTATCGACGAAGTTGCGTTGCTGTGCATGGTAGAACCCACTTACAGGCTTTTGATGCGGTCCACTTCATCTGCTTCGGTAAGCGTACAACATTACAAGTATGCTAATTAGAATGGATTGCCATAAACGCGGTTGCGAAATATCTGTATCCAAATTTAAACCAGAAAGAAATTCTTGACGGTTCTTCAATGGCAAGCTTTTCTCCCACCTACTGTGATTTCAAATATCGGTATTATACATCTAGTTTGGTGCTCTTGTGTCAAGTTTGTCAGTTGGCGGCAAGATTTGGCAGAAGGGCTTTCCGTATCACCTGTACGTATTTCAAAGCATACGCGCACCTCAGCAAGACTAACGGCTCAGGCGATGAGAAGAGAAAAGCACTTTCTACTCCTACCATCAAATTGATAAGTTGAATACCGCACTGTGCTCGTAATAGCTCTTCCTCCATTTATCACTGCCTCATTCAGCATATCTGCCTTTCCCGATCACGTGGATAACTGTCGTGGCAAAATGAAGGAAATATTTGCTGTCCAGCCTGCATTCTTCTGGGCTCGCCTTATAGAGTACCAATTCAATGCTTTTAAATAGACCATATTTTGCGCGCGACATCTAATCTCTGTGAGTTCATTCTTTTTGCCTTTGTGATTGGCGCTTGCTGTCGCCCTCCATGCTGTCGCCCTCCATGCTGTCGCCCTCCAACCACCATTCCACTGGATGGCGTACACGTTGACCAATCACGGCTCAAGAATGAACGCTCGAAAGTAATTCATTGCAAAGCCTTGCTAAGAGCCAGTTTTGGGATTCTGAATGCCAATAGTTCAAAAGAGACTCATCTGCATCGGTTATTTACACCATCAGGCAGTAATCATCAACTGGGTCATGTGCTGTCCACATCACAGCTGCATAATCCTTGCTAGCCAAGTACTTCTTTGCGCATGCGATTCTCTCACTATTCTCAAACAAAAGACTTTATAAAATTGGGCCAATTGAGACATCGGTCGCAATAATGCTGCTGCTGTGGCCGATATCCTGTTAGGTACCAATTTGTAATCTTCCATTTGCCTTCACTAAACACACACGCTACTTGCATTTCAGCGACATCAATGGATGCACACGCTTCTCTTAGTCTGCATGCATCCTCCTACAACCCCCTCACCCCAGATAGCAGCAGTGATTCGGTCCATTGGAAAGTGATGTTGGAATCACGATAACGGAGGTTAGAGCAAAGCGTAGCAAATAAATTCTTATTTGAATAGCGTCAAATTGCCTTATCCGCCCTATCACCCTTCCAGCCCTCCAACTACTTTAACTATGCCATGGTTCTGCTGATGTGGATTTATTGTTTCACTTGGAATGGCAAGGTAAAATGGGTTCTCGTACCCGCAAACCAGCATGCACTCACAATCCGCACTTCTGTTTAAGTGGTGTTGCTCTTAGTGACGAGGTTCAAATGCCATCCTTAGCATTTGGCTCACAAATCCGAAGAATGGTTCTGGCCTCTTTACTACAAAGCACTGTACACTAGGAATACGCTCTTCTGTACTGTCTATGCAATTGGTGTGTATGTGGAAATAACTGCTGGACGACCTCATACGAGGGTGGAATCACGATGCTACCTAGATAAAAGGTGGGATTATAACATCACTGATTATGTTGTGCATTATTCTTTGCCATTTCTCGCCATGTCACATTTGTTCTTGACGCAGTTCAAGTGCAGCAACACGCATTGCTGAAGGGATACTGCTGGATGAGGTGAATATCTGAACAGAAATTTGCATCAAATGCATAGGCTTGCAAGCTCGTCTGCGAGAACTCCCCTTGCTTCGCACACCATCACAAAGTGAGCTTTATTTATATGATTCCAAACACTAGGGACCTCTCTGAGGATGTACAGAGACGGCCGATTGCCCACATCTTTTACTCTGCACCCGTGCACCGTCTCCGAGTTGCCTCTTTAATGCTCAGTACTGTTCCAGCCTTGATTTGGGAAAAGAACACACTTTTGGTAGTCCTTCGGTTGGCAATCTGACTTCGCTCGCACCTTGCGCCTAGTGAGGGAACAGAGTCGACCTGCACATTATCGTCCTCATGGAAAGGTTTCTGTTGGAGTTGACTATCTGCCTTGTAGATACTTCAAGTGTCCTCTACACTGTTACGACTTTTGTGCTTGCAATAGTGGCTGCTTTGTGAAGGTCTACTCTCCATTTATAAGTAGCACTTCACACTAAATATTTGCGCCTGGGTTCTGCAGGCAGCAGGATGACTGAAGCAGTGTAAAAGGAAAGAGCATGCTTTCACAGACTTCCTACTGTTTGTAGTAGCATTCAAATTAAAATGAAACCTTTCATGATGTTGTTTTAGTGAAATGTTGTGCTCTGTGAAAGACATGGACGTCATTCCACAAAGAAGCAGAAATGAAGGAGGAAAGATGTGGGCGAGGAGTACTGGCTTGACATTGATCGAACGAGGTGTTGTTAGCACTCACGCTAATATCAATGCCATCACCTATACCGCCAGCCACGAAGTAAACATTATCCTATGCGTTAATTCGAATGCGTTCACCATGACATGGGAGCGAATTCGGGGCATAGAATGGAAAATTTTACCGTACATTTTGTCATAGCAGAAGTCATGTAAGCAAAATTGATGCATGAATAGCGAAATAACTTTGACAGATTTGCTACCGTTGCTATGGCATGACTAAAAGCGAGGCAGAAATTGTAGATTTTATCTGCACAAATCGCCACATCCGCTTTCACATAAGCAAAATCGGTTCTTAAATAGCAATATTTTTTCGCCTATTTTAATACAAAAAATGCGATTATAAAATACGCTGACCAATTCGACACCTCTGTCTTCACGTGGGCAAAACAGAGGCATGAATAAAATAGGTTCTCGGCCCATATCGCCACTTCTGCCTTGACATGAGTAAACTCGAATCATTAATGGGGAAGTTGGTCCCAGAACTTTGCATCCGCCGTCTTAAAATGAACAGAATAGAAGTGTGAATACCAAAACACCTCTGCTTTCACATGGGCGAAACCGAGTCATGAATAGCAGGCTTTTCCGCCAATTGTGTAAATTAGCCCTCTACATTAGGAAAAATGATTCGTGAATGCAATTTGTCTCCGCTTATTATGCCTTTTGCTTTCACGTGGGCAAAATAGATGGTAAATTGTAAAAATTCCCCTACAATTCTATAAAGCAGTCCTTTACATTAGGAAAGGTGATGCATGAAAGCAAGTTTTCTTTGCCTATAATGCCCCCAATCACACCATTTCTGCTTTTAAGTGAGTTAAACAGATGCATGAGCTGCAAGTGTTCTCCGCTACATAAACCACTTATTATTTCACATAAGCAAAAACCGGTGGATAAGTAAGGAGCTTTCTTCCAACAATTACACTACCTCCGCTGTCACATGAGCAAATCCGAGAGAGGAATTGCAAATTTTCGCCGACAATCACACCAGCTTGGCCCTTGTATTATCAAGTACGATGCAAGGTGTAACCGCCAACTACACCAACATCTTCAGATGAGCAAAGTTGCTGCACGGATAGCAACATTTCTTCGTCACATACACTAACTTGGATTAGACCCACTCAAAACCGATGCATGAATAGCAAGGTATACGCCAACAACAACAACTTTGCGTTATCGTTTATGAATAGCAAGTGTTGTACCCTCAATTCGCCATATCTGCATTCCCATAAGCACAATCCGTTCATGAATTGCAACGTTTCTCTACCGATTTAGCCAAATCTAAGGAAATATGAGCAAAATGAAGGCATTAATTGCAAAATTTATTTCCTCAACTCACCGACCTGCATTCCAATGAGCGAAATCGTCTCACAACTAACAACTGATCGCCCCTCATTCTGCCAAATTTAAAGTCTTAGGAAATAACTTGATGGGTGGATAGTAAGATATCCACACTTATTTTGCTACATCGCTGCGGCATAAATTGAACAAAATTGTTAAAAATGCTTTTATCCTTTTTTGAGGATACCCCGTCATTCCCTTCTTCATTTCTCTCCTGCCCCCCTTCTCACCCTCACGGCGCAACTGTCGAAGTCCCAATGAACTCTGCATGCACTTACTCCACACCAGGAATACTTACATCAGCTCCGTCTGAGGTGGAAGAGGAGACGGCCCAGAGACACAGTAGAACTAGGTTTTGTCGACTAACAGATTTAACGCAGCATAGCTCCGTGTCGTCTTCTGGACAGTTGGAGAAATTGCATGACCTCGATGATCTGACATGAGGTAGGTAAGACTTTCAGAGTGACACATCAACCCACAGCATGGCGAAATCGCAACTCGCATCAGCTAAGGAGATGACTGTTTGCTCACTGTCTTCTACAAGGAATGAAATCGAACAGCTGTCTGCAAGTCAGGACCATCTCAAAGGCAGCACAGATCTGATCGACATCTACTTTCCGCTTCCAGTAGATCAAACGATCAAACAAAGCCTTGCATCCCTCCGTCTTATTGTTGCGCTCCGATCACTCCTCAGTGGCATCCAGTAGTATCCGATTTCGGAATTCACTTGAAGTGTACAAAACCAGCGGCCTTGATGAAGGCCTCTGTGGGTGACTGTGGTCGATTAGTAATTCTCATCTTCTGTGTCTACTCGTCTGTGGTAAGTCGCAGCAGCTTATGTATAGATCGACTCTGCCTCCACCTACCCAGCGTGCAGACACCCTCTAACACACCTCGGTTTCAAGACAGTGCATTCGGGGACCTCGAAATGTCACCACAGAACTGGCTGCGCTAGGATCCAGAACGAATGCTCATGACCAAATCCTTATTCCACTGATGGCTCGTGAGAAACGATGGCAGCTGTCGAGAAACCAGACAAATGGTGGAATGAGGGATTTCTCCACGGCAGCTTTCAACGGAATAGACAGTTGACTTTGAATGGAGGTGGAGGGCCCCTACGTAGAATGCGTAATGCTTAGCAGGTGCAGCGCACTGCTATGTGCTTTAGACAGATTGGCATTAGACATTGGCAGGTGGTCTTTTATGCATAGTATGGAAAGCTTTTATAGTGCGGATTAATCGCATTTCTTCCTATCACGTCAAATTTTTATTAAGGTATTTATGCAGTTGGGTAGGTAGGTAGGTGGGTAGGTAGGTGGGTAGTTAGGTAGGTAGGTAGAGGTCTTATATGCATAGTATTGAAAGCTTTTATAGTGCGAATTAATTGCATTTCTTCCTATCACGTCAAATTTTCATTAAGGTAGGTATGTAGTTGGGTAGGTAGGTAGGTGGGTAGTTAGGTAGGTAGGTAGAAAATAACACGTGAATCACCGAAAAATGCATCGCTCACATTCATGCATCCGTCGGTGTCATTGAGAGGGACCGACTGTCCCTCGTAGCGTCTTTTAAGAAGGCGAGGCGATTCGGCTGATAAGGCAGGCCATAGCTATTGGTTGGGATGGACGGCAAGGTAGGTGCGCTAACGCGGACCGTAAGCACTTTGGCACTCCAGAGGAGAGATGGCATTTATTCAAGCACTGTTCATGCTCATTCCCATTTCCTGCCCATACCGTTTGCATGTGTGAGGGGACAAGCGCTAGATGGACTCGAAGAACATGGCTTAGATGGATGGATGGATGGATGGATGGATGGATGGATGGATGGATGGATGGATGGATGGATGGATGGATGGATGGATGGATGGATGGATGGATGGATGGATGGATGGATGGATGGATGGATGGATGGATGGAGGGATGGAGGGATGGATGGATGGATGGAAGTGGGACTAGAGAGGCAGAATGATAGGTGATGTTGGGATGTGGACACCGTGTGCGGGTGGAATGGTGGAGGCTAGATGACTGTAGAAGAGCTGGAGCAGGTAAGTGGAGAAGCGGGTTGCTAAGTGATGAGAGGTGAATATCTGGTGGAGAATCGAGACTGCTCTGTAAAGAATGGGCTCTGTGTTGGTGGTTGCCAGAAGCGTGGTATGTCACTGAGGTACATGGATGGAGGTGACCAGCGGAAAGAAAGTGATGTGCATGGATATGGGAATGGGGTGTGTCCACAGAAAGTGGATGCATGGAGTGGAAGCATGGCAGCTTGTGAGAGAAGTAGGTTAGGAGTTGATGAGGACTGGACGCCTGTGTGGGTACTTCAGCTAGTAAAGTGAGAACGTAGCCTTGGAGTTGATGGAAACAAGCAAAGCAAGAATGATTGACGTAGGTGTGGGGATGGTCAGGTTGTAAGGCAGCATAAATACGTGATTAGATTGATGAGAACTAGGGTGAGTAGATGAAGAACCGAGTTGTAAGGTGACACAAACTGATGCTTCGCAACATCGCAAAGTGTCTAATCACCCACCTAGTGGAGAAGAACCTTGGGGACGTAAGGTATTCATGTCTTAATTCGCCTTATATTGCTATGCATACCTCCGGAGTTCCCATGTCAAGCATTCTACCTACAACTAGTAAGTCATCGTGGTAAATACGCAGATGAAGCGAAAATGAATGATGAAGCTAGGTTTAACGAGCATTGGGTTGCATGTCTGTTTAATTCTTGAAGCAGTGGAATGTCTGTACTCATAGGACAACTTGTTTATCGCATGCAAATGTTATGCCAGTGGGACTCATTAAGACCATTTGTCCGGCTAACACAGCCACTCAATATGAAGGTAACACCGCGTCCCGCAAAATCGCAACAAACACTCCAGAGAATGGAAAATAGGATGGGATGTAGATTTGCCAGAACAAAGCTAACAATGGCCGTTCAAGTGTCAAAAGACAAAAGTTATTGCGGTATTTTGAACAGTGGAGAGTAGCAAACGTGACCATGCATTGAATAGGCACTTGGACTAGCACATGTGATATGCCCAAGACAGAAAGTGACTGGTGCACGTCAAACCGTCTGTAAAAAGACAATAATTGATTCGACATTCCCCTTCCCTTGCAATGTGGCATTTTCATCAGTTACTTCTATTAAAGACCTTCCTTTTATTGTCTAATTGATAGACACTCCTTTCCTGTTAAAAACGGGTGAGCAGTAAACGTCTTCTTGCTAAACTTAGAAAGAATAGTATCGCTTGATTTATCTTTTTAGTTGCATTCTCAAACTGACACTTTTAATTAAAATTTATCAATTCCTAGAAAACACCTCGCATTTACTGTTCGCGCTACAAATGCCCTACTGATTTTTAATTTCCTTCTACAAAGAAGCTTTTAACAAATGTAAGACCTTCATCTCACGACCCAGTTAACTCTCATTTCGCATTTTCACAGTTCGCTTTCTATTAACTGCATTCGCCTCGCTATAGCGTCCCATCGGCGCGGCGTTTGGATAATCTCAGGGTCGTCACCGTCCACACCTTCAGAAGCAGAAGTTTTTTATCATAATGCGACAAAAGAACAGTACAAACTGATTATTTCACAGTGTGAAAGAATAGATCAACACTAGTTTTCGGAGTAATAACACTACGCAGTCTCTGTTTACGTGTTTTCATCTCATGCACTAATGCGTACCTATGCATTTATTTTCGATTTACTTTGCCCAAACCAATTGCTTTTAGGTCACCAAAGTAATTTGCTTTGTTGAAGATTCACTGTCTACCTTAGCAACGCAAATGCATATTATTTAGAATGTGGCTATGAATTTTGTCTTGACAAGCACTTTCTGCAAGTGCAGGCACAAGGAAAGCCACTTAAATTTTTCTGATTTGCAACTCCTACTATCTACCAAAATCAAAATGTGCGCCAAGCTAGTTTGCTTATGCTTAAAGTCGGGCAGAGCAGTGAATTGTAGATCTAGTTGTTAATATTTGGCTTTAAGCATAAGTGAAATCGCTTGACGAACCTTTCGATTTGGGTAGATAATAGGATTTTCAAATCAGAAATAACTTGAAATGCCGTTCCATGAGGCTGGACTAGCGTGAAGTGCTTGTCAAGATGAGAGTGAGGCGAGGTAGGCACTGACTGTAAATCTGATTGCTACGTTTCACTGCTCTGCTAACAGGGCGACTGAAAGTTGAGTAGACTAAATTAAGCTTTGGCAAAGATAAGACACGAAGGACTCGAGGTACACTAGCGGATGCCATTAAAGCGATTCAACAAACTAACCCCTACGTAGTTGCCCAATGGCAATGCTGGCCATCACATCTACCTAAAGGTAGCACGTGCTGACATTGCAACACGATAGCATTCTGGAGTCGCTTCGTGAAGGAGAAGATACTGCAAGTCTACTCAAGCTGCTAACAGCCTTCCCGCCTTCTTGATATACATACCCCTGCAAAAAGTGGCTGGAAATATCTCGTCTTCACCTAGGCACAACTCACCCTTCCAAACCCACCCACCCACTCAACCACCCAACCACCTACTAGTCACACATTCTCTACCCTCTAAAGCCGTTCTCGAGGCTCAGCAGTAGCATTTCACCCTTCAACAAATGGCGACACACTAAACAGTGAAATGGAGAAACAAATCGGGACTGTACTTAAAAATGCACTCATCGCCCGTGACGACAAACCGCGGCCCAACAAAACAAAAGGATTTCAACACATGCCAGGACAAGGTGTGCTGCAGCCACACAGCTATCTCAGCTCTTTCCCTTCCCGAAGACGAAGAGAGACATCGCACTCGGGCAGAACACAACTACTAGTCACACATTCTCTACCCTCTAAAGCCGTTCTCGAGGCTCAGCAGTAGCATTTCACCCTTCAACAAATGGCGACACACTAAACAGTGAAATGGAGAAACAAATCGGGACTGTACTTAAAAATGCACTCATCGCCCGTGACGACAAACCGCGGCCCAACAAAACAAAAGGATTTCAACACATGCCAGGACAAGGTGTGCTGCAGCCACACAGCTATCTCAGCTCTTTCCCTTCCCGAAGACGAAGAGAGACATCGCACTCGGGCAGAACACATAGAGGTGTATTTAACATGCCAGCAACGCACTCCACAAAATCCGTCATTCAACAAATCATCGACACATTACATAGTCCACTTTGCCTTGTCGCTAAGGCCACTGCGTCGTCAGTCCCCTCATTCCCCACTATGTAAGCTAATTCTGCAAGGGACTGGACAATGCGCTGTCCATCACGCCTGTCCATGATCAGTGGAGGAAATGCTAGCCTAAAAGCGAAAAGCCAACTCGTGCTAACGGTGCAGCATCGCGGCAGCTATAGCGACAGAACAACTAAGATTTGATATAGCTTCCAATCTGAGACTCGCTTTCACATCACAAGCACACAAAGGCAAGTTCAACCACTTGCTTCAGGCAGCGGATACACACTCAATGCCGTCAACTGGGAGGTGAGCGTTAAAGAACACACACATACGCGCACACACAAAGAAGCATCCCAAACTAGCTCAATCTCACGTAACAAGCTGCACAGGTTGGAATCTGAGACAATAAGTGGGTATGAAAGCGTTGGACATTTCCCGTTCCTCTTACAACTTAATCACACTCGGTCAATAGGTCATCCAACTAGCTGTTACACTCACAAATGTAAGCGTCATCGAAATCGCTTTCTTTGGACAGTTTACACACTTGTGGAAGTGCGTCGATAACTTGCGCCTTAAGCCTTACACAATGGGCAAGCGAGCTTCGAAGTGGTAGTGGATCGTGCAGGGAATCATGCTTACATGTTAAAGCCTCGGACTATAGCCACACGCCTAACGACTCCCCACCCACTTCAAGTCGGTTCCATCTTGCACCACAGTGATAGAGGCGGCTAAGCCTGGACATCCCAGATTAAAATAAGAACATGCAAAACTAATAAATGTAGGAAGAAAGTAACATCTTATTCAACTCATTTAGCATAATTACTTGCAAAACACTTTTGCTTCGCTCTTGCCCGTCGCTTACACCGCACTCAGTCGTCCATAAGCCCACCAAACACAAAGGCACGCTGCCTATTCCCAGGATGAATGCTTAGTTTACACTGAGCAAAGGAGCTTTCAACAGGATCGATAGGTCGAATAATCACAACGCCACTGTTGTCAGAGACGACGTCGAGTTCAATGGTGCTCAATGCGGTCTCAATGGCACCTGTTGGGTCTGCTTCAACATTTACAACCACCTTTGCCATTTCCACCGTCAACAACGATCGTCGCTGTTAGCGACCTCATAAGTGTTTGACGTCGTTGAACAGCGCCCCATAAACAGCATTACTTCGCTCTTGCCCGTCGCTTACACCGCACTCAGTCGTCCATAAGCCCACCAAACACAAAGGCACGCTGCCTATTCCCAGGATGAATGCTTAGTTTACACTGAGCAAAGGAGCTTTCAACAGGATCGATAGGTCGAATAATCACAACGCCACTGTTGTCAGAGACGACGTCGAGTTCAATGGTGCTCAATGCGGTCTCAATGGCACCTGTTGGGTCTGCTTCAACATTTACAACCACCTTTGCCATTTCCACCGTCAACAACGATCGTCGCTGTTAGCGACCTCATAAGTGTTTGACGTCGTTGAACAGCGCCCCATAAACAGCATTGAGAGCGATGGCAGCGGGGCAGCGAGTGCTAGCCAGTAAATCTGCTCATCATCTTCATGATCACCACCATCATCATTTGCTGCTGCTGCCACTATCCATAAGAGGCTGCCAAAATCAACAACAAAATCAACACAAAACACTTTGTTGACAACTTCCATGCTCAATATGCGAATTTTGAAGGCGAAATAGACACCTAGTGCTGTTCACTAATAACTTCATGTTTATCACACAAGATATCGAAGAACAAAATCACTCTCACTGTACCTAGGATCTGCAACGACTTTGGCGCCATGTAAAGCCAAACGCTTGGTGGGTTTTTCACATTTCAACAACAACAACAACAACAAAGTCCTCATCCGATATAATTCCCCTTTTCAAATTTGCCCTCAATCTAACAACTTACTAGGACAACTTCAATCAGTCCATTCCACAAGTGTTCAGTAAAACTAACAAAGGTGAATGCTGTCTATGGAGAACGAAAACTTATCCAGCTTTTCTTCGTGAATCTCATCCAAGGCAAAAAACTCTACACGCAGAAATGTGTGTTCCGAAACATGTGTGTACATGAGCGTGACTACCAACTGGTACGTTTCATGTCTTGCAAATCGATGACCTGTGAAGCAACACAAAAATGCATCTCCGTGTACATCTGCAGAACTTATGTCCCTCAGGCTTGTAAAAAGTCGCGTTGACTCGCTATTCTTTCAACCGCTTTGATGGCATTGCTTTAAAACCGCTTTTAAGTTATTGATAGTGCTATTTGAACAAAGCGAAGTTGATATTGACTCAGTGTGATTCAAGCAAACAATGCGATACCAACAACGTGTTTTAATTTGGATTAGTAGAGGGGACAACTAATGATAAGAAGAATTGTGGTGAATTGTGAAAGCTAAGGGTAGAAGAACAAAGTGTCCATTTTCTTATTTTAAGGTGGTATGCAATGCTTAAAAGCAGAAAGCACTTGTTCCACACTTATCGCCTCCAGGTTGGCGGGTTAGGTGGTTTGGGGTATCCCAATTGCGGAACTGAAAGAAAAAGAGGTCACGGGATGGGCTGGCCCCTCGCGCGCTTTCCATTGCTGACCGAAGGGGACTATCCGCAGCAAGAAAGTCAACTATTTGCTCTTCACTCGGTTTGATGACGAAACTTTTCTTCTTGACGAGGTATCCAAATTAGATGACGAGAGTGAGGAGCGTGTGCGATAGCTTACACCTCGCAAAATAGCTTCAACTGTGGAAGTCATTACACCCCATTGCCTTTTTTCGTCCTAATTGTGGTGGTCATTTCTGAATGCCTTTGCCATTCTTCGTGCAGTCTGTCACACGAACTGGACCCTCGAAATCGCCATCCATATAGTGGGATATTAGAAGGCTTGGACTAGAGACCACGCTTTCTTATAACGCCACGATTAGGAACTACTGTGAGTCACAGCATTTCAGAAACCGTTTTGGTATCAGTGTCCCGCATTACAAGCCAGACTTTCTTACTCAAACTCCTAAAGTGTGCCTCTCCTAGTGGAAACTTTTCCTCTGGCTTTAGTGACACACATTCCCTTCCCATGCGTGATGTAGCTAAGATTGCCTGCACAAAGAGAGGATTCCGTCCCACTTCGGCTGTTTCAAAATTTTACATTAAAGGAGGAATATACTACCCTCTTCTTTAACCGAGAGCTTCAATTTGGCGGTGTGGAAGGTGAGCACTAGCCAGGCAGGGCAACTTCACAGTACCGTCCCGGGCTTTGCGATCCCTGCGATCTGTACTGCCACCTCAGTGCAAGGGCTGGAAGACAAAGAATCAAGGTTTTCCCAACTTTCGTGGTTCTACTTATGGTAGATGAACGACTCGACCTGCAAGGTTGCAATGTTAAATCTAACAATAGCCGCTTAGCCCTTGAATGCTTCCATCTCTCGCATCTACCCTTGTTTTCCTCCATGACCCCCAAGCCTTCCATGTGGGTTAAGCTCATCCACATTTTTAGGCAAATTACTTTCTCATCAAGCAAACTGCATTCACGCAGCATCGCCACACAAATTTCCGCCTTCTTTTTCCTCTGTTACATGGAAATTAGGCATACGGAACATTGCAAATTGCGCATCACTGACACCTCGCCCCCACCCACTCCCACCGTGTTCGGTCCTATTCCGAAAACTTCAACATTTTGGCTCCCGCGCACCAGTTTAAGTGGCGATGATGATTATTATTGTGACGGCATCGACTCGTCATCTCCTTGACTACCATTACTCCCCATCAATGTCAGGTACGATTTTAGCGAAGACAGCCGGTGGTAAGGGAAAGGGAAGGTGTGACGGCGATCATCCATCCCCATTCTGGAGTATTGGATACAAGTTATCTCTAAACTGGATTAGAGTTCCACTCTCCTACGACAATAGTGCGAATCTACTACAGGGAAAAGTATGACTTTATGGGTGGAGTACATTCGTACCATTTGATGAATCTGCGGCTTGATTAGATCTTCCTGACATTCTCAAAGTTAGTAACATTTATTCCTCAAATCGCTTTTTTTCAATCTTTATTTTTCAACTTTAATAAATGAAATTTTGCTACTGCTAATGCAATCCGAGTTAGACTGGCGCGTTTGCTTTGTGCTTGTAATAATGCTGGTGTTTACATACGCTTTGTAGATGAGAGGCAGGAACTCAAGATACACGGGGTCGAAAGCCAGCTCGCGTGTTCTCCTCCAGCGCCGGATACTGTGGCCCCGTAGGCTGGACGTCCCTACCTACCGTTTCTCCTTTAATAAAACCATGCCTAGAAAAGCTCGGTCTTCTTCCAGTAAGGTAGAAAGGGATGAGGAGGAAGAAAGGAAAAATCCTGTCACAGTGCTAGCTGCTGCAAATGGGTAGGATTTCTTCTGAGAACACTGTTGGATTATACTTGTTGTTACTGGGCTGTGGTAGTCGACTGGCCTCTGAGGCCTCAATGGTAGGTGTATCAATAACTTCTAAAATGAGGTCGTCATGAAAACACTTTTCTTTCCACTTTCAGATAAGTTCAACGTTTCGAAGTTGGGTGGTGGTCTGATGGCTTAGCCAACACCATTGCGGAAGTCGATTTGCTGCCCCACTTAGTGTTCCTCATGTATTGCTTGTGAATCAACTATCCTTTCAGTCGGCTCCCACGTCGACTTGCATTAGAGGGCCGTTATTTTTTCAAGGAACAAAGTTTGCGCCAACCTGTCGCCATGCTGTCCTCACATTACCTTTGGCAACACAGACTGGCATCAAAATTCGTTAATGGAACCGGCGGCGCGATTCGACTGCTATAGCATTAATTCAGATGCTGATCATGGACTTCAGCAATGATCTGCTTCTCAGACCTCAAGCAGTCACCACCCCACGCACTTCCAGGTCTATCCGTCTAGTTGGCACGTGATGGCAATCCTGTGCGCCAAACCGCGTTGTTTGCTGTCCTCCTGCATGCGCGATGTAGGCAATGCGTTGGATGAGGACTGCATGCTCAATAGCTTAGCGGACTGACTGATGGTACATGCACTTGAATGCAGGGATGAGTGTGTGGCACTCTTGCTGTACCCTCTATCTTTTACCCATCTTCCGCACCCAAATTGTTGATGGAACCTAGTAGGTGTGGATTGTGCTTTCTGTTTGGCGAAGTGATTTAATCCGAATCCACAAATAATTAACCTCCTAACAAGGTGTTGAAAGGCATATAGGTGCATGTGATACCACGCAATTTATGTCAGTAGGGTAGAGTTCATCAGAAAACCTGCGCTGTCCCAAAAGCCTTGCTTTACTGAAAATGGAAGGATTTGTCTCCTGTTCGTTTTCGATACGGTAAAGGTAACGAGGTGACCAGGCCTTCTATGCATAGGTCAAGTGTTACCAGAAATGGATGCCAAGGCTAAGAGGTGGCTACCATTACGGTTAGGAATACATTCGAGACAGTTCCACATATCGAATGCTGCTACCACGGTAGAAATGTTTCACTGGCGTCCCGTGTTCCGAGTCTGTCACTGATGGTTGTAGACTACCAGATACACTAATCCTACATTTCAGCACCACTACCGTTACCTTTTATTATTGCTGTGAGTGTCTCGACGAGTCCAAGACACATTTGCTGCGATAAGATTCCATCCCATGAGAATGGGTGTAAGCTATGGTTTCGATTAGACATGAGCACCTCCTCCCTAATACGCAAAAAAGTGGAAGAGGTAAACATTAAGAGAATGAAGAGCAAACTATTTTGCCCAAAATCCTTTGCAGTGACTTGCGTTGACGCCTAGATGCCCATGACTATCAACACTCAAACCCGAGAGGTAATAAGTGCGCCACGGGAGCATAAGAAAGTGACCCAATTTATTGGCTTGCAATATTTAAGCATCCGCCTTATTTGCTCCAAGACAGTGACTGCGTCCCACTGCTCATTCTCATCATTAAAAAATGATCTTCAAAGGTCTATCACTTCTTTTCTTCCTTCTCTCCTTCCCTCCCACTTACGGTCCGTCAGTCACCTCTCTCCTATCTAGGGATAGCGGAGGAGTGAGAGGGGGAGAATCTTAATGGTGGGCACACGTCTTTCAATTCTTACTCAAAAAAGACTCTTGTTCAAAACCAAAGTCCAGCTCGCTCACGACCGCATAAGTCATGCAGTTCGGCATCCGACAGCTGACCCTCCAGGATGCGTTGCAAAAGTGGCGGACGAAAAAATCTCCACGATGTGATAAAGTAAAATGATAGAATTTGCTTAAACATGCATAAATCGGCTTGAGGTTGAAAAACAAACAAATGTTAGATGCAGCAGCGAAAATTCGAGTGGATTGCGGTGGATTGGGTTAGTGGCGGATGGCATAGATAGACACCATGACAAAACTCAGTAGACCGGGCTTGATCTTTAATCCATGTGGACTAGCACAGGTTAGACCTGGTGAAACTCGTTTTCTTGTTTGCGCAAGGCAGGATATGAGACAGTGGGGGGAGTTATCTTCATTGTAGTGGCTGGAGTCAAATAGCAGCAATAAGTTCCTTTAATTTTAGTAGAATTAACTACAACAAACAGTTATTTCCCCTCAACAGAAATTTGTTTAACAGTAGACCGGGCTTGATCTTTAATCCATGTGGACTAGCACAGGTTAGACCTGGTGAAACTCGTTTTCTTGTTTGCGCAAGGCAGGATATGAGACAGTGGGGGGAGTTATCTTCATTGTAGTGGCTGGAGTCAAATAGCAGCAATAAGTTCCTTTAATTTTAGTAGAATTAACTACAACAAACAGTTATTTCCCCTCAACAGAAATTTGTTTAAGCTGGATAGCTGAGCAGCTATTTGTCCTGCAGGATGTGCATGCGCAAATGCAACAGGACTGACCGCATAAGAATGCGCTCAATTGAGCCCAGCAGAAGTCAAATCAAAAGCACGACGAGATCCCATTAGGAATGGCTTCACGATTTGATCATCACGGTGTTGCGCCTTGATGCTGTGTCATTATAACAGCACCACCGGAGATTTAAAATACATTCTGAATACCAAAACAGAGCACTGCATGTAGTAGACTTAAAAGATGCTGGGATATGATTGATCCTGGATCCTAGGGAAATGCATGAATACCGGAAGTGGCGCCTTAAAATTTGGGTGTAGAGAGATAACAATGGTTGTGGTTGGGATAAATATCATGCTGAAATTTAGTAAATCAGGCTTGATTTCTGATTTGCGCAGACTGGCACGCGTTGAAGCCAAGAAATTACTTTCAGCGATAGTGGCAATACAGAATTTAGACAAGGAGTGAATATTTTCAATACAGTAGTTACAGGCGAATAGCGCCGACATGTTTTCTCACTATAGTTCGAAAGCAGGAAAGTCGGCCGTAGTCCATTCATACCTGGACACTACCTGATCCTATTGTTGGTGTATCTCATTCGTACAAAGCGAGATGCACGCCTTCGCCCACTCGTTTGCTACTCCAGTGCTCAGTCCTTGTTGCAACTTAATGCATTTGCAAAGGGATGCCTTCATGGGTAAAGTACTTTGACCAGCATTCTAACAATAATTGCATTTCACCTTTTTACGCATGTCCTGCAATTCCATAGGAGTTTAGTCCCCACGATACGTGTCAGCTGGGTTATATAGCAACCCGCCATGACCGAGATTCTGCAAGCGTGATGGTTAACATCTGTGGCATCCACGTCATTCAGAAGCCACATGCCTTTGTCTCACACCTGGGCTTAGGTTGATTCTAGATTCCCAACCGTTTTAAGGTCAGGAAAATCTACCATGGAATAGACATGGGCCAAATGCTACGATTAACAATCTTAATAAATTAGGAAATGCATTACCGTGATTGTGTAGTAAATAGCTACCAAACCTGAACACCAAGAACAGAATTAAAATCAGGCATCGTTTTCTTTCAGAAACATCTGTTTCAAGGCATCACTCATTCAACGGGTTAGTGGCGAATCAGATTGTATATTTGCAAATTTATTCGAATAGATAATCTTGACAGGGTGAATCGGTGATGCAGGATTATGAATTTGGTTAATATGAAGACACCAACACTTATTAATTGCAGCTAAAGCTAAGAAGGAGGTGTCAACAGCAGGCAAGCGAGCGTAGACCACATAAAGATACGATGCACTGTAAGACTAATGTAAAAAGATACAAATTTCGAGGAGATTGTGGTGGCAAAGTGCAAAGTCACCCGCAAATGTTTCGTTGCGATTCCGAACCTCGCACTCCCCAATCCTTAGAAGTGATGGATTATGCTTAACTTGATCGTATAACATACCTGGACACTACCTGATCCTATTGTTGGTGTATCTCATTCGTACAAAGCGAGATGCACGCCTTCGCCCACTCGTTTGCTACTCCAGTGCTCAGTCCTTGTTGCAACTTAATGCATTTGCAAAGGGATGCCTTCATGGGTAAAGTACTTTGACCAGCATTCTAACAATAATTGCATTTCACCTTTTTACGCATGTCCTGCAATTCCATAGGAGTTTAGTCCCCACGATACGTGTCAGCTGGGTTATATAGCAACCCGCCATGACCGAGATTCTGCAAGCGTGATGGTTAACATCTGTGGCATCCACGTCATTCAGAAGCCACATGCCTTTGTCTCACACCTGGGCTTAGGTTGATTCTAGATTCCCAACCGTTTTAAGGTCAGGAAAATCTACCATGGAATAGACATGGGCCAAATGCTACGATTAACAATCTTAATAAATTAGGAAATGCATTACCGTGATTGTGTAGTAAATAGCTACCAAACCTGAACACCAAGAACAGAATTAAAATCAGGCATCGTTTTCTTTCAGAAACATCTGTTTCAAGGCATCACTCATTCAACGGGTTAGTGGCGAATCAGATTGTATATTTGCAAATTTATTCGAATAGATAATCTTGACAGGGTGAATCGGTGATGCAGGATTATGAATTTGGTTAATATGAAGACACCAACACTTATTAATTGCAGCTAAAGCTAAGAAGGAGGTGTCAACAGCAGGCAAGCGAGCGTAGACCACATAAAGATACGATGCACTGTAAGACTAATGTAAAAAGATACAAATTTCGAGGAGATTGTGGTGGCAAAGTGCAAAGTCACCCGCAAATGTTTCGTTGCGATTCCGAACCTCGCACTCCCCAATCCTTAGAAGTGATGGATTATGCTTAACTTGATCGTATACTATTTGCGAGTTCATTTTTCGTGCGCCATCAATTATGCGGTCATCTAATGGCGCCAGCATGTGAGCCATCAATCTCATTCTAAGGAACAGTCATGATTTACATGTCTGCTTCAGGCCATTATGGATCCTGACAACATCCAAGTGATCTGGCTCCAAGCTGGAATAGAAACAAACATGATCGAATGCACTCACATATGGTACCAGCCACTTTGTCCCACCGCATGCAACAGGAAATCTCGGAACATAGCACCTCACCTCAAGCGGATGGGTTGATGGCGCAATGATGGGTGCCGTATTGGTGGTGGAAGTGGCTGTAGCAAGAAGAGAGAGTGGACACCTAGCGGGGTGTTAGATGAGCAAATAGCGGTGACTGAATGAGGCAGTGCAATGGCTGCGGTGATAGCACTTCGCCTCCATGTATGTCTGCAAATGTGGTTGCAGATTCGACTGATCGACGAAGGCGCGATGGCAGGTGGGAGAGCCGAAGGGCTTCTCGCCTGTGTGCATGCGCTTGTGACTTAGAAAAAAATGGTTTGCGCGCATACGCCTTGCTTATGTGTTTGCAGAGAGGAAGCGATGCTGCATGCTTTCCACACTTCTAGCATTTCCGCATCAGTCTCACTTCTTCGTCCACTCCCTCGTCATTCACCTCATTGTGGATTGTGGATACAATCGATGCTCTTACTATCTCTATCATTGCCATTCGCCGCACCGTCAATTTTGCTGCGAGGAATCCTTCTAGCTACAAAATTGTAGGTATTACTGGTAGGATAGACAGACTTTGTGCCTGTGAATTTGTTTGTCATGTTGAAGAGCACATTGGAAAACAGGTATTGACAGAAGGAAAGGTAACCCGAGGTCTGCTGACCAACTTCATTTGACTGCAGTGATAGAGCGTAAGAAGGGCGTCGGAGGGGCATCGAAGGACGAGAGTGGATGGGTGAAGCACAAAACTGTGCAAGCCGTTCGACTTGGTGGATCTAAAGTAGAAGCGATGAGAATATGAGTTTATAGGAAGGAAGAGTGGGCAAATCTTTTTGGGAGATCTGTTTTATGGACAGAGTGGGCAAATCTTTTTGGGAGATCTGTTTTATGGACCCACATTCAAGTCGAGACAACGGAAATGCATTGAATTGATCTATCGAAGGAATGGAAGATTTGTCTTAAGAAGTCAATGTCGCAAGTCTTGGCGGAGATGACAGTATCGGAATTCAGCTAAAGGAGTTAGAGCGTCTCTGTCTACAACTCCAATTGGCTTTGCCATTGGCGTTGGAACAGGAAGGCATGGAAGGCCCATAAGAGTTAAGTGCCGGCAGTGGAGGAAAGATAGACGATCATAGTTGTGAGGTCGAATCGGAAAACTAGGTGTCTGATCCAGTCAAAACAGGTCTCTGTCAGATGCACAATGCAGCGTTTTGTGGTCCCACCTCTCCTCATGTCGTCGCAGACGTCGTCACATGCACAATGCTCAAAATGAAATCAATTCCATAAAAAAATCAGAATAGGCGAAATGTAGGATTCTGTCAACTAAGTGCTGCAAAGTTGAACTTCATTCTACTAATCACTTTACATTGTTTGCATCTGTATCACCGTGGCTGGACTGCCCAAACCACGAGACTAAGTCTGCGATTTTGCGTCATTGGAGGCTCTCGTGAATGGTTGCGGCGTTGGCAATCGTCTGCTATTGTATGGGTGTCTTCTCACTCATACAGTACCATTGCTTGTGAGAACAGAATTGCTACTGCCCAACGCTACACTCCTGATCAGCTGGGGCGTGTTTGTAAACAGAGGCAAGAAGCGGACACTGCTGCGATATCCGCGACCAACGTATATAAGGGCGAGATGACCGAATATGTACTGGATTCCATTTGTCATAGTCCCACTTTGCCTGCTTTAGAAAGTATGGCAACAATTTTGCACCCGACCCATTCTGCAGATGTTTGAGCACAGCCGATATCAGTGCTCTACTTAACGGATGAGCAAAAGATGTTAAAATGCGAGCTTGACTCCATAACCTGTTCTTAAATGAGGGCATATGCCTATTGTGCGAAAAGTTGCGTCCTAGGATATGCGACAAGAAGAAAGATGTACATAAATGCAGCAAATCGGATGTAGTAATTGGTTGTTACGATTTATTAAAACCTGTGGCAAAAAGAATGCAGGGGCCTCGTAGAAGCCTCAATCTTGACAGCGATGACGTAGGGCACATCCATGTGGCTTTACTAGGGCGAAACATCGTCGCATTCCTCAGAGATGAAGAACCCAATGGTCGCTGCCGGTATACTCATCCCATGAAGTGCATTAGAGCAGTTTCATTTTACCCTGCATGGCAAAGCAGATTTTTGCCATAGATGCCACCATCTTGCACCAGGTGATTTAGTTTGGTAATGCTGGATTACTTCACACTCGATGTCAGTGTTCTCCTATCTCACAGCCACGACTTTGTCCACAAACCTCCACACCGTATATCGCGTGTTGTGAAGGCACTCAATGATAGAGTCGCATGACACGAGGAGTGCTTCACGTTAAGTGTTGATTTAATGGGCTAACAGAAATGAGCCTATTTCTACTCACCTCTGTGGACAGCTTCCAGGAACCTGGTTAGTTTGCCCTTGATGACTTTTTGCTAAATGTGGTCGTCATGTATGCATGCAGTTTTAACTGCTGCGATTGCATCACGTGTGCTGCTGCCGTCTAAAATGCTGCTGATCCACACAGATATTGCTTTACTGGGTTCAGCAAAAGCGTAGACTGAACGCGTTCTCCTTCTCCATTCAAATGCTCCTTCTACTTGGCAATCGTATCCAAACGCAAGTAGACAACATCTTGCACCAGGTGATTTAGTTTGGTAATGCTGGATTACTTCACACTCGATGTCAGTGTTCTCCTATCTCACAGCCACGACTTTGTCCACAAACCTCCACACCGTATATCGCGTGTTGTGAAGGCACTCAATGATAGAGTCGCATGACACGAGGAGTGCTTCACGTTAAGTGTTGATTTAATGGGCTAACAGAAATGAGCCTATTTCTACTCACCTCTGTGGACAGCTTCCAGGAACCTGGTTAGTTTGCCCTTGATGACTTTTTGCTAAATGTGGTCGTCATGTATGCATGCAGTTTTAACTGCTGCGATTGCATCACGTGTGCTGCTGCCGTCTAAAATGCTGCTGATCCACACAGATATTGCTTTACTGGGTTCAGCAAAAGCGTAGACTGAACGCGTTCTCCTTCTCCATTCAAATGCTCCTTCTACTTGGCAATCGTATCCAAACGCAAGTAGACAATCTCCACGAAGGAGAAGTTTGGACTGATGGAGGATGTGTCCTAACGTGATCATGCGTGCGGATTTCGCAGTACAACACCACCTTAGAGAGTTAGGAATTCGAGCTTTGTTTACAACGTCGTCGGTTTTAACGCTAAGACCCAACTAATAATGCTAGATGAACGGTAAAGCCCGTGAAGCTTTTAAGATTGGATGCATTGCATTAAAGTAGTTGCAGGAAGTACTATCACTGTTATCTACTCAATTTGACATTACCAGGCCTGAGACCGTCACTTCCCACTTGGCCCATTTCCCTACACGCTTCCTATTTCTCTCATTTAGACCATCAATTCAGCCATTCTATATCAACTGTGATGCAACTCTCGCTTTTAATGTTCCTCTGTGCGGCTCAAACTTAGCCAGATCTTGTATTTTCGGGTGTTGATCTTGCCACTGGCATCAGTGGCAGGGGTTTCCCTAACACTTCCGCCTTGATAGTACAAGTCAACCAATATCTCGATAATTTTGTCAACTATAACTTAGAAGGTGCTAAATCGGCACTAATCTCCCCTCACTCAAAGAGTGCTACAGTCGGCTATCTTTATTATGCACTTCTACCATCGGTATTTAACTAATGGATATGTAGATTAAGGTATTTTACTCCTCACAGTAAAGTCTATCCAAAACAAAATTTATTGCACTACTCCAAAATACCTACCGCGTTCCACGCGTATCTTTCCAGCATCTTCGTTACTACTCGCAACGCTCCACGCCATCGTTTTCCTCACGATTTTATCCCATCCCTACTGTCTTTCCACTTTATATTCTTCACTTACTCCCCTCTCCCACTCTCTACAATCCAAGTGGCCAGAGCAGAGAAAGCAAGTACAAATCTAACTCACTGCTTTCATCCTTCTTCTTTGTTTGCTGGTAATATCTCAAGCATTATTTCAAGTGATAGCGTTAGCATTTCGACCTGACGAGAGAGAACTACGAAGCCAAGTCAAGCATGCCACTCACTAGTTTGTACTTTCGCTTACTCATTTTCCCTTTCAATGGTAATCTTTATTTATTTCTCCTCTCCTCATCTTAAGCCTCTTCGTGACCTAATCCACCTCAAGTCTTGCCAAGTGGATGACCGATCGGCAGTCGCATTGCATGGGATCAACTTTCCGACTCATCGCCAAGTTGGTGGTTGTATTTGGAGCCAATCACCTATGGTCCTTATGCTGATTACATGGTCGTATGCTGTTATTGATGAAGGAATCAATTACTAGTGGGGATTTGGGCAAGGTTCCAATGAGTTTTATAGAGCAATCGAAAAGGGACAAGAGAGGTCGAGCTTGAGGAGCAGAGAAGTTGTGTTGATAGGGTATGGAAAATAAGGCTGTTATTAAGACTTGAGTAGTAAAATGGTCTTGGCGTCCCTAACTTGTGAAAAGCAGTTGATGAAATTTGTGTACTGCGTGTATCACGCGTTGGATCATGCTCATTACGGCGTGATAGTGTCCATCCTGTAGAACTGACGTCCTCCCTTTTGGCTGGATAAGGCGACACTATCAATTTTAGGCATTCGCACTTCCCTTACCTAAGATTCAGCTTGGAGACGTTTGGTTGCTGCAAGTCACTGCATCTCTAGCCACGTCATTTTGTTTATCAGTGTCACATAAATTTGCCCTTATTCTCAATTCTAAATAACGTTCACAACGAAGTGGTGGTATTCTGGTGATGACGAATCCCCAGACCGCCACATTTGACACAAAGCAGGCGTGACAAAACGCAAGTGGGACATTATGTAAAATCAGACGTTGTTAATTAGCAGAAAGTCCCGGACGTAATAGAAGTCACTTGCCCCATGGAAGAAGTGTATTCTGGACAACCGTAACCACTGTCACTGCAACTTGTTCTAAACGCTACTAGCAAGCAATTATTTGTCGTCCGATCAGCCTCCTTACTACAAGAAAGTGAGTGCCTCTGCATGATGGATGTACGTCGGGCATTTACGCTCATAACAGTTCTTAAACACCATATGGCGCAAATTGTTAGATATGGGCGGTGGGTGAGGCCTCATTGTTACAAGGCATCGTAACTAGATTTGCCCTTAAAACCGTGTTGGAAAAGTGAGGTATAAATTCAGCTGCAGAGTTTGCCCATCGCAATGCTAACATAAGCGCGGGATACGAATATTTCGTAATGAATCTTCCTATTTTAGCGAAACAGGCCATTTCCAGCTGATCTTCAACTACAGCTGCCAACTTTACAACCCCTAAGTTCAGGTATGACAAGGATGTTCTCGAAAGGGCTAACAATGTCCTTAGCTCTCTGTTCAGTTGGCAACGAAGTGGCATCAAGATTTGCTAACTCACTCCTTAAATTGCGAACGTAATTAAGCTTGTGTTGCTAAACACAATCTAGAAACATTTTGCGTGCCCTATTTAACAAGTATGAGGTCAAAGTCCGGAGGGTTTGAGACAATGATAAGGTTAGAATCTGCTTAATGAGCCCTCCAAAAGCCAGGTAGCTACGTACCTGGACTTCTTGGATATCATTCATATTCACTAGCGTCGACTGGCACTGGTGTCGCAGATGTACAGGAAGCTCTAAATGTGCTTTAGATGACTTCATGACTAAAGTAAGTCTCTCCCTTGTTAAAAGAATTCCAGTTCAGTAAAGTTAATGAAGCGCTAACACAGCCGATTGGCTCTCGAAATTTAGGAACTCCTGACTATGTGTCAGGGCTGTCTCATCGGCGGCGCGGATTTCACAGAGAGATTGTGTTTGCAGATTTTCAGTTTCATTGCATTGACACTGATCATAGCGAGATTGGACGGTGGTAGTGTGGGCATAGCACGTACACTGTGGTAAGTAGTGGCGTATCCAAGGCAATTCAATGCTTTCGCTTAAAGAAGTAGAAACAAAAAATTAGAGGAGTTGGCGAAAATACCCTCGATTTCCGATTTCGGCGATGGCATTCGAGATGGGTCCATCTCCCTTTCAACCGACCAGAAGCTCGTGTAACTGCTAAATCCTCCTTGTTTTTCCACCATCTGTATCAGTGTAAGCATGCATGTGGTCACAGTTCAAAGCCCATCACTGTGGAATCCTACCCGTTTGAATTAGTACAATGGTGCTGTTAATCGCACCCCTGTGGCCAGTCCTGCTGTTTTATACATGCTGCTGATCAACCTATCACTAAATATCGCATTTGTTGCGTCAGACCCACATCAAGCCTCCCAGCTAGCGTAACTCGTTCAAATAGTCGAAGTACAGCACAGGACGGTGTTGCATTCAAGCACATAGTAGAGGGATAAAGTAGTGGAAGGACTATAAGTAGTTCTGTCTTCTGCTCCGAGCACAGTCAATGCGAACTGCCTTGACGTGAAGGGGATTCATGCAGCGTCTGCAGGGTGGTAAGAGAATTCCCATTGTGACGGATTGGGGGAGGTAAAAAGAAAAAGGAAGTAGGGGAGGATGGACGATCGATGTGAAATTATCCATTCCCAGTTGGGAATGGTGATGCAGACGTTCACCAAATCCTCCACACCAAGCCAATCGCATATTCTGAGTGCCAGTTCAGCTGGGAGGTCAGTGATTTTGCACTGGTTCTAAAGTGCAAAGTACATGGTATTGTTAGCAACCTCTAAATGAGATGGGGCAATTGTGGTGGTGGAGACAAAGATGCAATAATTGAGGGTTGGTACAGATAAATAAGCAATGAGCCGTAAAAGTGACAACTGACACCTACCAAATCAGAAAGGCTTAATCGCAGACTAATCAAATAGCAGGGATAGGGAGGCTTAAATACTGATGAGTTATCAAGAATTGCTTGTCGAGAGCATTGATCCAACATTTACGCTCTTCACGCGCAGCTGAATTCACAGACTTTGAGTAGAAAGTGGACATGTGCTCGGACTCGAACTTAGACTAGGACTCCAATGCTTCGGTATGCTACATGACTGCAATCCACTTTTGTCAACGTTTCAGTTCGTGATAGCTGGGCTTAAGTTAATTAGTTGGTACATTAAACAAACTAGGAGGCAGATAAATGGGGCGAGATTTAGATGAAGTGAGTGACAATTAATGTCTTCATCGGAGGGCATCTTTGGAAGCGGCAATGAGGAAACAACAAACATGCTTCGGCTCCCATTTTATCCTGACAGTGTGGTCTCACTGTTTCGTTCAAGGGTAGGATTGATTTCATTCTGCCCAAAAGAAAAGGCCGAGATTTACCTCTTTGATGCATACAATATTCTCGAAGGATGGAGCATTTAAAGCTCTTCAACTCAGGCACCTTTATTTAGGAATGAAAGCAACCTACCACAAAAGACAATTTGAAATGTCTCCTAATCAAACAAACAGTGAGAGAAGGAGAAGTATTGGAGATATAAAAGGTGTTATGCATTTGTCGTTGAATTTTCAGTATGAGTCGAGGCCTAATTACATCCCTACAAAGTATTAAAAACAGGTGATCCAAAAAGTCGCTATACATGCGTAGCGCCCTATATATTACCTTATTTGATGCAAGCATGTGCCATTCGCTTCCAATCCTGACCACCTTTTAAAGTCACTTCACCGTACAAAATGCCAGTTTACCATCCATGAGAAGGTCCATGACTCAATTCAAAGAAGCGGTGAAAGAGACCATTTAACATTATCATATCATGATCTCCTCCGTAATTAGTCAACAGATAAGGCAAGCTTTGTTACTCTTGGCGTGCTTGCTTTAGTTGAGTCATTTTGTTCGTGCAAAACTTAAACCAATCCACACGATATTTCATTGACTTTGGCTCTTTTCCTGCCCACTCATACGAGCCAGGAATGGTTTCGTTACCAACAAGTTGAAATCATCATAAGGGGAGGGGAAAGTAGTGGAAGAAGAGAGAGTTGGAATGTGTTCAGATTTAAATTAGGATGTGACGTTTGATTTCACAAACTCAACGTGAATTTTGCGAAGGGTACCGCCTTTGCCTACCAAGACATTAAAGGCACGACAGCCCTTTCTCTATCCAAGGAAGGCGTCCACGTTGATTCAATGCTACTATCAGGGCTGCAGCTAAATCACGTCACTATCAGCGCAAGGAAAGAACTGGGAGCTACGACTATCGGTGATAACGTGATAGACACCAACTAGATCTGGCAGCCACTCAGATGCATTCAACGCACCCTTATAGAGGGAGTGTCTCATTTGGTGGAAGAATAGATTTGATGCGGGGTTGTGAAACCATCGAAATCACTGTGCGTCTTGCTGATTGCTCTAAGAAGAGGAAGGATGGAAGCCAACGGTTGCATACCTTTGGCTAAGAAGGATGGTCTTAAGTTGCCCAACATAACTGATTATTTGGTCTACCTACACAGTCAAGGCGCTCATCTACTTCAGACTTATAATCAACATAGCGGCAAGCGGTAATGGCAAAAGTGGGCGAGAAATAGAGAGCTTTTACTGTTGTTAAAGAATCATGCTGCGGTTGTGCCAGTGCCTTCAGGGCCTTGTGATGCAGCAGCTACTTTACTACAACGTGCAAATTCGCACCATGTAAACTACTACCATTACAGGTGCCGTAAATGAGTGTGGCGAGAGTGTGCAACAACATGGAAAATGCATGTATGCATTGATAAGGACAATATTCCTCCTTCTCGAAGAACATGAGCAATATGTTTCATTGCAGTTATGCTTTTTATTTACTGGCCAAACTTTGTAAATGGAGTGTGGAGATAATAACAAAAGTCACGAGACACCTCGGCATTCCGCAATCACTCGACTCGCCGTCGCTGGGTATCCAAAATGCCACATGGTGATCACGTAACTAATTTTGGCGGTTGAATTTTGCTTGAAGATGCAGGATCAGAGCAATTACCTGGATAAGCATGACACCTCAACAATGCTGACATGCAATCAAAGGGAAGTATTAGCATTTTGACTGTACTATACAAGGCTTTTGCTAAAGAGTTTAGGCCAGGAACGGTTAAAGGAGGGAAGCAGTATGGGCAAGAGTCTACTCGGTGGTTAATAAACGCGATGTTTATGGATTCTTGCTTTTCGCTAGCAGTTTATTTTTAGTTTTGACCAGTCGCCGCTGGTCATTGAGACTGTCGACAATATGAGCTTGCTATCTTTTCCATGACTTTGAAAACTTGGTTTGATTTATGCTGCTTAGTTGGACCCTCAACAAAAGGAAGAGCAACTGCGACACAAGACCAACGCTACCACACCATCTGCTCTGCATGTCACGCATCAGGAGAGAGTCATCATCGACTGTCCTGCAGTCGATGATAGCAAGCATCCACCAATTAATTATATTGTAGCTACGACTCCATCCGAAGCTTTATCCATCTTAGTTTTACTTTTTCCAAACTTTTTTCTAAAAGCTGTCCATTTTTGCAGCATTGCTTGTTGTAGAAGATGGCACAGCACTTAGCTGATACCGAACACTGGCCATGAAACCAAAGCAGTGGGATTGGATCATCAAAGTCTCAACGTCTTGTGGAAATTGAAGGTGAAGCTATCCGAAGTGTGGTAGATTGCATACTGCCAGTAAGAAATGCAAAATAAGATTTAAGAGTCTACTCGGTGGTTAATAAACGCGATGTTTATGGATTCTTGCTTTTCGCTAGCAGTTTATTTTTAGTTTTGACCAGTCGCCGCTGGTCATTGAGACTGTCGACAATATGAGCTTGCTATCTTTTCCATGACTTTGAAAACTTGGTTTGATTTATGCTGCTTAGTTGGACCCTCAACAAAAGGAAGAGCAACTGCGACACAAGACCAACGCTACCACACCATCTGCTCTGCATGTCACGCATCAGGAGAGAGTCATCATCGACTGTCCTGCAGTCGATGATAGCAAGCATCCACCAATTAATTATATTGTAGCTACGACTCCATCCGAAGCTTTATCCATCTTAGTTTTACTTTTTCCAAACTTTTTTCTAAAAGCTGTCCATTTTTGCAGCATTGCTTGTTGTAGAAGATGGCACAGCACTTAGCTGATACCGAACACTGGCCATGAAACCAAAGCAGTGGGATTGGATCATCAAAGTCTCAACGTCTTGTGGAAATTGAAGGTGAAGCTATCCGAAGTGTGGTAGATTGCATACTGCCAGTAAGAAATGCAAAATAAGATTTCATTGGCGGATTAATTTGACAAGTGGTACAATGCTATCGAGGTCTTCGCCGGCCACTTTACATCTCCTCGTGCTCTTGTGAAGTGCGGCTGTAGTTGGCAAATGCATGCGCCATAGGGCAAAATAAAGGAATGCATTTCGAGAGGGTAACCACAAAAGGGCAGCACGTAGGCGTGCAATACATATGCTCATTTTCCGCTCCCAAAAATTTCTCAATATGGTAACCGTCTTTAAACAGATAGGCTTACATTGATCCTTCCACATCGACCGAAACGCCATTCGGCGGTGGATAACGTCCAGTTTCGACAGTGTCACGATTGCACTTATTTCGTTTAGAAGCCATTAGTCCTCTTCTGCAACTGCAAAAGAGCGACAACACTTGTCAAATCCGATTGAAGAAGCGATAATGGGGCCTTACAAGGATGAGATTAGAGCCTCAAAGCAGACATTGGGAATCGAGGAGAGCGAGGCTTGTGGTGTGTGAGGTGAGGACTATTTTTTGTACCTGACATGGAAGCTAGATGATGAATGCACTGCTCAACACAAACACATACTTGGACTCTGAGTATTTTGAGGTCAATTGCATTCATTGAAGATGATTGCATTGCTGCGTATCCATAAGGTGCTAACCAACCTGAAATCGCTGGTTTGCATATTTTGAAACGCTATTAGTGCTTCTGTTGGAACAGCTCAAAATGAGATTCAGTGGAGCAGGCTAAGCGATTCCCAAACAACATGCGGCTAGAGGACAGGTATCAGGGCCGTGTTGGTACAGCAACGCAGAAAATAAGATGATGGAACAAGTTGATTGCTCCTATGGTTTCCTTCGTGCAGCTTGGTCAGTGTTGCCCGTCTGCTTCTCCTTCTATGCAGGAACGAAGGGTGCCAATACGACACGCAGCGATTTGAGGATCACCAATATTTTTTTGCGAAGAAGATTTGCTCATTCCATAAAATGCATTTATTTTGATGCAAACTTATTTGAAGACTAGATAAACTATGAATAAGGGGAGTATACTGCCTTCCACCCTTCCAGAGGTTGCTACAATTAGCTACCGCTGCTGACTCGCATCACACTTGTTCTAATATTTTGAAACGCTATTAGTGCTTCTGTTGGAACAGCTCAAAATGAGATTCAGTGGAGCAGGCTAAGCGATTCCCAAACAACATGCGGCTAGAGGACAGGTATCAGGGCCGTGTTGGTACAGCAACGCAGAAAATAAGATGATGGAACAAGTTGATTGCTCCTATGGTTTCCTTCGTGCAGCTTGGTCAGTGTTGCCCGTCTGCTTCTCCTTCTATGCAGGAACGAAGGGTGCCAATACGACACGCAGCGATTTGAGGATCACCAATATTTTTTTGCGAAGAAGATTTGCTCATTCCATAAAATGCATTTATTTTGATGCAAACTTATTTGAAGACTAGATAAACTATGAATAAGGGGAGTATACTGCCTTCCACCCTTCCAGAGGTTGCTACAATTAGCTACCGCTGCTGACTCGCATCACACTTGTTCTTTACTTTGTAATTCCGATCACACTGGCACCGATAATCGTAAAGTGGAAACGAAATTGCAATTAAATAACCTATTCGTTCCAAAAATCATTTAAAACAGATTTCATTAATTTCCACAGTGTTATTTTATGGTAGACCCCTCATTGCTTGAGAATTGAACTATTTGCGATACAAGAAGTCAACAGCCTGTTGGTGAATTGTAATTGCTTGGAATAGATATTTAAAAGCGTTTTTAAGTGCTCCTCTCCATCTTTACTGTGACTGATTATCAAAAGGAACCCGATGTATCTTTGCTCCACGTTTCTCGTGCTTTGAAGAAAAAGTTATGTCACTAAAAAATTACGACTTAACAACAGGAGGATGAAAGTTTGCACTGAGAGCACATTGTTAGCAAGAGGTGGCTACGTTTACTAGCATTAATGTCTCCATCCTCTCATTTTATAATGCTGTTCGCTCAAACCCGTTGCGGTTTTAGACTCGACAGCCAAATATCGAACATCTAGGAGAGCTCCACCTTGCACTTTCTCCATACTGGCTCATCACATGCACAGACAGCTTCTCAAACATTAACATAAACCAAGAATTTGGGAGGGGTGTGCTTGGTCCAGCCTTCCTGCTAGGGCTGTCTGCATCATCTGCTTGGTCAATCAGACATCCAGCTAATTTGCCTACGTTCTACCCTTTCGACATTGAAGCCCTTTCCCTGGTAGGAGATGAGAGGAGAGCCCCGACAGCAACCAATCCCACGCGTCCACGGCTTAAGTCACAGCGATGCCAGGTAAAGAGCTCTGTGGCTGCGCAGCAAGTCTACTATCCGGCCATCTTCATGACTATCATTAAAATCGTTGTATTTTTCACGTCACTACGAACATACATTCTTCCTGGCAACAAAACTAAAAGATACTAGAAATTGGGGAAACGTCGTAGAAATTTTTTAAGTATTTTATGACTAACAATGCGACACCCCAAAATCACCTCATTGAGTTGCGAATGCTCCTCATTTCGTCGAGTCTTCATGCCCATTTACTCCCAAGTCAAAGTCCTTCCCTCTCTTCTTTCCTCCACATGAAGACTGTCTACACAAAGACTCACATTCAAACCAATGATACAGAGTCCAGCTTAATGCTTTGAAATCTGGTCAATAAGAACGCCGCAAGCAAAGTCTTCTCCCACTGCCATCGTTCAGACACAGTAACGTGGCAAGACGAGTTGTGGGAAACCTGCCCTAAACGCATAGTAAATAACTGCGTCAACCCATTTGGGAATGAACGCATTTGTGGACAGTAGTCTGGTTATCGTCCTTTCTATCGAGAATTCAATTGCAAGAATCCATTCAGTGAGTATTTTGTAGTAGGATTGCTCGGTTTTACTTGCATTTATGCGAGTACTTTCCATTGCATATATCATGAAGTAGTGATAAGGAGCGCCCATCCACTACTGGAGCTGCCACAGTGTTTGGGTAGAGCGCTTTTGCATTCATTGCAGAGATACTCAGAAATGAGAAGTGTAAAGCGACTTAGTGAAGCGTTCAGCCCTTGCAGCACAAGTCATATCTAGTGAATACCAAATATCTGAGTAGCTAAACGTCAGCCCTTCTAGGAGCCAGCTTTTGCAATATCCTGCATCTGGTTATCGTCCTTTCTATCGAGAATTCAATTGCAAGAATCCATTCAGTGAGTATTTTGTAGTAGGATTGCTCGGTTTTACTTGCATTTATGCGAGTACTTTCCATTGCATATATCATGAAGTAGTGATAAGGAGCGCCCATCCACTACTGGAGCTGCCACAGTGTTTGGGTAGAGCGCTTTTGCATTCATTGCAGAGATACTCAGAAATGAGAAGTGTAAAGCGACTTAGTGAAGCGTTCAGCCCTTGCAGCACAAGTCATATCTAGTGAATACCAAATATCTGAGTAGCTAAACGTCAGCCCTTCTAGGAGCCAGCTTTTGCAATATCCTGCCAATGCGGCTACTAAGCAGCTTTCATGGGTTGATTGTAAGCAGAATTCACCTTTCGATTGGTTAGTGAGCTCGAGCAACCATAAATAGAGTCTTGCAATCTTAGTGAACGCGAGAGAAAGACGGGAGTGGAGTGTACAGAAACTATAAACAATCGGAAACTTGACAATGAAGCTGGCACTTTCGCGCATTTTGACCACACCTGTGGTCAAACATTTATGTGTCTAATGAACCGGAGGTAGTTTGAATGCGATTTGGAGGCCAGAATAAGTATTTTTAAGGCAATGAAGAGGATAAACCCACTACCACTTGTTTTCGCAAGTGACAAAATTATGCACTTAAGCAAAAGAATGGAGCATTTCCACTACACTCAACCTTCACTTCGTACGACTAAGTCTATGGTCAGCATGGACCGTCACCGTCGCTGTAAGGAAGTAGACATTTAGACGGCTTATGAGCTCCATTTTTGTCAAGTTTTTGAGAGTTGTAAGGCAAATATGGGATGGAAGGGATTTGTTTAAATTTGCTTTCCCTACCATGGCTGCCACCTGAGACAGCCCTTGTCTGGTATGGTGAGAATAAAACTTCACCTTCAGCAGACCAAGTTTCAAGGACTTCAGAAGCAGAGTATTTACAAAATAGTGATTTAGGGCCCTGGAATACACCCTGAGCAGTAAAATGCAGAATCTGCTTCCATTCTTTACTGGCCTTTCATGCACACAACGGCTAATTTACTGCAACCGATGACATATTTGAAACTCCCCCCTGGCTACAAAGGGGCAAGTCTAGCCGGTCCACTCACAACTCTTTAATCATCAGGATACGAAAACATGCATTCAGAAGAGCAGTGTTTCTCGGAGTCGGTAAAGGTGCTACTCTAACATCGTATCGTGCCTGTCAAACTGCTTTTTATGGTGGGTGTTCACAACCATTTTTGGGGTCGCAAATTTCCGTGCACCATATTAAGCCCATTTTGGTAGAGCAGTGTGCCGGGCAGAAATGTTAAGTTTAGAGTGATCAGGAAGCAAAAACCTTCATAAACCAGACATTTTGTGTGACTTAATTATGCAGCTCATTGTCTTTCTCCTCAGTGCCGTGCTTTGTGGACTGCTAAGAGATTTGACCTCCTTGCTGATAAGAATGCGATGGAACAATGGCGTAAGCATACCAAATGAAGATTTCTGAAGTGCCCAGCACAAATCAATTTCTTCTTTTGCAAACAACTTCTTATCCATTACAAGAGAACCTAAATTCTTTTGATAGCCCATCATTTGAAAGCAAGATGAAATGTCCACTATATTGCTCAGAGTGTTTGCTAAACATGCGATCACTGCTCCTGTGCATTTGATCGCAGGTAAGGTTGAGGACAGATGCGAGATGTTGCTCTGCATACTCACTGAACTCACTGTAAGTGCAGAGGCAAAATCTGACGCGAGTCACCTTCCTCTTCTACAAAATGAATATCTACACTTGTGAATTTTGCATGGAGCCATTCAGAGGCCTCATCTTGTACCTTGCACACTTGGAACTCGCGCATCACAGTAGGCAGTTTTCTATTTTAAGATGTGCTTTTATGCGCATGCTCGTTACTGTGCATATGAATCCATGCACGAGTAAATGCGCACCTTCGCGTGCAGATATGTGTCTATACGTAGAGATTATGTGTCAGGTCATCGGTCGGTAAAGTGTCTTGACTAAAATAAAACTAGAATTAATTCAAATGACGTAGTCTCGTGCAACAGGAGGCCAGTGTAGTTGATTCGCTGCACAGCTTCAACTTCTCATTTCACACATATTTGATGTGCAACAGAAAATTCGAATCTTTCCTGTCCGATGTGCCAAGAGTTTCATCGAACTTCTCAGGAGCTCCTACGCCACCAAAGAGGTGAGAGAAGCTACAAACCTCTCCATGCTTCTTCCCTTTTGCGTCATATGCCAAAAGTGACACGTGGTCTTTTGCGATTCGAAAGCAGGCTCCAATCACCTTGTGTGCGCTCTATGTTTCCTTCCATTCGCCAACTTCGATTCTCTTTTCCGCCATCATATCCGAACACATTTGCGTAAGTTTGCATAGTTGATTCGCTGCACAGCTTCAACTTCTCATTTCACACATATTTGATGTGCAACAGAAAATTCGAATCTTTCCTGTCCGATGTGCCAAGAGTTTCATCGAACTTCTCAGGAGCTCCTACGCCACCAAAGAGGTGAGAGAAGCTACAAACCTCTCCATGCTTCTTCCCTTTTGCGTCATATGCCAAAAGTGACACGTGGTCTTTTGCGATTCGAAAGCAGGCTCCAATCACCTTGTGTGCGCTCTATGTTTCCTTCCATTCGCCAACTTCGATTCTCTTTTCCGCCATCATATCCGAACACATTTGCGTAAGTTTGCATCTGCTAAACTGCGACTCCATCTGAAGTGTACTCTACCCTCTAGTCGCAGTTTTGACATCTAACATAAACTATCCCTGAATTAATTCTTTAGTGGGCTTCGCTTTAGCCACAAAAATAGCATATTTAGGACTGCGCCTCCATTGTCCAACATGCCAGGCAACGTGTGTGACTCTGGAGATATTGCAACGACACATAGAATCACACGATTACGGTAGTTACGACTACATCCATCAGACGCCTTTTACGACAATTGCTTGCTCTACTAACCTGATCTCTTCTGCTTTGCAGGCATTTGGTACGAAATGCTTGGGCAAATACGACCAAACCCTTCTACATCGGCAAAATTTGTGGGTTTGCAACGAACTTTTTGAGAATTTTTAATTTTCAATCAGGTCTGCCAGCTAAATAATGCAAGTGCATTCACTGTGTGGGATCGTAAGCGTTCTACATAAGTCGTGTTGGCCCTGACATGGTCGAATGTGGCAGTGAGAGTTTAGTTAAGCATTTTCTGGTTGATATGACAAGGCAGGCGTTGCATGCATCACACTGCATTGCACCGAACCCCTTTGACAGCTTGGTGAATTATAGAGAGTGGCTTGGTTGTGTTAAATGAACACTGGTAGAATACGTAATCGCAGGCCATTAATTTTTGGATCCCATCTCACATTTAAGCACAAATTTAATCTTGAGACCTTTATTCTTTGTATTTTAGGCCAGTCTAGAAAGCTCTATCAACTTAGCTCCCCAGGCGCAATCTCAGCTATGTACTCAATGAATAGACACATGGTCAATATAAGAGTGAATGATGATTCTTGCTTCTGATTTTTTATCTTAGTCATTGTTAGGCTTATGGATTGATTTCGCCTGTTGACCTGTTGACCCAAGTGCCAAATTACTACAGTTGGAAGGATTAACAGAAACACTGTAGTAAACCTCAATATTGGAAGCCATGATAAATGCATTTAGGTAATTTGATTTAATGTGGTTGCTTTAAAGACCTGCCATTGTTTGATTTCGTTGCATTTCCTCGACAGACTCACAGATTGTACTGCTCCGCAGAACGCCTGCTCAGTAAGAGCAGTGGGTTACCATATCTCTTATCAACTTTAACTAATTACGCACTTTTCTCTTTCACTTAAGAACTAGAACTAGAACTAAAAACTAGAACCAGTTTACTAGTTAGATGGGATTACTTCGTAACAGCAATGCCATGATTGGGGCACGACAATTGGGCTCGTGACCCCGTATAGGGCAATTCTTTCCAAGGGCAGCTGACCCGCTCCCCAATGCAATTTGAATTCGTTGCCGCCTCTCTCCAAAGTGGCGTACTTAGATAAACTTCGTTAATTTGGGTACTGTCACTAGTGTCCGCACTATTGGTGATCTGCCAATGACACTGCTGATAATCACTTTTCTTCTGTTAGCAGACAAACTTGATTTTAGCATCCAAGATTTTGATGCACCATTGTACAGGGCATTTTTGTGACTAAGGTATGCTTTGCAGACAGGTTAGTAGACAAATACTTCTTTCTCAAAACCCATTGTACTTGCAGCTTAGCCGAAGTTCTTAACTTTTGGCGGGGATGGTTCCAGGTTTTGTTACTTGTTCGTCAGTGAACAGTACCTGTGTGTGCGGGGGGAGCAGATGCTTATCAACTCGAGTGAGCACTAATTTTGGAGGTGAATATCGTCCAGGCGAGTTACTTGGATGCACCGTATATAGGAGCGAGATGACCGAATATGTGCTGGATTTCTTTTGTCCTGGTCCCACTCCGACTGCATTAGAAAGTATAGCTATTTTTCTAGCGAATCGTTGCTAAAATGCAACAAATTTGCACCCAATCTCTTTTGCAGATGTTTTATACTTCGTAACAGCAATGCCATGATTGGGGCACGACAATTGGGCTCGTGACCCCGTATAGGGCAATTCTTTCCAAGGGCAGCTGACCCGCTCCCCAATGCAATTTGAATTCGTTGCCGCCTCTCTCCAAAGTGGCGTACTTAGATAAACTTCGTTAATTTGGGTACTGTCACTAGTGTCCGCACTATTGGTGATCTGCCAATGACACTGCTGATAATCACTTTTCTTCTGTTAGCAGACAAACTTGATTTTAGCATCCAAGATTTTGATGCACCATTGTACAGGGCATTTTTGTGACTAAGGTATGCTTTGCAGACAGGTTAGTAGACAAATACTTCTTTCTCAAAACCCATTGTACTTGCAGCTTAGCCGAAGTTCTTAACTTTTGGCGGGGATGGTTCCAGGTTTTGTTACTTGTTCGTCAGTGAACAGTACCTGTGTGTGCGGGGGGAGCAGATGCTTATCAACTCGAGTGAGCACTAATTTTGGAGGTGAATATCGTCCAGGCGAGTTACTTGGATGCACCGTATATAGGAGCGAGATGACCGAATATGTGCTGGATTTCTTTTGTCCTGGTCCCACTCCGACTGCATTAGAAAGTATAGCTATTTTTCTAGCGAATCGTTGCTAAAATGCAACAAATTTGCACCCAATCTCTTTTGCAGATGTTTTAGCACAGCCGATGTCAGTGCTCTACTTGGCAGATGAGCAAAAGATGTTAAAATGCGAGCTCGACGCCATAACCAGTTCTTAAATAAGGGCATATGCATGTTTTACGATATGTTGCGGCCTAGGATAGGCGGCAAAAGGGAGGCGCACATAAATGTAGCAATTTGGATGTAGTATTTGGCTGCTACGATTTGTTAAAACTGTAGCAAAGGGAATGCAGGGGCCTCATAGAAGCCTCAACCTTGACAGCGATGACGTGGGGCATATCCATGTGGCTTTACTAGGGCAAAACCTCGTCGCTGTCCTCAGAGATGAAGAACTCAATGGTCGTTTCCAGCTTACTCATCCTATGCAGTGCGTTAGAGCAGTTTCGTTCTACCTCATATAGCATCAGCTTGCACCAGATGACTGAGTTCGCTAATGCTGGATTGCTTCACACTCGATGTCAGTGGTCTTCCATCGCACGGCCACGACATTTTTTACAAACGTCCACACTATAGATTTAGTGCTGTGAAGGCGCTCAATGGTGGAATGGCAAGATCTGATTGTCATAATTGAACGAGGGGTGTTTCACGCTGGGTGTTGATTCGATGAGCCTATTTGTACTGCTTTTCAAGGGCAACTTCCAAGAATCTGGTTAGTTTATTTTTGATGACTTCTTGCTAAATGTGGTCGTAATGTACGCATGCAGTTTCAACTGCTGCGATTGCATCACGTGTGCTGCTGTCGTCTGACCTGATGTTGATCCAAACAAATATCGTTTTAATGGGTTCAGCAAAGGCTTCGATTAAACGCGTTCTTCTTCATTCAGGTCTTCCTTCTACTTGGCAACTGTATCCAAACGCAAGTAGACAATCTACACAGCGGAGAAGTTTGAGCTAATTGAGAATGTGTCCGAGGCGGACAGGTATCCTGATGTAGTCATGCATGCAGAGCTCGCAGTACGACCCTGCCTGAGAAGGTTTAGAATTCGGGCCTTGATTACAAAGCCGTTAGTTTAAACGCTAAGGCCCAACTTCTAATGCCAGATGAACAGTAAAGCCCATGAAGCTTTTAAGTTTATTTGCAGTGCACCAAAGTAGACGCTGGAAATACTACTACCACCATCCGATTATTTGACAGCATCAGAACCGATACCAACACTTCCTATTTAGCATAATTGTCAACATCCTTTTTGTTTCTCTCATTTAGATCATCAATTCAACCCTTCCGCATCGACTGTGCTGCAACTCCAGCTTCTAATGGACCGCTCTGAGACTTAGACTACATAGTGCCTGATAGCACTTTAATTGTTTTTCAAAACATGAAGTGTTTTTTAATTCAAATTCCAATGCTCCTATGGGAAATCAATTCAAAGCGTTTCTCTACCGATTTAGCCAAATCTAAGGAAATATGAGCAAAATGAAGGCATTAATTGCAAAATTTATTTCCTCAACTCACCGACCTGCATTCCAATGAGCGAAATCGTCTCACTACTAACAACTGATTGCCCTCATTTTGCCAAATTTAAAGTCTTAGGAAATAACTTGATGTATGGATAGCAAGATATCCACACCCATTACGCCAAATCACTAGGGTGTAAATAGCAAAAATTATGGAACACACGGACGAATAGTTATCCTTACCTAGAGTTCAATTTTCCCATCTTTACCTCTGCCTTTAACCTGCTGAGACGAGCAGACTGGTTAGATGCGTTAATAGCAGTTCATGCTTTGTTATCCTCTTAGCTACCAGTAGAGCTCATTTCAGTCACGAGGCTCGCATACTCCGTCTTCTCACCTATGAACACATTCGATAACCAAGTATTCACTAGTGCTCTTCACTAACACAGAGGGACTATACTTTCACTGCTTTTCAAAGAGTAGGCCACGAGGAGTGTGCAAAGAGCCTTCATCTTCAAGCCGAAAATGCCATCAGCCACCTGCAGTAAGTCAGAGTCACTGGATGGCCAAAACAATCCACGGCAATGAAGAAGCTTTGGGCGCTATCAATGTCTCATATTTTGCGAAGGAAAATTTTGTTTATCTACTTGATAAAGAATTATTGTGTTTACTCGATTGTAACAGAATCACAACTTAATGGGCGCACTCCACTATTAACTTAATGAGGCAGAGTTACATCCAGTGAAGGTATAAGAACGCACAATTACTAGATTACTCCTGCATACGTTGACCTGACATGACTTCACAAAACTGCCGATCATCTACCGATTGCTATTTTAACCGAGTTAATCAACATGCGAATGACGTGACAGTTGATCTACTTTGGACTCGGTCAGGATGCCTGGACATTTCCATCAAGCCAACCATACATGCTTTACAGCCCGATACTCTCAAGCAGAACACCTCTCCATCGCAGTTGTGACTTTGACATTTGGACACTCACTTTTTAGATGACGAACAACGGCAATGTAGAAAATTCAGGTGATAATAATCAACGGAAACTCAAAGTTGTAGACAGGCAAATACATGCGCATCTTTCAAAGGCGGTTAAAAGCGGTGTCCTTATTAGGTGTTAGTTTGTTATGACAGAAATTTGTCATTGAAACAGAAGTTAAGCGTGACACATGAGTGCGGAGATGCTACCTGTATGACGAATTCTGTAGGTTGGGTTGCTAAACAGTGAGTGCTGGGAAGCGTCTGGAGCAAAGATCACATTTTCCACAATTCTGCTACGGACGTTTGAACGTAGACTATCAACACCCAACATTTCGACCAGTACCAAAACAAATCTAGTCATTTGCACAACTGAATGGAAAACGCCTTTGGGATAGACCTGACCACATATGCGGATACCTAACGTTAATGAATTGCGGCTAGTGATCAATGGGTCAGTTGAGTCTCTAGAGTGTAAAAGGACAGAATTATGGGGACAGATGGACAGGCAGTCATGGGGACCTAGGGATTTTCCATCCTTTCCTACTTACATTTTCCCTCGTCCTCTTCCTCTCCTTTGCTGCGAAGCTATCCAGGAGCCCAATGGCTCTGCATGTTGTTACTCAGTACTGACAGATCAGCAGCCATTTCGTGCCCCAAATTCGCTCCTATGTCATAGTGAGCGCATCAAAATTAATGCATGGGATAGTGATCGCTTTATGACTGGCGGTATAGGTGATAGCAATGATGTTAGCGTGAGTGCTGACAACACCTCGTTCGATCAACGACAAGCCAGTACACTTCACAAACATCTTTCCTCCTCCATTTATGTATCTTTGTTGAATGACGTCAATGCCTATCACAGAATACAGCATTTCACTGAAAGTGCCACCCATGTAAGGTTTGATTTCAATTCAAATACTACTGCAAACAGTACAAGGCTATAAACGCATGTTTTTCCCTTCACACTGCCTCAATCACAGCCTACCTCAAATATTTGCTTTGTAGTTCTACTTATAAATGAAGAGTAGTGCTTCACGAAGCAGCCACTTTTGCAAGCACATAAGTCGTTGAAGTATCTAAAAGACAGATAGTCAACTCCATCAAAACCTTTTCATGAGGACGATAATGTGCAGGTCGACTATGTTCCCCCACTATGCGCAAAGTGCGAGCGAAGTCAGATTGCCAACCAAAGGGCAACCAAAGTGTATTCTTTTCCCAAATCAACGTTGGAACGGAACCGAGCATTAAGGAGGTAACTCAAAGACGGTGCACGTGTGCAAAGAAAAAGATGTGGGCAATTGGCCGTCTCTGTGCATCCCCAGAGAGGTCTCTAGTGTTTGGGAATCATATAAATAAATAAAGCTCACTTTGTGATAGTATGCGATGCAAGGCGATTTCTCGCAGACGGACTCGCATGCCTATGCGTTTGATACACACAAACAGGCAAGTCCAGCTTGCCATTGCGAATTTCTGTCCAAGTATTCACCTCGTCCAGCAGCATCCCTTCAGCAATGCGTGCTGCTGCACTTGAACTGCGTCAAAAGCAAACGCGACATGGTGAGAAGTGGTGAAGAATGATGTAGGAAATAGACAGCGATACTTTATCTCTAACTTTCATCCAAGTAGCATCGTGGTTCCGCCCACGCATGAGGTCGTCCAGCAGTTGTTTCAAAATCCTCTAATTGCATTGACAGCACAGAAAGGCGTGTTCTTAGTGTACAGTATTTTGTGGTAAAGAGACCAAAACCATTCTTCGGATTTGCAACCGAAATGCTAGGGACGGCATTTCACCTCCATACTTAAGTGCAGCACCACTTAAACAGAAGTGCGGATTGTGAGTGCATGCTGGTTCGCGCGTACGAGAACCCATTTTACCTTGCCATTCTAAGTGAAACAATGGACCCACATCGGCAGAACCGTGGCATAGTAAAAGTAGTTTGAGGGCTGGAAGGTTGATAGGGCGGGTAAGGCAATTTGACGCTATTCAAATAAGAATTTATTTGCTGCGCTTTGCTCTAACCTCCTTTATCGTGATTCCTACATCACTTTCCAATATACAGAATCACTGCTGCTATTTGTGGAGAGAGGGTTGCAGGAGGATGCATGCAGACTTAGAGAAGCGTTTGCGTCCATTGCTATCGCTGAAATGCAAGGGATGGGTGTGTTTATTGACGGCAAATGGAAAATTTCAGATTGCTACCTAACAGGATGTCGGCCACATTAGTAGCATCAGTGTGACTGATGTCTCAATTAGCAAAATTTTGAAAAGCCCTTTCGTAGAGAATGGTGAGAGTATCGCATACGCAAAGAAATGCTTAGCTAGCAAGGATCATGCAGCTGTGATGCAGCCAGCACATGATACAACTGCCAATTACTGCCAGATTGTGTAAATAACCGATGCAGATGGGTCTCTTTTAAATTATTGGCATCTAGAATCCCAAAGCCAACTCTAAGTAAGGCTTTGCAATGATTTACTTTCAAGCGTTCATTCTTGAGCCGTGATTGGTCAACGTGTGCGCCATCCAATCACAAAGGTAAAACGGATGAACCCAGAGAAGTTAGATGTTGCGCGAGATGGTCTATTTTAAAGCATTGAATTGGTGCTTTGCAAGGCGAGCCCAGAATACTGCAGGCTGGAAAGCACATATTTCCTTCATTTTGCCACGACAAATATCCACGTGGTCGGGAAAGGGAGACATGCTGAATGAAGCAGCGATAAATGGAGGAAGGCACTAAGATTTGCAGGGGCCATAACGAAAGCAATTCGCTATTTGCCCTACCATTTTGATGGTTGGATAGGGATGTGCTTTGCTCTTCTCATCGCCAAAGCCGTTAGTCTTGCTGAGGCGCGCGTGTGCTTTGAAAACCGTAAAGGTGATAAGGACAGCCCTTCTGCCAAATCTTGCCACCACCAGCCAAACTTGACACAAGAGCACTAAACTAGATGTAAAATACCGATAGTTGAAATCACAGTAGCTGAGAGAATAGCTTGTCATTGAAGAACCGTCAAGAATTTCTTTCTGGTTTGAATTATGATGCGGGTATTTCGCAACCACTTTTATGGCAATCCATTCTAATTAGCATATTTGTAATGTTGCACGCTCACCAAAGGAGATGAAGTGAGCTGCACCAGAAGCCTGAAGGTGGGTTCTACCATGCACAGCAACGCAGCTTCGTCGACATCACACAAAGAAGATTCGCAACTCAGTCGGAAGAGAGGAATCGAAGGGAGGGCCTGAAAGAGGTGAATCTTGCCCAGCGCTGTCACAGGACTACAAATCAACACCAAGGACAGTCATAGCATTTCCTCTGCAACAGCGAAGTTCTAAGCCGTCTTGGTGAGCAGCTCATTCCTTATGAATTCCCTCCAAACACATCGGGCGAAATAAACGATGCTGGCGATAACGGCAAAGCTTGCCGTAACATATTGCTCACATTGCGAAGCATGAATGTGCGTCGGTCATTCACCAGTGGACTAAATATGGCAGTTTATGCACTGTCCCTTTCACGACCTTCACAAAAGAAATGCTTAGCTAGCAAGGATCATGCAGCTGTGATGCAGCCAGCACATGATACAACTGCCAATTACTGCCAGATTGTGTAAATAACCGATGCAGATGGGTCTCTTTTAAATTATTGGCATCTAGAATCCCAAAGCCAACTCTAAGTAAGGCTTTGCAATGATTTACTTTCAAGCGTTCATTCTTGAGCCGTGATTGGTCAACGTGTGCGCCATCCAATCACAAAGGTAAAACGGATGAACCCAGAGAAGTTAGATGTTGCGCGAGATGGTCTATTTTAAAGCATTGAATTGGTGCTTTGCAAGGCGAGCCCAGAATACTGCAGGCTGGAAAGCACATATTTCCTTCATTTTGCCACGACAAATATCCACGTGGTCGGGAAAGGGAGACATGCTGAATGAAGCAGCGATAAATGGAGGAAGGCACTAAGATTTGCAGGGGCCATAACGAAAGCAATTCGCTATTTGCCCTACCATTTTGATGGTTGGATAGGGATGTGCTTTGCTCTTCTCATCGCCAAAGCCGTTAGTCTTGCTGAGGCGCGCGTGTGCTTTGAAAACCGTAAAGGTGATAAGGACAGCCCTTCTGCCAAATCTTGCCACCACCAGCCAAACTTGACACAAGAGCACTAAACTAGATGTAAAATACCGATAGTTGAAATCACAGTAGCTGAGAGAATAGCTTGTCATTGAAGAACCGTCAAGAATTTCTTTCTGGTTTGAATTATGATGCGGGTATTTCGCAACCACTTTTATGGCAATCCATTCTAATTAGCATATTTGTAATGTTGCACGCTCACCAAAGGAGATGAAGTGAGCTGCACCAGAAGCCTGAAGGTGGGTTCTACCATGCACAGCAACGCAGCTTCGTCGACATCACACAAAGAAGATTCGCAACTCAGTCGGAAGAGAGGAATCGAAGGGAGGGCCTGAAAGAGGTGAATCTTGCCCAGCGCTGTCACAGGACTACAAATCAACACCAAGGACAGTCATAGCATTTCCTCTGCAACAGCGAAGTTCTAAGCCGTCTTGGTGAGCAGCTCATTCCTTATGAATTCCCTCCAAACACATCGGGCGAAATAAACGATGCTGGCGATAACGGCAAAGCTTGCCGTAACATATTGCTCACATTGCGAAGCATGAATGTGCGTCGGTCATTCACCAGTGGACTAAATATGGCAGTTTATGCACTGTCCCTTTCACGACCTTCACAAATTAGACTTGTCGCTCATACAGTCACACCATGGATGGTCAGGTGCCTGTAGGCATGCCGGTGTAGTCGAACCTGATGAAAGGGATGGTGAAGGGCGACAACAAGCGCCGACCACAAAGGTAAAACAAACGAACCTACAGAGATTAGATGTTGCGCGAGAACAATGTTACGTTTTTAGGCATTGAATTGGTGCTTTACAAAGCAATCCCAAAAAGTGCAGGCTTAAAAGCAAGTAATCTTTATTTGAGTCAAGACAAATATCATGCGATCGAGAAAGGGAGGCATAACGAATAAAACAGTGATAAGTAAAGGAAGCCGCTAAGATATGACAGTACTATTACAAAAGCAGTTCGGTGCTTGCCCTATCATTTTGCTAGTTGGAGTGGAAAACGCTTTCCTCCTCCCATCCTGAGAGCCGTCAGCCTTGCAGAAGTGCGCGTGTGCTTTGAGATACGTAAAGATGGTAAGGAAGGCCATTGTGCCAGATCTTGCCACCAACTGACACACTTGACACAAGAGCACTAAGCTAGGTGTAAAGAACCGAATTTGCGAAACCCGGTGGCTTGGAGAAAAGCCTGCTGCTGAAGAACCGTCAATATTTTCTTTCTAGGTTACATTATAACACAGATACTTCGCAACTACTTTTATGGCAATCCAATCTAATTTGCATGTATCCAATGCTGCACACTTACCGAGGCAGATGAAGTGGGCTATATCGGAAGCCTATAAATGGGTTCCACCATGCATAGCGACCTAGCTTCGGCGACATCACTCAAAAATGATTTGCAACACAACTGGAGAGAAGAAGATGAATGGATGGCCTGAAAGAGGTGATTCTTGCCCAAGTTGACACACGACTTCGCATCAACACCGGGGGCAGTCCTCGCATTCATTCGGCGACAACGAAGTTCTAAGCCGCGTTGGTGATTAGCTCATTCCTTATAAATTTCCTCCAAACACAACAAACGATATAAAAGACCCTGGCGATAACGGCAAAGCTTGCTGCAACACATTACTTGGACATTGCGAAGCGTGAATGTGCGGAGGCCTATCAGCAGTGGATTATATGGGGCGATTCGCGCGTTATCCCTTTCGAGAATTTCACAAAAATTACCTGTCGCTTATGCAGTTGCACCGCGGATGGTCAGGTGCCTGTTGGCATGCCAGTGCAGTTGAAGCTGATGAATGGGATTGAGGATGGAATGAATGAGCTAGGACAGTGAAGCCTGCGATCCAGGGCTCTGCTCGCACCTCTGAGCATTTGTTCATGCACTCATCAGCAGTGAGACATATTCACCATCCTATAACGTGAGAATCGGTCACCAAACGGATTTCAGGACTTGTGGAACCCATCAACACACATCTCGTCAATGCAAAAAACAGACTTATGATAAAGCACTTGCAAAGAAAAAGGACAAAGTTGCGAGAACGAAAATGCTCATTTCATTTCGCCAAGTCCAACATCAAGCCGTTCTCTGGATGAATTGTTGTGCGAGCTTCCAGGGCTTCGGAGTAGAAGCAGCTTCTGCACTTCACTTTTGTAGCATATGTCGATACAATCCAAAAAAAACCCATCCTTGCCTGGAGACACAACACATAAAGCAACAGTTACAGTTCTCCTGCTAATCAAAGGGCAACAATAATCTCCACGCTTAGGAGACATCCGCTTTCAAGGTTCTGGACAGTCCTGTTAGTTATGTTCATGGCTCCCAAAGGAAATGCTTTTGCCTGCCATGGGTTCCAAAATGCTGACATTTAGATCTGCAAATGGCTTTAAAACGCTGGGTTGATATTAACAGTGGCTGATATCTGGCCCTCTCTAAGGGCTTTTTTAATTTAACTTCCACGCTGACAAGGCTTCTTGCTATTGAAAACTTCATCACCGAATCAATTGTCGTGGGTAGCGTTGAGTGGACTGGGCAGACAGCTATAAATTTCTTGCGCTCGCAGGATCACATTGCCCGAGACCAGTGAAATTAAGGGCACCGCTCAGGCTTTGATGGAAACTCAATGTCTTTTAAAACACTGCTAATGTTTTCTTGACGCAACATCTTACATGACTCTGCTGAATAAACATCGCACAAGAGATGATAAAAATAATTGTGAGTGAATTGACGAAGTATCAAAGCATGTAAGCAAAGATATTGCGAACTTTCAAAAGTTGTAGAATCTGCCTTGAAAAATATCCACAAAGCTCTAGAGCAGACAGAGCAAAATTGTACAATACTTGCGTTTTGTTTAAACGCTTGCCTGGATATGTGGGGTCTTCCAATTAACAGCATAGCCATGAATACGAATTCTATATACATTGCTTGATAAACTCAACTTCGAAGGTGTTTCGATTAGCTGGGTAAACTGCGATCCACATAAGTCTACCGATTTGCATCCTTGAGCCTTTCAAAAATTATAATGTAGGAGTTATTGCCCTCCTGGTTGCCTACGTGGCAGAGCGTTCAAGTAGTTTGACAGTTCTGATGCTGAGAGCTAGGATGCCGTTTTAGGGAAATGAAGAGAGTAAGTCAATTCGCAGTGGGCAGTGAGGTGCAGGGAAGGCGCACAACATTTCCCCAGTTGGATTGCTTGGCAGTCATGTATGCAACAAATTTTATTCTACAGAATGTATTGTAATCTAGAAATGCACCCATTAAGTTGTGGTTCTGTTGCAATCTTTTAAACACAGTAATTATTTACCAGGTGTAGAAACAAAGCTTTCCTTCGGGCAGAGTGGGCCATCTTGACCATCACGTGGCCCTGGCTTGCAGTAGGCGGCTGATGGCTCCTTCCGCTAAGTCAATTCGCAGTGGGCAGTGAGGTGCAGGGAAGGCGCACAACATTTCCCCAGTTGGATTGCTTGGCAGTCATGTATGCAACAAATTTTATTCTACAGAATGTATTGTAATCTAGAAATGCACCCATTAAGTTGTGGTTCTGTTGCAATCTTTTAAACACAGTAATTATTTACCAGGTGTAGAAACAAAGCTTTCCTTCGGGCAGAGTGGGCCATCTTGACCATCACGTGGCCCTGGCTTGCAGTAGGCGGCTGATGGCTCCTTCCGCTTGAAGTTGAAGGCGCCTTGCATACATTTCGCTACTTGCTTCTTGGAAGTAGTGAAGGTCAAGTCGGTCTTAGTGTTAGTGTACAGTACTACTGAATACTCGGTTGATGAATTCACGCATGGGTGAGGAGTCGATGCTGGTAACTGAGAAGATAACAAAGCATGGAATTCTATGGACTCCTCCAGTCAATCTGCTCGTCTCGAGGTTTCAGAGGTACAGGCGGAGAGAGAAGCACCAATCCCACCGCACGTATCTGAATCCATGAACCAAAAATAGGCAAACCCTATTTCTCTAGTTGCCATTAGACTTCATTCAATGTCATCAATTCCCCTTAATGTTAGTTCAAAGGGAAGTTGGCTTTTGGTCACCAGCGGTCGATCGGTTAGCACACACTGACTTTATGACTGAGCAGACGTTTGCGACCCTCGAAAAGGAGGTGAAATGCGATGTTTTGTAAGCCTTCCTCATACTGCACAGTGCAAGAGGTCTTTCACTTCTCACTCTTCTCCATCTCAAGAATAAAACTAATACATTCAAGCATGAGGCAATGGAGAGAATTCTTTGATTTTTAGAGGTCGTTATTCCAACGTTCGCAACAAGTCGCCCTTATCCTCTCTTCGGGTGCGTATTGCTGAGATGCTGACTAAAATAAAACGGTGGATGATCATTACTTTGCATTAAGTACTTTGCCATTAAGGGTTAGTTTATTTTAAACGCAAACTTAGGTAGAAATGGATGAGACATAGGCACGTACTTCACTTTGTCGGGCTTCCATTGCGCCATGGTCAAGCATTTGTATTTGCTAACATTGAAGGCGATCTCCCAAACTTCTTGCGTTCTGCGTTCAGACAGACGTCTTGATCATGGTATGGTATATTAAACAGGGAATTCGCATTTGCACAATTGGGAATCCTATCATCTTCCTTACTCAATCCACAGGACTCTGGGAAGTATTCAGTAGGTTGTGCGAACTCAGTTGAGTCTACAACCAAGTAAATGGACAATATGAAGCATTCGTATCAGAGATAACGGCACAGGAGGAGTAGGGGAAAATGGTGTCACATTTAGTGATCCTACGTCTGTTGTGCAAGGTGCGAATCGGTGCAAAATGAGACACATTAGATTGATAGATTGTATTTGCGACATCCAGTTCATGGAAGTGAGCTCTGTCCTTTAAGGAAGCACGATTTCGGACTGCAATTGAATCAGTTTCCATTCTCAAATACTATGCAGCTCATACATTCTGAGGCTTGGAGCATCGATGTGCTGTGCCTTGCAACTCGGTTTCTGGGGCGAAAGTGGATAAATCTTGTTGCATTGAAGCAGTCTAGGTGCAAAATGAGACACATTAGATTGATAGATTGTATTTGCGACATCCAGTTCATGGAAGTGAGCTCTGTCCTTTAAGGAAGCACGATTTCGGACTGCAATTGAATCAGTTTCCATTCTCAAATACTATGCAGCTCATACATTCTGAGGCTTGGAGCATCGATGTGCTGTGCCTTGCAACTCGGTTTCTGAGGCGAAAGTGGATAAATCTTGTTGCATTGAAGCAGTCTTTACAGACTTTATTCCATTTCTTATAAATAAGGGTTTGCGTTAAGTTGAGTCTATGCTGCCACCCATATTCACTTTCTGGATAAGAGGCACTGCAGGTGACGCTGTCCAGTTCTCCTCGTTCCACACCTGAGAAGACGACTCCTAAGAATGAATGCTTGAAAGCAAAGCACGATTGGGAAAAAGGGGAGGAGCAGAGGAAAGCCATCGACAGCAGCAGTGAGACTAGTCTCTGTTTGCAGTCTCGACATCCTCGCATCCCCGATATTTGTCGAAATCCACACATTCTAGCAGGCCTTATGCCCTCTTTCGCGCTCGTCATCCTGTTCTCATCATGACTACAATCCTCTTGCTTTATCTAAAACACTAACTCAGAGTCTGTCACAGCAGGGCTCACCTCGGGCAACTTGTTTTGGCACATAGATTGAAGGCCAATCGGAGGTGTGAGGGAATGTGCTGTTTCAACTGAGACTTCGGTGTTGTAAAATGTGCATACTGAACTCTTAAGTAGGCAACTATTAAGTTCATTTGTCTATGTGTTTTACTTCGTTGGCATTTACTGATTCGCTCCGATTTGGATGGGAGTCTCTACAGCCTCGGACATTGTCGTGATCACTGCCACCTCTTGCACCCGTGGGCTACTGCTGCTCTTGTAAGGGAAGCCAGGTTTCGTTACATCTGCAGCACTTTTCATTGAAGGAATTTCGCTTTGTTCGTGAGTGAAAGGGAGGCACCAGCTAAACCTAATCGCCCGCATTCCTTTCATGTGTTGATTTTAAGCAAAGCGCTACCATTTGTGAAACAGAACACAAATTTAGACGCATTGCGCTTGAGAGACTGTGAAGTTGTGGCTGTGGTTGGGGAAATGGCTACAGCCATAGCTCAACAGACTGGTGGCTATCAGGGGCCTCAAACTCATATCCAAACAGATTTCCAAATGCAGACTAATGCTGGAGTCGGGAAGACCGAGAAGATTGAGGGAATGGAGACGAGTCATATCGTACTGCATTTCCCACCAACTTTCGTGTGTTTTACCTCTCTCATCCAGTCCTTCATCAATTGCACGCATTAACATAGTCATTTGTACCAGTGGAGAGAGGAAGAGAGAGCTAGTTGAGCTCACACTCAATCATTTGATCTACAACTCTATTCTCCCTCCTCCCATTATCGCTCTTTGATTTATTTCGGTTTTGCCCCACTGTTATTCTCTCAGCAACCTACTCCACCTCCAATCTCGCCACGTTGATGAACGATCGGCCATTGCATCGCCAATCAGTCCCACATTGCCCCATCAACACTGCTGGTGGCTGTATTTGGAACTGAGCACTTGCTCTTCCTATGTCTGTGATGAAGTTGTGCACTGGTGCTAACGAAGTTACTGATTACTAGCGGCGGTATGGGTAGGCTTTGCACAATTTCCGACAACGCGCTTGCAACAATGGGAACGAATTGACTTCCTGAGGAAAGGTTTGGTATGGATGACGCACGGACAACAAGGCTGGTGCCTTTGGTTTCGGGACAGCGTTCGATGACCGATCATGCTTGACTGTGGCGTGATAGCGTTGGTCCTGTGGAACTGCCATCCATCCCTTTGATTGAGTGAAACCACATCGCCGGTTTTAAACACGCGTGTATCTGTAACCAAAGACTGCGCCTAGCAACACTCGATGATTGCAATTCATCACGATTCTAATCGTGTCTTCGCTTATTAACAATGCTACACATACCGCTTGAGTCGGAAATGTCCCTTCGACGTAGATTGAGCAAAATCCATTAATTTGTTGATTACCTACTATGCCAATGTTACACTATCACCCAATATTGGGGATCGAATTGACAGTTATTAGTAAACGAATGGAATGTGTCAGCTGGTTTGGATTGCTCAATAATGATCGCAGTTACTGCGAGCGATGACATGTTTGCAAAGTAGCTTGACCTAAGAAACTGTTAGCGCGCCTGCCAACATCTGTCGTGTTCGCTGTTTGGGCGCGTGCGCACCACCGTCTCACACCTGGATTTGAGTTGACTTCATCTCGGTAGCTAGGGCAGGCGAGGGGAGGTAAGGGGAGGGGAGGGGAGGGGAGGAATTAATTTTACAGCACAATATGCATGAACGGGATGGCACGCTCAAATCCCATGCAAAGGCTTTGAGGACATTACCATGACCGTGTGATAGATGACGGCGAAACATGTCTATTAAAAATAAGAATATTCGAATCATTATTCTCTACCAACACCAACTGGTTGAAGGCGTTACGCATTGAAGTAGTCGGTGGTGAATAAGGTATGCAATGTTGTTTGACAATTTAATGGGATTGGTGAATGGAGTGAAATTGATCTCTTCTCAACGTCTTCCAGTAAAGCAGGTCATAATGACAGGGTGAATTTGCGCTGCAGGGTGTTAGTTTGGCAATCTCCCGGCATCACTACTTGTCTGGTGCATTTGAATGCGCTATCGAATCCGCACCAAAGCAGAAGTAGGTAGTGTTAAGAGTAGGCTTTCGAAGCGGGCGGAGTAAGGCCACTGCCTGCACGATGAGAACTGTACAACATTCGAGACATTGGTAACGGCAAAGCACAAGATGACATGAAAATGAATTGTTGCGTTGCCGTACTTTCCTGTCTCCAGAACTTGGAATTAATGGGTTCCATTCAAAAGCCCTCATGCTGCATAGCAGTCATGGCTTACCAATCCGCTCCATCCCATTCGGATCTCAACGATCCCTAATCGATCCACCTCTCAGCTAGAATATGACAACTATGATCAAATGGCATTTCCCAACGCATCAGTCAGTTCAGCCCACCGCAAGCCTCGCGGTCACCCTAATAAACATTAGCCAACACTTCGTTTTAAAAGCATGAAGGCTGATTGTGCAAAACGTCATGTATTTAGTTGCTACAAATTGCTATAAGTAGGGCGTGTTCGAGGCAGTAAATGCGTCAAAAAGAGCACGAAATCTTGCAGCCCATTGATGAGCAAATTCGGAGAGAGAGAAAGAAGCTCGGGCACCTCCTCTCAAGTGGCAGAGTTGTTGGTGTCCACGTCGTATGCCGCGTTGGGTGAGGATGTGGTGGGTCCATCATTTCTAATGGCAGCTGTAGCGGGAGTCGATGATGAACACTTGGCGTGATGTCGCACGAGCAAACTGCGGCGACTAAATGATTGAGTGCAGCGGACACAACGATGGCGCTTCACGTCCATGTGTGTCTGCATATGTGCTCGCAGATTCGACTGATCGGCAAAGGCGTGTTGGCACGTGGAACAGACGAAGGGCTTCTCGCCTGTGTGCGTGCGCTCGTGACCCTGAAGTATCCATTTGCGCGAGAACGACTTACCACATGTGCAGCATTTCCACGGACGTGAGTGACATTGCTTGTGTATGCGCAGGGAGTGGGCGCTGTTGAATGTCTTTCCACACTCCTCACACTCCCATTTCGGTCGCGCCCCCTCGTCTACTTCCTCAGTATCCACCTCACTGGAGACTGCACTAAAGCCGGCATTGCTGTTTCTCAAGCCATCGTCGATAGCGGCATCATTGGTAGAGTTTTGGGGCATCCAGCTAGTTGGGAAACTGGAGGCAGTATCAGTAGGATTGACAGCTGCTGTGTTTTCGATTCTGTTTCTCATGCTTAATAGTATAGTTGAGAATATATATCGATAAGTGGAGTAGTAGTGGAAGTTCTGTTGAACAATTCCAATAAGCAGAGTTAGAAGAGCGCATTGAGATGATTGAGCTTGTATCGAAGGGCAGGAATAGGCAGGTGGTGCATGGAAGCTTGGAGGGGCTTCGACGTGACTGGTTGAAGGCAGAAGTGATGAAACAACAGGTTGCGAGAAATGAAGCATTGACCAATCTTGAGAGGAGTTCTGCGTACTTAACCCGCACTCCGCTTGTGCTGTGGAAGTTGATGGTGCTGGACCTGTCGAAGATACCTGAAGGGAGTTGGTTTGTTCCGGTCTAGAGTTGCGAGTGTCTTTGTCGTCGGAATTTGAGGAGGGTGGCTCTGGAGGCGCTTGGGCGTTAGGCGACAGCTCGAGAATACTAGCTATGGAAAAGTCTGAGAAAAAGGAAGAGATATGAAGCAGATGTAAGATAAGCATCTAAATATTCCCGATGCGTGGATGTGAGCAGGTCTGCATGTGACTGCCTCAAAAGCAGAATGAATGGTGATGAAGATGAGGTGGAAATGAAACTTACTGTGTGGCATGGTGGAAAGAACACCAGATGCTGAGCAGTGAGGTACTACCTGAGCTTATATACTATATGCTCGAATCTCATTGGCTTGACCGCCTACGACTCATTGGCCAATAGTGAGTGAGTGAAATTCGCAAGCACGGACAGTTGTTGGGACCAATGGATCTCGTCGTGCGGTGGAAAATGCGAATCAACCGCTGTGCAATTTCAACCTACTGATCTTACCACTTGCTTTGAGATGCCACACGTCCTAAAATCTGCATCCTTCTGGCTGTCCAACCATCCTCGATTCTGATGCACGCCCACGACTGTGCGTCAGTGGAAGCTTTCACGAATCTCTGCAATGCCTGCAATCCTCTGTCAGCATGTGAATGTCTCCTTTCCCATGCCTCATCACCGCGGATGAAAACAGGTGGGTGAGTAAGCCGGTATCAGCGCTCGACCTGACAGATGAGTGGAAGAGGTAGCAGTAGCCATCAACCACGAAGCGACGCTTCCATTTTGCAGGCATCTTCTTAAAGGCGACCACCGTAACACTGCTAATGTAAGGAGTGGAAAGGCTTCTAGCTGCCTGTCCGATTCAACCGCCTTCACCTGAGGCAGTGCATGCGTTGGTGAAGCTCCACTTCATGGGACTGCCAGTCAGTGCAGAATATGAATCGAGGAAGCACTCAAAGCCGGTCAGTCATCAGCGCAGTTAATCACACTGCACCATTCTCAGTCCATTCGATGCCATCGCAAGAACCATGAGCTGAACTACTAACCGCTATTTGGAATCCTACACATGAGCGTCTCCAACCAAATTCCACACCTCTAAAACGACTACCATGAAACACATGATGCATTTGGATCTCTTGCATTGCAACCGAAAACTTCAGTGGCGAAACCGTCAGTCACTTTGCTGAATCGTAGGGTGCTTCTTTATCGCACATGCTAACCTACTATTCTATAATGTTTCACACCATATTTATGGAGGGATTACCGTGTTCTCCTCCACAGACGTGAGTTGGATCACTTGCCACGGTTCAAAGGCCGTTTGACAGACTTCAAGGAAATTAATGCTGTTACAAAGGCTGCAAAATGCAAACATTTCGAACAAGAGAATGTGTGTGAACTGAACGAGTGCTGCCGATGCGTCTCGACCCCATGTGTACCGACGCCAACAAGAGATGGGACGGACACACGCATCAGCCATTTGTTCAGGATGGCTTTATTCTACACCCAGAGGATGGGTTTGTGTGAGTGGGAGTGGTGAGTTTTGCATGAATAGCAAATTTACTCTGTCTCGATGGAAGAAAATAAACGAATGCTTGACGCAGCGTCTAAACTTCGTTTGGGGTGCAGTGGCAATTGTTGTTGGTGGATGAGGCACGTGCCATGCCAAAGCTCAGCTAAGTAGGCTTCACTTACAAATCACGCAGAACAGTGCATGTTCGAGCTGTTAGAAACCTTTCTAATGTCAGCTACACTTTTGGTGTAGCTGAAAGCAGGCGGAGGCATTCAATGCAGTGATTATGGTCAATGGCACCAGCGTTTTTACTGAGTTTTAGTGGGTCAGTTTGCCTTGAGCAATGGCTGCTCCTCACACGATTTTTTAAATGGCATACCTGAATGCAACAGGAATAATTGCGCACTAGTGTACCAGAAGGAGCCTAGCAGGAGTCGATGTAAAGGCGTGACGAGATCACACCTAAGATGCATGCATGAAGTTATCATCACGATGTTGTGTCACAATGACACCGTTGCCATCACCCAATGGAAGGAGAGGAATGTGAAGGAAGCCTTGAATGGCAACTTGCAGTGTCTATCTATGGTGGAATTTGAAATGAGTGGAATAGATTTGGTCAAGATATCAGGAAAAACGCAATTTGAATGAGGTCGAACGTATTTACGAGGGTATGACTGTGAGCAAGTCAGGTTAGTAGCAGCAATAAATCGAGTACATTGTTTGGCCATCCACTTGTGATATTTTGGAAATCCTGAATGTGCTAATTCTTCATAGAATTCAAAACTCAACTGTTAATTATGCTAACTAAATTAGATGGCCCAGCAACCATCGCGGTGGCTGCAGGGGCTGACCTGAATGAACCGTGGTCCCAAACCGAAATTGGATTTGGTTGACCTTGACCATGTTAGGGGGAATATCGGTGGTGGGATACAAAGGGGCCGAAGACTACGTACGGTCCTCTTGTGAAAGGGCGAAAGATACTGCCATGAGCATGATGTTCGCCACCGCATCTGCCATTCTGTATAGTTTGCGTGGTGTCATTGTGTCCCATCGCATGCTGCGTGGACACTCAAATGATTGTTCGCCATTTTAATCGAAAGTGGAAAAGAAGACCGTGCAAAACGTGCAGCCTTTATAAGCAGAGAATTTGCACGCAGAAGATGCGTTTAAAACAGCAGTTGATAGTGCTGACGTAGTGTGCTGTGTTGGTGGTGGAGGCGGTGGGATCATCGTGTGAGATGCCGGCTGTAGCGCCAGTGGAGTATGGACAGTTGGCAAGGTGTTGGATGAGCAAACAGCGGCGATTTAGTGATGGGGTACAGTGGAGACAGCGATGGCGCTTCACCGCCATGTGCGTCTGCATGTGCGCTGGTAGATTCGACCGATCGGAAAAGGCGTGTTGGCAGTCGGTAGAGACGAATGTCTCCTCAACTGTGAACGTGCGCTCGTGATCCAAGGAAAGGATTTGCGTACAAATGCCTTGTCACAGAAGCGGCATTTCCACGAACGTGAGTGACTCTACTTATGTCCTTGCGAGGAAGGGCCGTTTCGCCTGCCATTCCGCACTCCTGGCATTTCCAACTACATGAGAAATGCCGCATAATCTGCACTCAGGAGGATGGTGGCATTGCTTTTTAACTCTGGTGCGCATTCATTCATCCCAGAATGGAATGTACGTAAGCTACTTATTCGGAAGATAGCAAGTAACATCAAGAAACCTTGATTTGGGCGCTCAATGTCGGGGTCCCATAATCGGAGCGCCACACATTTTAGTCTCTAATTGCCAACTAAGCCCTCTTCGAACCAATAAATCGCTTCCTAGATTATGGTGCTCCTTATAAAAAAGTATTCTACAATGGAGATTATGCGAACTTATTCACTGCTTGCCTGCATGACTGCCAAACGATTCGACTAGGCACATGTTGTACGCCCTAACGATACCCCACTGCTTACTGCCAAATGACTTACTCTCTTTGATTTCCTAAAACAGCACCGTAGTTATCAGCACTTTACACCCGTCTTACTACTTGAATGCTCTGCCTCGTAGGCAGATTTATAAAATTCCCAAATGTATTTAAGTAGCTTAACTTAAGTGCTTTGATCATTCGTTAATTAATTCCCAAAATATTTTTATCATCCAGCACAACCTTGTATGATATTGTGTTGCGAAAATAGCTGCAGCGAATAATTTTGCTTGCGAAACATATAAACTGGCAAGAATCATTGCAATAGACCTCGAGTATTACTATGCTCTAAGCGATGTCCTAAATTTCACTGGTGTCTGGAAATGCGATACTGCGAATGCAAGAAATTTGTCGCTGTCTACCCAATGCAATCAACGCTGCCCACGACACTTGATTCGGTGATGATGATGCTTCGTCAGCATGGAATTCGAATCAAATAAGCCCTTAATGAAAGCAAAATATCGGCCGCTAACAAACTTTCAGCATTACTTAGGCCATGGCAGGCGAAAGGCATTTCATGTGATAGCCATGAATGAAACTGCTAATGACCATCTAGAGCCTTGAGTGTGGGTGTCCCTAAGCTAGTAGACTACTCCCTACACTTTGATCAGCACGAGCAATACAACTGTTGCTTTGTGTGTTGTGTCTCTAGACAAAAGATGGGATTTCCTTAATCGTATCGACACATGCTACGAAAATGAAGTGCAGAAGCTGCTTCTACCCCGAAGCACTGGAAGCTCGCACAGCAACGCATGCAGAGAACAGTTAAATGTTGGACATGGCTAAAAGAAAATGACATTTCCATTCCCACAACTTAGTCCTTTTCCTTTGCAAGCGCTTTGTCATAAGCTTGAATTCACATTGACAAGATGATTGGTGATGGGTTCCACAAGTCCTGCAATCAGTTTGTTGACTGATTTTCCAAGCTGTAGGATGGTGAATGTATCTCACTACTGATGGATACGTGAGTAAATGCTCAAGCATGCGAGCGGAACTCTCGATTGCAGGTTCGCCACACAGCGTCCCTCTCTTAGTTCATCCACCTTACCCTCAATCCCTTTCATCAGTTTCTACTACGCTGCTATGCCCACAGGCACCTGACCATTCATGGTGAGACTGCATATGCAACAACTCTATGTTGTGAAGGTCGTGAAAAAGGACAGTTATAAACTGCCACATGTAGTCAACTGGTGATAGACTGACGCACATTCACACTTCGGAATGTCCAAGTAATGTGTTGCAGCAAGCTTTGCTGTTATCGCCAGGGTCGTTTATTTGGCCTGATGTGTTTGGAGGGAATTCTTAAGGAATGAGCTAATCACCAAGATGGCTTAGAACTTCGTTGTTGCAGAAGAAATGCTATGACTGTCCTTGGTGTTGATTCGTAGTCGCGTGACAGCGCTGGGCAAGATTCACCTCTTTCAGGCCATCCCTTCGACTTCTCTCTTCCGACTGAATTGCTGCCCTTTATTGTGTGATGTCGACGAAGTTGCGTTGTTGTGCATGGCAGAACCCACTTACAGGCTTTTGATGCGGTCCACTTCATCTGCTTCGGTAAGCGTACAACATTACAAGTATGCTAATTAGAATGGATTGCCATAAACGCGGTTGCGAAATATCTGTATCCAAATTTAAACCAGAAAGAAATTCTTGACGGTTCTTCAATGGCAAGCTTTTCTCCCACCTACTGTGATTTCAAATATCGGTATTATACATCTAGTTTGGTGCTCTTGTGTCAAGTTTGTCAGTTGGCGGCAAGATTTGGCAGAAGGGCTTTCCGTATCACCTGTACGTATTTCAAAGCATACGCGCACCTCAGCAAGACTAACGGCTCAGGCGATGAGAAGAGAAAAGCACTTTCTACTCCTACCATCAAATTGATAAGTTGAATACCGCACTGTGCTCGTAATAGCTCTTCCTCCATTTATCACTGCCTCATTCAGCATATCTACCTTTCCCGATCACGTGGATAACTGTCGTGGCAAAATGAAGGAAATATTTGCTGTCCAGCCTGCATTCTTCTGGGCTCGCCTTATAGAGTACCAATTCAATGCTTTTAAATAGACCATATTTTGCGCGCGACATCTAATCTCTGTGAGTTCATTCTTTTTGCCTTTGTGATTGGCGCTTGCTGTCGCCCTCCATGCTGTCGCCCTCCATGCTGTCGCCCTCCAACCACCATTCCACTGGATGGCGTACACGTTGACCAATCACGGCTCAAGAATGAACGCTCGAAAGTAATTCATTGCAAAGCCTTACTAAGAGCCAGTTTTGGGATTCTGAATACCAATAATTTAAAAGAGACTTATCTGCATCGGTTATTTACACCATCAGGCAGTAATCATCAACTGGGTCATGTGCTGTCCACATCACAGCTGCATAATCCTTGCTAGCCAAGTACTTCTTTGCGCATGCGATTCTCTCACTATTCTCAAACAAAAGACTTTATAAAATTGGGCCAATTGAGACATCGGTCGCAATAATGCTGCTACTGTGGCCGATATCCTGTTAGGTAGCAATTTGAAATCTTCCATTTGCTGTCAATAAACACACCCACCACTTGCATTTTAGCGATAGCAATGGACGCACACGCTTCTCTTAGTCTGCATGCATCCTCCTACAACCCCCTCACCCCAGATAGCAGCAGTGATTCGGTCCATTGGAAAGTGATGTTGGAATCACGATAACGGAGGTTAGAGCAAAGCGTAGCAAATAAATTCTTATTTGAATAGCGTCAAATTGCCTTATCCACCCTGTCACCCTTCCAGCCCTCAAACATTTCTACCTTGCCACGGTGTATGTTCTGGTTACCAGATTTGCAGGCTGTGGATCTGCTAATGTGGATTCATTGTTTCACTTTGAATGGCAAGGTGAAATGGGTTCTCATACGCCCAAACCAGCATGCACTCACAATCCACACTTCTGTTTAAGTGGTGCTGCACCTAGGGATGGGATTCAAATGCCATCCTTAGCATTTGGCTCACTAATCCGAAGAATGGTTCTGGCCTCTTTACTACAAAGCCCTGTACACTAGGAATACGCTCTTCTGTACTGTCTATGCAATTAGTGTGTATGTGGAAATAACTGCTGGAAGACCTCATACGAGGGTGGAATCACGATAGTACCTAGATAAAAGGTGGGATTATAACATCACTGATTATGTTGTGCATTATTCTTTGCCATTTCTCGCCATGTCACATTTGTTCTTGACGCAGTTCAAGTGCAGCAACACGCATTGCTGAAGGGATACTGCTGGATGAGGTGAATATCTGAACAGAAATTTGCATCAAATGCATAGGCTTGCAAGCTCGTCTGCGAGAACTCCCCTTGCTTCGCACACCATCACAAAGTGAGCTTTATTTATATGATTCCAAACACTAGGGACCTCTCTGAGGATGTACAGAGACGGCCGATTGCCCACATCTTTTACTTTGTACCCGTGCACCGTCTCCGAGTTGCCTCTTTAATGCCCAGTACTGTTCCAGCCTTGATTTAGGAAAAGAACACACTTTTGGTAGTCCTTCGGTTGGCAGTCTGACTTCGCTCGCACCTTGCGCCTAGTGAGGGAACAGAGTCGACCTGCACATTATCGTCCTCATGGAAAGGTTTCTGTTGGAGTTGACTATCTGCCTTGTAGATACTTCAAGTGTCCTCTACACTGTTACGACTTTTGTGCTTGCAATAGTGGCTGCTTTGTGAAGGTCTACTCTCCATTTATAAGTAGCACTTCACACTAAATATTTGCGCCTGGGTTCTGCAGGCAGCAGGATGACTGAAGCAGTGTAAAAGGAAAGAGCATGCTTTCACAGACTTCCTACGAAACCGAGTCATGAATAGCAGGCTTTTCCGCCAATTGTGTAAATTAGCCCTCTACATTAGGAAAAATGATTCGTGAATGCAATTTGTCTCCGCTTATTATGCCTTTTGCTTTCACGTGGGCAAAATAGATGGTAAATTGTAAAAATTCCCCTACAATTCTATAAAGCAGTCCTTTACATTAGGAAAGGTGATGCATGAAAGCAAGTTTTCTTTGCCTATAATGCCCCCAATCACACCATTTCTGCTTTTAAGTGAGTTAAACAGATGCATGAGCTGCAAGTGTTCTCCGCTACATAAACCACTTATTATTTCACATAAGCAAAAACCGGTGGATAAGTAAGGAGCTTTCTTCCAACAATTACACTACCTCCGCTGTCACATGAGCAAATCCGAGAGAGGAATTGCAAATTTTCGCCGACAATCACACCAGCTTGGCCCTTGTATTATCAAGTACGATGCAAGGTGTAACCGCCAACTACACCAACATCTTCAGATGAGCAAAGTTGCTGCACGGATAGCAACATTTCTTCGTCACATACACTAACTTGGATTAGACCCACTCAAAACCGATGCATGAATAGCAAGGTATACGCCAACAACAACAACTTTGCGTTATCGTTTATGAATAGCAAGTGTTGTACCCTCAATTCGCCATATCTGCATTCCCATAAGCACAATCCGTTCATGAATTGCAACGTTTCTCTACCGATTTAGCCAAATCTAAGGAAATATGAGCAAAATGAAGGCATTAATTGCAAAATTTATTTCCTCAACTCACCGACCTGCATTCCAATGAGCGAAATCGTCTCACAACTAACAACTGATCGCCCCTCATTCTGCCAAATTTAAAGTCTTAGGAAATAACTTGATGGGTGGATAGTAAGATATCCACACTTATTTTGCTACATCGCTGCGGCATAAATTGAACAAAATTGTTAAAAATGCTTTTATCCTTTTTTGAGGATACCCCGTCATTCCCTTCTTCATTTCTCTCCTGCCCCCCTTCTCACCCTCACGGCGCAACTGTCGAAGTCCCAATGAACTCTGCATGCACTTACTCCACACCAGGAATACTTACATCAGCTCCGTCTGAGGTGGAAGAGGAGACGGCCCAGAGACACAGTAGAACTAGGTTTTGTCGACTAACAGATTTAACGCAGCATAGCTCCGTGTCGTCTTCTGGACAGTTGGAGAAATTGCATGACCTCGATGATCTGACATGAGGTAGGTAAGACTTTCAGAGTGACACATCAACCCACAGCATGGCGAAATCGCAACTCGCATCAGCTAAGGAGATGACTGTTTGCTCACTGTCTTCTACAAGGAATGAAATCGAACAGCTGTCTGCAAGTCAGGACCATCTCAAAGGCAGCACAGATCTGATCGACATCTACTTTCCGCTTCCAGTAGATCAAACGATCAAACAAAGCCTTGCATCCCTCCGTCTTATTGTTGCGCTCCGATCACTCCTCAGTGGCATCCAGTAGTATCCGATTTCGGAATTCACTTGAAGTGTACAAAAACAGCGGCCTTGATGAAGGCCTCTGCGGGTGACTATGGTCGTTTAGAAATTCGCATCATCTATGTCTACTCGTCTGTGGTAAATCGCAGCAGCTTACGTATAGATTGACTCTGCCTCCACCTACCCAGCGTGCAGACACCCTCTAACACACCTCGATTTCAAGACAGTGTATTCGGGGACCTCGAAATATCACCACAGAACTGGCTGCACTAGGATCCAGAACGAATGCTCATGACCAACTCCTTATCCCACTGATGGCTCGTGAGAAACAATGGCAGCTGTCGAGAAACCAGACAAATGGTGGAATGAGGGATTTCACCACGGCAGCTTTCAACGGAATAGACAGTTGACTTTGAATGGGGGTGGAGGGTCCCTACGTAGAATGCGTAATGCTTATCAGGTGCAAAGCACTGCTATGTGCTTTAGACAGATTGGCATTAGACATTGGCAGGTGGTCTTATATGCATAGTATTGAAAGCTTTTATAGTGCGAATTAATTGCATTTCTTCCTATCACGTCAAATTTTCATTAAGGTAGGTATGTAGTTGGGTAGGTAGGTAGGTGGGTAGTTAGGTAGGTAGGTAGAAAATAACACGTGAATCACCGAAAAATGCATCGCTCACATTCAAGCAGCCGTCGGTGTCATTGAGAGGGACCGACTGTCCCTCGTAGCGTCTTTTAAGAAGGCGAGGCGATTCGGCTGATAAGGCAGGCCATAGCTATTGGTTGGGATGGACGGCAAGGTAGGTGCGCTAACGCGGACCGTAAGCACTTTGGCACTCCAGAGGAGAGATGGCATTTATTCAAGCACTGTTCATGCTCATTCCCATTTCCTGCCCATACCGTTTGCATGTGTGAGGGGACAAGCGCTAGATGGACTCGAAGAACATGGCTTAGATGGATGGATGGATGGAGCTCATGACCAACTCCTTATCCCACTGATGGCTCGTGACAAACAATGGCAGCTGTCGAGAAACTAGGCTAATGGTGGAATGAGGGATTTCTCCACGGCAGCTTTCAACGGAATAGACAGTTGACTTTGAATGGAGGTGGAGGGCCCCTACGTAGAATGCGTAATGCTTAGCAGGTGCAGCGCACTGCTATGTGCTTTAGACAGATTGGCATTAGACATTGGCAGGTGGTCTTTTATGCATAGTATGGAAAGCTTTTATAGTGCGGATTAATCGCATTTCTTCCTATCACGTCAAATTTTTATTAAGGTAGGTATGTAGTTGGGTAGGTAGGAAGGTGGGTAGGTAGGTGGGTAGATTTAGACAGATTGGCATTAGACATTGGCAGGTGGTCTTTTATGCATAGTATGGAAAGCTTTTATAGTGCGGATTAATCGCATTTCTTCCTATCACGTCAAATTTTTATTAAGGTAGGTATGTAGTTGGGTAGGTAGGAAGGTGGGTAGGTAGGTGGGTAGTTAGGTAGGTAGGTAGAAAATAACACGTGAATCACCGAAAAATGCATCGCTCACACTCAGGCAACCGTCGGTGTCATTGAGAGGGACCGACTGTCCCTCGTAATGTCCTTTAAGAAGGCAAGGCGATTCGGCTGATAAGGCAGGCCATGGCTATTGGTTGGGATGGACGGCAAGGTGGGTGCGCTAACGCGGACCGTAAGCACAGGACCGTAAGCACTTTGGCACTCCAGAGGAGAGGTGGCATTTATTCAAGCACTGTTCATGCTCATTCCCATCTCCTGTCCATACCATTTGCATTTGTGAAGGGACAAGCGCTAGACGGACTCGAAGAACATGGCTTAGATGGATGGATGGATGGATGGATGGATGGATGGAGAAATGGGTGGAAGTGGGACTAGAGAGGCAGAATAATAGGTGATGTTGGGATGTGGACACCGTGTGCGGGTGGAATGGTGGAGGCTAGATGACTGTAGAAGAGCTGGAGCAGGTAAGTGAAGAAGCGGGTTGCTAAGTGATGTGAGGTGAATATCTGGCGGAGAATCGAGACTGCTCTGTAAAGAATGGGGCTCTGTGTTGGTGGTTGCCAGAAGCGTGGTATGTCACTGAGGTACATGGATGGAGGTGACCAGCGGAAAGAAAGTGATGTGCATGGATATGGGAATGGGGTGTGTCCACAGAAAGTGGATGCATGGAGTGGAAGCATGGCAGCTTGTGAGAGAAGTAGGTTAGGAGTTGATGAGGACTGGACGCCTGTGTGGGTACTTCAGCTGGAAAAGTGAGAGCGTAGGCTTGGAAGCAATGGAAACAAGCAAAGTAAGAATGATTGACGTAGGTGTGGGGATGGTCAGCTTGTAAGGCAGCATAAATACGTGATTAGAGTGATGAGAGCTGGGGTGAGTAGGTGCAGAACCCAGTTGTAAGGTGATACAAGCTGGTGCTTCGCAACATTGCAAAGTGTCCAATCACCCACCCAGTGGAGAAAAACCCTGGGGACGTAAGGTATTCATGTCTTAATTCGCCTTATATTGCTATGCATACCTCCGGAGTTCCCATGTCAAGCATTCTACCTACAATTAGTAAGTCATCGTAGTAAATACGCAGATGAAGCGAAAATGAATGATGAAGCTAGGTTTAACGAGCATTGGGTTGCATGTCTGTTTAATTCCTGAAGCAGTGGAATGTCTGTACTCATAGGACAACTTGTTTATCGCATGCAAATGTTATGCCAGTGGGACTCATTAAGACCATTTGTCCGGCTAACACAGCCACTCAATATGAAGGTAACACCGCGTCCCGCAAAATCGCAACAAACACTCCAGAGAATGGAAAATAGGATGGGATGTAGATTTGCCAGAACAAAGCTAACAATGGCCGTTCAAGTGTCAAAAGACAAAAGTTATTGCGGTATTTTGAACAGTGGAGAGTAGCAAACGAGAAATTGCGGTATTTTGAACAGTGGAGAGTAGCAAACGTGAAAATGCAATGAAAAGGCACTTGGACTAGCACATAGGATATGCCCAAGACAGTGGTCTTGGCATTTCCAAACTTCTCTGAAGACAGGAGAAGGCAAAACACATTCATGCTAGGCAGACAGAAAGGAACTGGTGCACGTCAAACCGTCTGTAAAAAGACAATAATTGATTCGACATTCCCCTTCCCTTGCAATGTGGCATTTTCATCAGTTACTTCTATTAAAGACCTTCCTTTTATTGTCTAATTGATAGACACTCCTTTCCTGTTAAAAACGGGTGAGCAGTAAACGTCTTCTTGCTAAACTTAGAAAGAATAGTATCGCTTGATTTATCTTTTTAGTTGCATTCTCAAACTGACACTTTTAATTAAAATTTATCAATTCCTAGAAAACACCTCGCATTTACTGTTCGCGCTACAAATGCCCTACTGATTTTTAATTTCCTTCTACAAAGAAGCTTTTAACAAATGTAAGACCTTCATCTCACGACCCAGTTAACTCTCATTTCGCATTTTCACAGTTCGCTTTCTATTAACTGCATTCGCCTCGCTATAGCGTCCCATCGGCGCGGCGTTTGGATAATCTCAGGGTCGTCACCGTCCATGGACGCCTGTGTGGGTACTTCAGCTGGAAAAGTGAGAGCGTAGGCTTGGAAGCAATGGAAACAAGCAAAGTAAGAATGATTGACGTAGGTGTGGGGATGGTCAGCTTGTAAGGCAGCATAAATACGTGATTAGAGTGATGAGAGCTGGGGTGAGTAGGTGCAGAACCCAGTTGTAAGGTGATACAAGCTGGTGCTTCGCAACATTGCAAAGTGTCCAATCACCCACCCAGTGGAGAAAAACCCTGGGGACGTAAGGTATTCATGTCTTAATTCGCCTTATATTGCTATGCATACCTCCGGAGTTCCCATGTCAAGCATTCTACCTACAATTAGTAAGTCATCGTAGTAAATACGCAGATGAAGCGAAAATGAATGATGAAGCTAGGTTTAACGAGCATTGGGTTGCATGTCTGTTTAATTCTTGAAGCAGTGGAATGTCTGTACTCATAGGACAACTTGTTTATCGCGTGCAAATGTTATGCCAGTGGGACTCATTAAGACCATTTGTCCCGCTAACACAGCCACTCAATCTGGAGGTAACAGTGCGTCCTGCAAAATCGCTGCAGACACTCCAGAGAATGGAAAACAGGATGGGATGTAGATTTGCCAGAACAAAGCTAACAATGGCCGTTCAAGTGTCAAAAGACAAAAGTTATTGCGGTATTTTGAACAGTGGAGAGTAGCAAACGTGACCATGCATTGAATAGGCACTTGGACTAGCACATGTGATATGCCCAAGACAGAAAGTGACTGGTGCACGTCAAACCGTCTGTAAAAAGACAATAATTGATTCGACATTCCCCTTCCCTTGCAATGTGACATTTTTGCCAGTTACTTCTAATAAAATCTTCCCTTTTATTGTCTAATTGATAGACACTCCTTTCCTGTTAAAAACGGGTGAGCAGTGAACGTCCACTTGTTACCCTTAGACAGATTATTATCGTTTGGTTTATCCTTTTAGTTGCATTCTCAAACTGGCACTTTTAAGTTATATTTATTAATTTCTAGAAAACACCTCGCATTTGCTGTTCGCGCTACAAATGCCCTACTGATTTTTAATTTCCTTCTACAAAGAAGCTTTTAACAAATGTAAGACCTTCATCTCACGACCCAGTTAACTCTCATTTCGCATTTTCACAGTTCGCTTTCTATTAACTGCATTCGCCTCGCTATAGCGTCCCATCGGCGCGGCGTTTGGATAATCTCAGGGTCGTCACCGTCCTCACCTTCAGAAGCAGAAGTTTTTTATCATAATGCGACAAAAGAACAGTACAAACTGATTATTTCACAGTGCAAAAAAGTAAATCAACACTAGTTTTCGGAGTAATAACACTACGCAGTCTCTGTTTACGTGTTTTCATCTCATGCACTAATGCGTACCTATGCATTTATTTTCGATTTACTTTGCCCAAACCAATTGCTTTTAGGTCACCAAAGTAATTTGCTTTGTTGAAGATTCACTGTCTACCTTAGCAACGCAAATGCATATTATTTAGAATGTGGCTATGAATTTTGTCTTGACAAGCACTTTCTGCAAGTGCAGGCTCAAGGAAAGGCATTTCAATTTTTCTGATTTGCAACTCCTACTATCTACCAAAATCAAAATGTGCGCCAAGCGAGTTTGCTTATGCTTAAAGTCGAGCAGAGCAGTGAATTGTAGATCTAGTTGTTAATATTTGGCCTCAAGCAGAAGTGAAATCGCTTGACGAACCTTTCGATTTGGGTAGATAATAGGATTTTCAAATCAGAAATAACTTGAAATGCCTTTCCATGAGGCTGGACTAGCGTGAAGTGCTTGTCAAGATGAGAGTGAGGCGAGGTAGGCACTGGCTGTAAATCTGATTGCTACGTTTCACTGCTCTGCCAACAGGGCGACTGAAAGGTGAGTAGACTAAATTAACCTTTGGCCAAGATAAGACACAAAGGACTCGAGGTACACTAGCGGATGCCATTTAAGCGATTCAACAAATTAACCCCCACGTAGTTGCCCAGTGGCAATGCTGGCCATCACATCTACCCAAAGGAAGCACGTGCTGACACTACAACATGACAGCATTCTGGAGCCGCTTCATGAAGGAGAAGATACTGCAAGTCTACTCAAGCTGTATTCAGCCTTCCCGCCTTCTTGATATACATACTTCTGCAAAAAGTGGCTGGAAATATCTCGTCTTCACCTAGGCACAACTCACCCTTCCAAACCCACCCACCCACTCAACCACCCAACCACCTACTAGTCACACATTCTCTACCCTCTAAAGCCGTTCTCGAGGCTCAGCAGTAGCATTTCACCCTTCAACAAATGGCGACACACTAAACAGTGAAATGGAGAAACAAATCGGGACTGTACTTAAAAATGCACTCATCGCCCGTGACGACAAACCGCGGCCCAACAAAACAAAAGGATTTCAACACATGCCAGGACAAGGTGTGCTGCAGCCACACAGCTATCTCAGCTCTTTCCCTTCCCGAAGACGAAGAGAGACATCGCACTCGGGCAGAACACATAGAGGTGTATTTAACAAGCCAGCAACGCACATCACAAACGTACAACGAAAAGACAATAAGTCATCCCATCACCAAAATCCGTCATTCAACAAACCATCGACACATTACATAGTCCACTTTGCTTTGTCGCTAAGGCCACTGCGTCGTCAGTCCCCTCAAGCTCCACGGTGTAAGCTAGCTGTTGTATTATGCACACCTTCCATCGACATGAATGAGGAACTCACCTACTACGCGTGACTACATTGGAAAATATTTATGCTCTGATAGAACATTTTGGAAGAAGTCACTGGATTTGTTTAGTCCTCCCCTGTCCTCCGTGACACTGGGCACGAAACATCATAAAAAGCTTGTTAGGATGTATTCCCACCCTAGTGGTATTCAAGACGTCAGCAACATGAACAGGCCCTAAAATTAATTAACATAAATTGCGTTGATTCCCGTACATCACTAAATAAATCTGCTTTGACCGACAGCTCCACGTCTAGGCATTGACACGCATTACATTCAAAACAAGATTTCCCCCCCCCCAAACCCAGTTCTCTACACGAACGAAACTTCAGCGCCAGCTATAATTGCTGGGAGGGTTTGGTGGTTTCGCTGTAAAGCATCTCTTCTGTCGCATGGGAGTTCTACTTCTCAGCCACTTTCGCAAAGTAATCTAGGGCAATCAGAATGCATGCAGTTTCTCTGCAGGGGCCACTGCTGACACTGGTTGGGATGATGGTGATGCATTCTCACCTTGGCTAATCTTTACCTCCTTATAAGTCTCGCTGCTGTGAGGAAGGCGTGAGTATTCCTTTACTCTATTCTTAAAAGGACAACGCTATTCCGAAATTGGAATCGTACATTGTCTTTTAATCGACTGCATCAAGTCTCTTTAGAATTAAGAACAAATAACGCTATTTTCTTAGATTTCAAGCACTAGTTTGATTTTAGGCTCTTGTGAAGCCCGTATTTAAAGGCTTCTGCTTGCACATCTTCGCTCCAGACGCTTTCCAGCACTCACTAACTAACAGCCCAACATACAGCATTCGTCACACAAATAGCAGTTCCTCACCCACGTGCCACACATAACTTCCGTTTCAATGGCAACTTTTGTCACAACAAACCAACACCTAATCAAGACACTGCATTGAGCCGCCATTGAGGGATGCGCATGTACTTGCGTGTCTTCAACTTCGAAATTCCGTTGATTGTTACCACCCAAAAGTTATATTGTGCCAATGTTAGTCATCAAAAGTGCTTGTCAAACTGTCAAAGTCGCAACCGTGACGGAGGGATGTTCTGCTTGAGAGTATCGGGCTGTAAAACATAGATGAGTGGCTTGATGGAAATGTCCAGGCATCCTGACCGAGTCCAAAGTAGATCGACTGTCACGTCATTCGCATGTTGATTAACTCGGTTAAAGTAGAAAACGCTAGATGATCGGCAGTTTTGTAAAGTCATCACAGGCCAACGCTTGCAGGAGTAATCTAGGAAATGCGCTTTGCTTTACCTACACTGGTTGTTACTCTGCCTCATTAAGTTAATAGTGGAGTGCGCCCATCAAGTAGTGATGGTGTTACAATCGCGCAGCCATAATAAATTTTTGTTATTTGCATAAACAAAATTTTCTTCATAAAATGTGAGCCATCGACAACGTTTTTTGACCATCCAGTGACCCTGACTTTCTGTCGGTGGCTGATGATGAAACTAGCAGACATACTTCATTTCGTCGAGCCTTTATTGCACCATGGCCCAGCGTCCGTAATTGCTGACCTCAATGGAAATGTGCTTAACTTCTTGGGACTTGCGTTCAGACAGACGTCCTGATTGTGTCAAGGTACATCACACAGGGATTTGCATTGATACGAAACGGAATTCGATCGTTTTTCTTACCCAAACCACAGAAACTTATGAAGTTTCTGATAAGTTGCTATGCCTCAGTCGCGCCTAAAACCAAGGCGAAGCGTAGGGATGGATAGGTGGAAAATTTGAAGCATTTGCATCCGAGGTAACAGCGTGAGAAGAGTAAGGAAACATGGTGTCAAACTTGATGACCAGACGCCAAAGATGGGGTCAATGTCAGTCTGCTTTGAAAGGTACAAGTCAGTGCAAATTGAGGCATTATAAACTGATTGGATTTGTCTACTAAAATAAAATCAAGATCGCGAGCTCTGTCTTTTAAGGAAGAGCGACTCAAAACTGCAATTAAAAGGGGCTTCTACTTACGAATATTATGTAGACCACAAACACTGAGGCGCAGGCACTGATGTGCTGAGTTCCATAACTCGGGTTCAGAAGCGGAAATCCAAGAGGTCTTGTTTCATTGATGCAGTCTTTGCAGCTTTAAGAAGATTTATTCAAACTTGGAATTTGTGTGATATCGAGTCTAAACCACCACACGTACCCGCCTTCTGGTAAGGGACACTGCAATAGGCACCGTCGAGTCCCTCTCATTCCACCCCTGAGAGGACGACTCCTATAAATGAATGCTTTAAGGCGCAGATCTGTGCTGCTCTCGAGGTGGTCCTGATTTGAAGATCGCTGTTCAAGTTTATTCTCCGTGGAAGTCACTGGGCAAACAACCATCACCTCGACTGGAGCGAGTTGCGCCCTGGACATACGGTGGGCTGACTTGTCACTCTGACAGCCCCACTTGTCTCATGCCAGGTAATCCAAATCATGCAACCCGTCCAACTGTCCAGAAGGACGTGCAGAGCTATGGTGCATTAAATCTGTTAGCGGACACAGGGTCTAGTGCTGCTCTGTCCCTGGGTGGTTTCCTCTTCCACCTCAGACAGAGCCGATGGAAGTATTCCTGATGTGGAGTAGATGCATGCAGAGTTCATTGGGACTTTGATAGGTACGTAGTGAGGGAGAGAAAGAGGACAAGAGAGAAGGGAGAGAGGGAGGGCAAGAGGGACAGAGAATCCCTAAGTAAGAATGACTACCTGTCCGTATGTCCCACAAATTTGGCTGTTTACACACCAGTGTGTGGGTGTGGATATCATGTTATCCATGCATCGAGCTATCCCCTAAGACTTCAAGTTGGGCAAAGTGAGGGAAGAGCTGTCGTTATTTGTGGGCCGATCGGTAAGTTGAGAAAATATTTTTTGCAATTCATGCCTTCATTTTGCTCATATTTCTTTGGATTTGGCTAAAGTTATGGAAAAATGTTGCTATTCATAAACTGATTTTGCTAATGAGAATGCAGATGTTGCCAATGGGGAGCAAGACTTTTGTAATTTACAGATGTTGAAGCAAAGCTGTTGTTATTGGCATATACCTTTCCATTCATGCATCGGTTTTGAGTAATTCTAATCCGAGTTAGTGTATTTGAAAAAGAAACGTTGCTATCCATGCAGCAACTTTGCTCATTTGAAGGCGTTGGTGTAATTGGCGGTTTTGCGTTGCATCGTACTTGATAATACAAAGGCCAAGCTGGTGTGATTGTCGGAGAAAATTAGCTATTCCTCCCTCAAAAATTTGCTCATGTGACAGCAGAGGCAGTGTAATTGTTGGAAGAAACCTCTTTGCTCATGTATCCGTTTAACTCACGTAAAGGCAGAAATGGTGAATTTGAGGAGAAAGCCTGCAATTAATGCATGTGTTTTGCACATGCTAAGGCAGACGCGGCATAATGGGCAATGAAAACTTGCACTCATGCACCACTCTTCCTAATGTAGAGGACTCTTTGGAAAGCTGGAAAAGAGGTGGCACTAATTACCATCTACTTTGCATACATGAAAGCAGAGGTGGTGTAAATGGCTTAGAACGCCTGCTATTCACGCCTCGGTTTTGCTCACATGAAAGCAGAGTTTGTGTGATTGGTGGCGATACCTCGATCTTCATGCATCGGCGTTGTTTTGCATAGGCGGAAGTGGTGCAACAGGCGGCTAAACCTTGCCATCCTTGCATCCGTTTGGCTCATGTGAAGCAGGTGTAGGGAAATTTGGTGGAATAACCTTGGTATTCATGTACTTGATTTGCACATACAAAGGTAGATTAGGTGTCACTGGCTGAGACACCTCGCTATTCATGCATCGGTTTTGCTCATGTGAAAGCAGAGGTGGTGTGAATTGCGGAGTAGCCTTGCTATTCATGCCTCTGTCTTGCTTATGTAGATGCAGACGTGCCGAATTGGGTGGAGGTGTTTTGACATTCACGCATTTACTTTGTTTATTTTAGTACAGAGGATGCAAGGTTTTGGGACTAGCTTTCACATCCATGACTCATGTAAAAGCAGAAGTGGCGATACGACCAGAGAAACTTTGTGATTCATGTCTCGGTTTTGCCCACGCCAAAGCAGAGTTGTCGAATGGTTGGCGTGGCTTTGTAATTCAAGCCTCTGTTTTGCTTGTTTGAAATCAGAAGTAGTGAGATGGGCACAAAAATTTTGCTATTCAAGCAGCGATTTTGCTTATGTGAAAGCTGATGTGGCGATTTGTGCGAATGAACTTCACCATTTCTGCCTCGCTTTTCATCATGTCATAGCGACGGTGGCGAATGTCTCGGAGATACTTAGCTTTTTGTGCATCGATTTTTCGCATGTGGATGGAGAAGAAACGAGTTGGGCCGAGTTATTTTGTCATTCATAGATCGGTTTTGCTCATGTTTTAATGTAGTTGGAGAAATATGTGGGAAACTTTGCTATTCATGTGTTTGCTTTGCTCTTGTAAGAACATAAATGGCGAACTTGGCCAAGAAATTTTGCTATTTTTCTTCGCACACGCAAGGAAATACTCGGTTGGTAAGGACTATGCATTCGTGCGGCAGATAGCACATGATCACTTGTCAATGCCTGCCAGGCAGATAAGTCTCTCTCAAATTATAGACGTCGAGAATCCCAAAGCTGACTCTTATTAAGTCTTTGCAATGAATTTCTTTCGAGCGTTCATTCTTGACCCGTGATTGGTCAACGTGTACGCCATCCAATGAAGTGGGGGCTGGATACCGATTGCAAGCGCCAACCATCAAGGTGAAGCAAATCAACCTACAGGGACTAGATGCTGCGCGAGAAGAACGTTGCGTTTTTAGGCATTAAATTGGTGCTTTACAAACCAATCCAAAAAAATGCAGGCTGGAAAACAAGTAATCTTTATTTTTGCTACGACAAATATCCACGTGATCGAGAAGGGAGGACATGGTGAATAAAACAATGATAAATAGAGGAAGCCGCTAAGATATGACAGTACTATTACGAACGCAGTTTGGCTCTTGACCTATCATTTTGATGGGAGGAGTAGAAAGTACATTTCGCTTTTCATCCTGAGAGCTGTCAGCCTTGCATAAGTGCGCGTGTGCTTTGAGATACGTAAAGATGATAAGGAAGGTCATTGTGCCAGATCTTGCCGCCAACTGACACATTTGACACGAGAACACTAAACTAGATATAAAGAACCAAATTTGCAAAACCCGGTGGCTATGAGAAAAGATTGCCATTGAAGAACCGTCAATATTTTCTTTCTAGGTAACATTATAACACAGTTATATTGCAACCACTTTTATGGCAATCCAATCTAATTAGCATGTGTCCAATGTTGCACCCTTACCGAAGCAGATGAAGTGGGCTACATCAAAAGCCTATAAGTGGGTTCCACCATGTACAGCAACGCAGCTTCGGCGACATTACTTAAAAACGATTTGCAACTCAATTGGAAGAAAGGGGACGAACAGATGGCCTGAAAGTGGTGATTCTCGCCTCGAGCTGGCACACCACCACGCATCAACACCGAGAGCAGTCTTCACTTTCCTTCGAAGATAACGATGTTCTAAGCCGTCATGATGATTAGCTCATTCCTAATAAATTCCCTCCAAACACAACAGACGAAATAAACTATCCTGACGACAAAGGCAAAGCTTGCTGCAACACATTACTTGGACATTCCGAAGCATGAATGTGCGGAGTTCCATCACCAGTGGATTATATTAGGCGATTTATGCATTGTCCCTTTCGAGACCTTCACAAAGTTACTTTTCGGATATGCAGTCGCACCGCGGATGGTCAGGTGCCTGTTGGTATGCCAGTGCAGTTGAAACTGATATATGGGATTGAGGATGGAGTGAATGAGTTAGGACAGTGAAACCTGCGATCCAGAGCTCTGCTCATCCCTGCGAGCATTTACTAATGCACCAATCAGTAGTGAGACAAATTTACCGTCTTACAACGTGAGAATCAGTCAACAAACTGATTTCTGGACTTGTGGACCCCATCAACACACATCTCGTCAATGCAAAAAAGCAGACTTATGATAAAGCCCTTGCAAAGGACAAGGACCAAGTTGCGAGAATAAAAATGCTGATTTTACTTCGCCAAGTCCAACATTAAACCGTTCTCTGGATGAATTGTTGTGCGAGCTTCCAGGGCTTCGGAGTAGAAGCAGCTTCTGCACTTCACTTTTGTAGCATATGTCGATACAATCCAAAAAAAACCCATCCTTGCCTGGAGACACAACACATAAAGCAACAGTTACAGTTCTCCTGCTAATCAAAGGGCAACAATAATCTCCACGCTTAGGAGACATCCGCTTTCAAGGTTCTGGACAGTCCTGTTAGTTATGTTCATGGCTCCCAAAGGAAATGCTTTTGCCTGCCATGGGTTCCAAAATGCTGACATTTAGATCTGGAGATGGCTTGAAAATAATAAATTGAAATTAACGGTAGCTGATATTCGGCCCTCTCTAGGGGCTTCTTAAATTTAGCTTCCACGCTGACAAGGCTTCTTGCCATTGCTATTGAATCAATTGTCGTGGATAACGTTGAGTGGACTGGGCAGACAGGCATAAACTTCTTGCGCTTACAGGATCGCATTGCTTTGGTCTTACCGGAAACTCAAGGTCTTTTAAAACACTTCCTACTAAGTTTTATGTTTCGAAAGCAAACGAACTCACTGCTGATGTTTTTGCTACACAAAATCTTACATGGTTTTGATGTTAAACATCACGTCAGAGATGATAAAATAATTGTAAATAAATTACAAAGCATCAAAGTATGCATGTAATAATGTTGGTGTTTATATACGCTTTGTAGGTGAGAGGCGGGAACACAAGACCCACGTGGTCGAAAAGGAGCTCGCGTGTTCTCCTCACGAGCCGGAGACTAACACACCGTAGATTGGACATTCGTACCTACCTATTTCCCCTTTAAATGAAACTATGCCTAGAAAAGCTCGGTCTTCTGCCAGCAAGGTGGAAAGGGACGAGGAGGAAGAACGGGATAATTCCGCTACAATGCAATCGAAGATAATGCGCGCATTTAAAAGTTACAGAATCTGCTTTGAAAGATATCCACAAAGCTCCAAAGCAGACAGAGTGAAATTGTACGATGTTTGCATTTTGTTTAAATGCCTGCCTGGATATGTGGGGTCTTCCAATTAACAGCATGGCCATAAATGCAGATTCCATATACATTACTTGATAAACTTAACTTCGAATGTGTTTCGATTAGCTGGGTAAACTGCGATCCACATAAGTCTACCGATTTGCATCCTTGAGCCTTCCAAAAATTATAATGTGGGAGTTATTGCTCTCCTGGTTACCTACGTGGCAGAGCGTTCAAGTAGTTTGACGGTTCTGAAATGCTGAGAGCTACGATGCCGTTTTAGGGAACTGAAGAGAGTAAGTCAATTCGCAGTGGGCAGTGAGGTGCAGGGAAGGCGTACAACATTTCCCCAGTTGGATCGCTTGGCAGTCATGCATGCAGCTAGTGGGTAAGTTCGCATAAGCTTCATCCACAAATTTATTCTACAGAATGTATTATGATCTAGAAGTGCACCCATTAAGTTGTGGTTCTGTTGCAGTTGCTTAAGCACAGTAATTATCTATCAGGTGTAGAAACAAAGTTATCCTTCGGGCAAAGCAAGCCATCGACAGCACATGAAGCCCCTTCAGCACCGTAGAGCCTTTCGAGCGTATAGTGACCCTGACCTGCAGTAGGTGGCTGATGGCTCCTTCCGCTTGAAGTTGAAGGCTCCTCGCACATTCCTCGCCACTTGCTTCTTAAAAGTAGAGAACATAAAGCAGCTCTTAGTGTTAGTGTACAGCACTACTGAATACTTGGTCGTTGAATTAACGCATGTGTAGAGAGTCGATACTGGTAACTGAGGGGATAACAGAACATGGAATTCTATGGAATTCTCTGGCCATTCTGCTCGTCTCGGGGATTTAGAGGTGCAAGCGGAGAGAGAAGCACTGAACCCACCGCACGTGTCTGAATTTACCTTGAATGACTTAAGTTAAGGCAACGTGAGACGATAGAACGAATTCATGAGCCAAAAATATGTAAACACCATTTCTCTAGCTGCCATTAGACTTCTTTTAATGCTATCAGTTCGTCTTGGTGTTAGTTCAAAGAGGAGACGGCTTTTGGGTCACCAACAGTCGGTTGGCTGGTCAGTGCACACTGACTTCATGACTGAGCAGAGGTTTGCAACTCTCGAGGAGGTGAAAACCGATGTTTTGTGAGCCTTTCCCATTCTGCACAAATACAAGGAGTCCTTCACTCCTTACTCTTCTCTATCTCAAGATTAAAACTGATAACATTGAGCATGATGCAATAAAGGGGATGTTTGATTTATAGAGGCTGTCATTCCCACACTCGCAACAAGTCATCCGTGTCCACTTTTCGGATGCGTACTACTGAGATGCTGACTAAAATAGAATGGTAGATGATCATTATTTTGCTTCAGGTAGTTTGCCATTAAGGCGTTGGTTTATTTTAAACGCCAACCCAGGTAGGATTAGATGAGACATAGGGACGTACTTCATTTGGTCGAGCTTCCATTGCACTATGGCCGGAGCATTTGTATTTGCTGACCGTGAAGCAGTCTTTACAGACTACATATCATTTCTTACAAAAAGAGGTTTGTGTGAAATCGAGTCTATGCTGCCACACGTATCTCCTTTCTGGATAAGGGTCACTGCAATTGACGCCGTTCAGTCCTTCTCGTTCCACTCATGAGAGGACGACTCCTAAGAATGAATGCTTTGGGGCAGAGCAGAATTCGCAACAAGAGGAGGAGCAGAGGAAAGCCATCGACAGTAGCAGTGAGGTGAGCTTGTGTTCGCAGTCTTGACTTTCTCGCATATCCGGTGTTTGTCGAAATCCTACACTCTAGCAAACTTTATGCTCTCTATTGCACTCGACATCATGTTCCTATCGTGACTCTGATTTTCTTGCCTTATCTGAAGTGCTAACTCAGAGTGTGCCACAGCAGGGCTCACATCGCTCAACTTGGACTAACATAGATTGAAGGCTTATCGGAGGTGTGAGGGAGTGTGCTGATTCAACTAGGACTTCGTTGTTGACAAATGCACATACCAATTTCTTAGGTAAGCAAATATTACGCTCATTTGTCATTATTTTCCTTCGTCGGCATTTTCTGATTCGCTTGGAATCGAATGGCAGTGTCTGCAATTTCGGACACTACCGCAATCGCTGCCACCTCTTGAACTGTGGGCCACCGCTTCGCTTGTAAGGGAAGTCAGGGTTAGTTACATCTGCAGTAGCCCTTTAGGAGGATTTTTGCTTTGTTTATAAGTTGATTATAAACAAAGCGGCATTACACACACACGCTTTGAGCAGACAAACAACTCAAATTATGAGATCAGTACCTCCACTTATCAGAAGCGGAAGCTGAAGTTGCTGGTTAGATACAACAAAATCCAAGTAAATGAGCAGGCAGGATCATGCAAATGAGAAGATTAAGCAGCTCTGGAGTAGAAAATGTTGCAGAGAAACAATGTCGCTATCTTCAACATAAGTTGCTTTCTGGCACTAAAACTTCGCACGATTCAAGAATTCCTGTTGAACTCCAATGCTGAAATGTTGGTTTAGAATTCTGGCCAACGGCTTTAACTTCATCATTAACGATGCCTCCTATGGAAGCTATCACTCTGCTAGATCTTGAGACCCTACGATGTTCATGGGAACGACATTGACAAATTTCAAAGAAATTTTGTCGTCATCCATTCAATTATTAATTAACCCTTTCCCTTCCTCTCAAAGGAATTAACCCTTAGTGCGATTTAGGCTTCAGGCATTTTTACTTCGCGAATTCAAAATTTTTGGCATTACGTGCTACTTTCTACTTTCTTTTCAACCGATGACGTAGATGGCAACGATTCTGTTGTTGTTGGTGGTGGATAGAAGGAGGATTGCGGCGTAGGGATGAAGGTGGCCTTGGTGCATGTGTTAGACTCGAATTGAATTCTGGCATCGAAAATTCGAGTGAACCAAATATGGTCGTGGCGTAATTTTAGTCAGATCCTAAGGCAAGCCTTTGACGGTGGGTTGTGCGAAACTGCGCAAGAGATGGGGACCCATGAGAGGTGATAATGGTTGTGGTAACTAGCAAGATATTCCCATGGCAGCTTCTTTCTACAATTTAATTTGGCTGGCGCATTTTGAGCATGTTCCATTACTTTTTAAACATTGGAGCTACCGAATTTTGTAAATGCAGCTAGAGTTATCGGAAAATGCATTTGTCCAATCATCCATCACAATAACTCACCGTCACATCTTGAGCCAAACTTTCCTGTGATGAGTCAGTGACGACTCTCCCGTGGTCTGTAAAAAGGAAACACTGACTGGGTTACACTGATTGCTGAAAGCAGAGCCTCAATTAGACTAATTAAACTCGGCTTGTTGTGATGTAGACTGGCGTATGAGAGACGGAGTTCCGTGAAAACTCACTATTACGTTAGGGCTACTTATTAGCACCCATATAGGAGACGTCAATGTCATCTGCGATAGCTACCCGATATCACAAACCACGTTATTGCATGTTTCATGTTTGGATAAAAACGCCCGTGGTCAAACCCGTAGACACTTTGACACTGTGTTTACTATTGTTCTCGTCTGCCGTCATTACATTGACCGTCAGGGACAATCGGAATCCGGACGCAAAAAAGACATAATTTACCCAATCATTGCAACACCTTAAGAATATTTACACCCTGATTAGGCCACCTCCGAGTGTAAGTCGTGTAACATGAAGGATAAAAATTGAATCAGAGGCAAGTATGACTCTAAAGTGCTACAGTACCAGAAGGGACAAACTTGACAACTTTGATGAGCGTATACCAGGACCATTGGGCCTTTATCACAGAACACGGTCCACTGTAGATTGTTCAGGTAGTATTTAAAATTGCGCTGCTAGATAATCGAATTATTCTCTTCCTTCGTATCGGTGTCAAATGTGAGCGCATTCAGGTCCATCTATCCTCGCCTTGGATCATATTGCATTGTGTGGAAGATATGTTCAAGTGCTAGAAACTTTACAGAAATTCTTCTCGCATCCCATTCATCTCAGCCGACTAGAAGCAAACGGTCCTTTCTTCACAGGCTTGGGTTACGAATTACGAGTCTCGTCTTTGGCCACTGAATGACAATGATGGAATGGATTATTACATCAATTCAGTACTACTTAACTTTACTGTTTACTCAATAATTGCGGTGCCGCAGTGAGAAATACGGTAGCAATGCACGTTTAGTCCTGATGCGATGGCTGCTTTGTACTTCAGAGAACTCTGGGAGCACCGCGGCTATGAGCAAATTGACCAAAAGACGGAATTAAATCTAATTTTATAGGTAATGATGATACCAATGCCAAAATCAAAGCCGCGAATCGTTAGCATGAAAGTTGTTGCGATTTTACACGATTCTAGTTGCACAAACGCCACCACTCTGATACCTTTCAAATCATACCAAATTCCTAGTAATGTTCTGAAGAATATAGCAACCACTATAACCAAGCTATCTCATTCACTTCAGTACTGTGGCAAGCATGAGGTCCCTTTCAACCATTAAAAGGGTTTTTAACCGTACTTTCTGTTGGTACAATGTCCACCAATTAGCAGACCATCTAGTCAACACGTGAAATCTGACGCTTGCACAAAAGAATTTTCAATTTTTCCCACCTTACTAAAACAATAGTGTTCGATTCATGTCGCCGTTCATCAGTTACCAAATCGTGCGTGGTAATCAAACTTGCTTTCTTTTATCCTGCTTTGCAACAAATAAGTCTGTAGAAGTGTGGTAGTAGGAACTTAGACAGCAGCGTCTTAGGCATTTCTAGAAGATGAAAGAGGTTGAGATAATTGGGCGGAATGTGCATCGACAAGGCAGAGAATGGCTAGAATATGGCTACCGACATGGCTTAAAGTTCATGCAGCCGATGGCAACCGATTATTTGAGCTATTTTCTGTTATGCAGGATCTCTTTGACACCAGTCGGCTAAGACTGGTACCATCGTAGTAAAGGGCACATATGTGATGATCATTGCGGTTAGCAGTTTCTTGCTGTTGCAGTTGACATGGACCAATTTACAATAGATTGATGCGGTTGACAATAGTTCAGGCACAAACTTAGCTCAATTTAGCCAGCTGTGTATACCTCCACTGATACCTTTGCTAAGGTTGTCACAATCATGCTAATTTACTAAAAGATGGCACCAGCTGCTCCTTCCTTCATTTGTAGATCCCTTTAGCTTGAAGCTAACATTAAGATGCGTGGATGAGAGCAGATGCGCTTGCAGGGGAATGGTCTCAGAGTATCATTGTTACCAGCCACATATTCTTATTCCCTCCGCTTTGTTCTTTTAAAACGTTACAGTTGAAGTCGACAGCTTTGTGAGTATCACCCGAGTTTTCGTCTCTTTGAGGTAGTGCTGTACTGCGAGCTTGGCGAGCATGCCTGATTCGGAGCATCTCTTCAGCCCAAACACTTCATTTATTATCTCAAACTGTTCTAGTGCGGTAGTCGTTCGCCTGCTTTTGGGTGGAGCTACAAAGCAAAAGATAGCCTTGAATGGTAAGGGACGAATTTCACCTCTAAAATGTTGCCGCGTTTAGTCGGCACTCATATTGACGCCTTGAAAGTAATGCCTTTGTGTACGGGAAGACGTTGATATAACCCCTGTTGTTAGAATTAGATGTATGGCAAAACTATGCAATGCGCATGTTAATGAATAGCCAAGGAGTGGACAACCGAATTTAACCACAAAGCAGAAATAAAGAATCTTTTAAATTGATGTATTACCTGTTGGTACATGGTAAAAACAGAGGCATATTGACTCAGCTTCCTTTACAAAATCCTTCTTTTATAAACTGTGACCATTTTTTGAAATTCGACCTTGTAGATGAGCAGAAAAGGATACAAACCGTTAGTCTGTTAAATCGAAGCCAGGCATGGAACAACACTGGAGGTAATATGGTGTTCAAAGGGGACTAAGCTCTGATGAGTTACTTGGACACTAAATTGCTTAAAGGGACTCAATTATCGCATCGAGTGATTGCAGTCGGACCGCCTTTTCTGAATAGTGCAAAGGCCACGTCAAGCAACAAGTTTAGCAGTTACGAACCTCTACTGAGTAGATCTGAGAGTTTAAGGAAGTTAGTCTGAACTCTAAGGAATGGTCTCCACTTCATCGTGAAATGGGATTTCGGAGGTAAGGTTCCCTTCTTCACCGCAGCTCGTTTTACTCTCGAGCTTCTAGACCTCATGGCAATTTAAGAACGTGCGTTTTATGATTTCATCCTTAAGTTCTGCTGATAATCTGACACTGCAAAACAGAGGGTTTTCATTTACTTCCCTTCTTGGACACGCATACTTTAGTGCAATCATTCATGTCTGAGTGGCAAACAGCCTCGAATAATCAGACATAGGCAGCGCACATAAGAGCCTTGTTTCTAGGGTGCCGCTCCTAAAAAAATTGGCAAAACCAGGTCTAGTGCCCTCTCGTTCCATCCTCCCGCCAGCGCAATATGAGACGCTAATGCAATGGGTTTCGTATCACATTCACTTGGAAATACAAACTCAATGGAGAGCTTGAACAGTGAATTAAGCAATCGTTTTCCTTGAACTTGAACAGACTTGCACATGTCCACAGGAGAGGAAATCACTGCATTCGAGTCTATTGCTATAAGCCAACTTTTCTCAGCCCAATTCATCTGAGCTAACATAGAAGTCAAGTTGGAGAAGCTTAGCCATTTTAATTCCATAATTGCTTTTAACGGCTTCCCGCATATTCACTGTGTCCTATGCTTCCTTTGTTTCAACTTGCCATCTCGAGTTATGCAACGCTTTGGGTCAAGAATATGGTGTTCGCTCAGAAAATACTTCCATTACTGGCCCAAAAAGAAATGATTTCCAAATTCGATGGTGACTATATACTTGCCAAGGCTTCGATGTTTGGAAGTTGTGGCATGCGATAAAGGCAGCGTCGATGCATAAAGAGGACTGAAACTGAAATTTCACATCACAAAATTTGTGACAAATGCATAAATTCTGTACAGCCTTAAATATTCCAACTGAAACTGTCAACGTTACTTAATAGAAACTAGTCAATATTCACTGGCAAGTGTTTTGCATGAAAGTGAGAGAAAACTTACTTACTGCTTTTTCCTTCACCTATTTGTTCCGCTCTGGTGGAAGTATTAACGATTAAAATCGTCGACGCAAAAATTAGAATCGGTTCAAGGACTATACAAATAAATCAGAACCCCTCTTCCTCTCATGTTGTAATCCATGCCGAAAGGAAGCATAGATAGCCGTCACCTGTTCCCATGGCAACTTCTTTAGCATTCCTTCAGAGTGCTTCCAGTCTGCAAATACCATTGAGAATGCTGCGGTCTAACGTTGGTACACCAGACATTGGGAAGCACGGATTTTGAGCGTCATTTCGCAGACTAATTAGAAGAAACAGTCTTATCCAAAGTGGTGCATCAACTGCTAAGATTGGCGGGGGATTGCTGTCAATAACATCCCTGTTATTCGGCGGCTAGTCTTTACCAGCATTTGTGCGAGGGAGCGAACTAAGTAATTTCGTTTTCACCACTTTACATCAAAGACAATAAGACTTTGAGTAAGTAGTAGAATAAGGCTTCGTTGGCATCTACGTAAATCTTTGCAAACCTCGGTATCTTCCTACTGAACTGGAAAGAATAGGCTTACAGAGCCAGGTCGTTTGAAGACTGCTGTCAATAAGTTCATTTTGCGTTCATCGCCACCATCAAGAGCGCACCTCAAGTGTAGTCACGTAGTCTCAATATTTAATGACCTAACGTTTGATCGCATTGGAGGAGTAAATCAAATGGGCTGTTACATTACGTACATACATCTAGACTTAATAAGCACTGGTAGATCCATTAGAGCTGCCCTTCACCGTCCATATTAACTCAACTATTAGGCCTTTTCGCTTTGCAGCATAGCGATGAGTAGCTGGCATGTCAGTCCTATGCTTCGGGGATTATAGCAACTGACGAAACCTAAACACAGGGGCGAAATAATTTGGTTCTCTACACAGGGGGAATTTAACTATCACATCAGGCTGCTAAAGCGCCCAACACTGATGTGGCTCTAAACACCAGCTGGACGCTGTTGATTTTTGTATTGTTTGTCACGCGTCAAATTTTTTTAAGCGTTTTTACATTTACCGCAGTTTTAACACACAAGCGCTCTCTAAGCACAATGTTTGGACTTCCAACAGTCAAATAAGCTGGCAAGCTGACTGAAAGTATACTCGACTGTCGTGACTTTTGCCCCTTCTTAAGTCTATTGTGACGGTCATGCTAGAGGAATGTCTGCTAGAGACCAACTGCGATGCAATGCAATGTCACTCAACAGTCTCAATGTTGTCCAGAGTTTTGCAGTTTGGGGTTGTCAGGAAATGAGACTCTGACTAAAGATGGGTGATATAGTAGTAAGAGTAAGAGAAGCTGGATCGAAACCTTCCCTGAGTGCCCATTTCGTCTTAACTCACATTCACTACTCTATGCACACTTCTGTATCCTGATCGGAAACGTTATTCACTGCAGCCTGTTTCAGCTACAAGAGCAGTAGAGTGCTGCCTAAATGTGACAGATTCCAGAGGTAGGCATAAATAAAAACTTACATAAGTGGATCAGCTGCTCGTAGAATGATGCCGTACGGCTCCGGGTGGAGAGCTGATGGCAGTAGACTACAAGGGTCTGTGTTGGGATCTGGGATGAATATTAGCCCATTGTTTTATTCTAAACTAAACATAGCCCTTAAGCTAATAGTCTTTGCGGTTGGTAACTATCATCACTGCAATCCATGACACATCATCTTCGACACTTCATTGATAGACGCGTACCAAAATGGCTCGATATTACGAGGGGCAAAAGTAAAACATAGCACTCAAGCTAATTCTATACGTGTTACACAAAGCTATCCTGAACAAAACTTTGTTGCATGCACGCATCTCATTCCTTGTTAGGATGAAATCGCATGGGGTCAAGTCATGAGTTTGCATCTGGTTTTACCTTGCCTCTCCCACTTAGCGTGTCGTCTTTGCAAAAGTGTATTGCGGTGCTGTCGTGCCTTTACAATGTTTATTCCTTTACGGGGACTTTTACCCATGTCGAAGTCTTAACAGAGAACTGTCATTCGTCTCATGTCCAGACCCAAGCTGAAGGCCGGCTAGGTGACCATGGTCTTTGTCGCTGACGGGTTTGTTTTCTTTTCTTGAAAGTGTTCTCGGTGCGCGGATACCACCTAGAAAGCTGATTGCTTGCCTGCCCTTATGTGACACCAATTTACGTTTGTCTTTACCAAGCCCAATTAGCCCTCAATAGCCATAAAATGCAGCTTCTGCTAGATTGGATAATATCTATGCCAGTTTTATGGCTTTGCGCTAAAATGTATTATTCCATGCATTTTACACAGCTTGTTAAAGACTAGGGCGGTGAATTAAGGAGCCTGTTGTTCTCTGCAACTACGAGTAATGGCAGATGAACAGTGAACGTTCATCTCCTTAACAAACGTTAAGTCTCTGCGTGTCTGTCAATCGCCTAGCTGTGAATGAGAAAATAGGTATCTGCAAGAGAATGAATGGAAGCAACCTACCACAAAAGAAAATTTGAAATGTCTCCTTATCAAGCAAACAGTGAGAGAAGGAGATGTATTGGAGATATAAAAGGTGTTATGCATTTGCCGTTGAATTTTCAGTATGAGTCGAGGCCTAATTGCAACCCCACAAAGTATTAAACACAGGTGATCCAAAAAGTCGCTATGCATGGGTAGCGCACTATATATTACCTTATTTGATGTAAGCATGTGCCATTCGCTTCCAATCCTGACCACCTTTTAAAGTCACTTTACCGTACCAAATGCCAGTTTACCATCCATGAGAAGGTCCATGACTCAATTCAAAGAAGCGGTGAAAGAGACCATTTAACATTATCATATCATGATCTCCTCCGTAATTAGTCAACAGATAAGGCAAGCTTTGTTACTCTTGGCGTGCTTGCTTTAGTTGAGTCATTTTGTTCGTGCAAAACTTAAACCAATCCACGCGATAAATAATAAAATATTATTATGCAAAAATACAGGCTAAAAAGGGATTCTAATAGGATAAAATTGACAAAAATTGCAAAAAATACTTTTAGGTGTTAATAAAAATATATATGTACATCTACAAATGATATTTCAAAGGTGATTCAGCAAATGCAGTTAAAAAATTTGCGCTACTTGTATCCGCTTCGCTCAAGTGACTGCATAGTAGGCGAAATGAGAGGTGGATTCATGCTACTCATTAGAGAAATTGCCCAAGTTACCACAGAGCTGGTCATTTACCAGTCTACTAGGCGGGGGCATTACTGACTTCACAAACCAGGACCATACCTCATTCTCTTTCATCGGCTTCTTACTGACGTGCCAACGACATCTAAAAATGAACCTTCAAAACCTAATTCTGTGAATTTTTAGGGATGGTGTCTGGCTGCCATAACGAAATAAATCTTCATGACCAAATAATAGTGCCCTTACGAGTAAAGATGACTTTGAAGACATCCTCCCTTGTGTATGCTGGTATAAGTGACTCTTTTCATGGTTGATGGAGGTGGTCCCTGCTAGTGTATCGCCGTGTCCCAGATTTTTGAGTGGTGATTATCTTGCCGGCTCTTGTTTTGCATTGGAACTTGGCCTAAGGCAACGAGGCTATAACTGACTGCCCTCAAGACTTCCGGTTGTAGGTGCGCTAACAAGCTTTGTGGGGATGTCAGGGATCAGTTATTGGCACGTTGCTTGTTCAACACTTTTGCAAACCTTCCAGGAGTGAACACCATGACTTTGCACTTGGGCCCAGTTGCAGAGCGTGCCGATTTGACTCGCTACCTAATGATTGTATTTCGAAGGGCCTGGAGCTCAAAAATGAATTGAATTAATGTCCATTAATCTTTCAACGAGTGATTTATTTAAGTGAAGATGGTCGCCGATCACTGTTGTCTGCTGACTGTCAAGGTAGTTTTAAAGGACTTCCAGAATTCCAATAATTTAAACGTTAAATTGACGGTGCTACTTCCTTGCAGGATGCCGAATCCATTGCTACAAATGAGTCGAGCGATGTACTAGCCTGCTCCGCATTTCCTTATCTGCTCCGATTACTGCTTCACCATTTGCTGTAGATATGAGCAATCATTATATGCATAAGTATGCACGCTAATTTACTTTTAATTTACCACCGTAGCCAGTCCGCTGAGAAACGTGAAAACTTTGTAAACGCGCTCTGAGGGAATTTTCATTCTGCACGCATAAATTCTTGGCGATGGGTAACACAGAACCATCTCATTTAGGTGAGTTGCATCACCAGGCGAAAGGATTGGATGGCGCCTACATTTGAGCCAACACTACCAATGCCAGTTCCGAGGTAGGGCAAGCCATGCATAGCTCATTAAACTCCTTTAGAGACGGCTTCGCTTAGATGTCCCTATCATCTACCGAAGGGGCAGTTTGGCCAGTAGCGCGGTTAGCAAACATCTCGTGAGCTACTTGACAGATAAGTAAAAAGTGCGGTAGAAATAGGACCGCTAAGCACTCCATGGTAGAGCGTGCTTGCTAAGCACAAGCTCTCGAATTCAGGTAGACGATTGCCTAGTGCAGTCCCAAATTTTCATTCTGCACGCATAAATTCTTGGCGATGGGTAACACAGAACCATCTCATTTAGGTGAGTTGCATCACCAGGCGAAAGGATTGGATGGCGCCTACATTTGAGCCAACACTACCAATGCCAGTTCCGAGGTAGGGCAAGCCATGCATAGCTCATTAAACTCCTTTAGAGACGGCTTCGCTTAGATGTCCCTATCATCTACCGAAGGGGCAGTTTGGCCAGTAGCGCGGTTAGCAAACATCTCGTGAGCTACTTGACAGATAAGTAAAAAGTGCGGTAGAAATAGGACCGCTAAGCACTCCATGGTAGAGCGTGCTTGCTAAGCACAAGCTCTCGAATTCAGGTAGACGATTGCCTAGTGCAGTCCCATAAATGACTAAGAAGAAGTTTCATTTTAATCGTCCCATCTGATGCTAGATGAACAGAACCAGTGCAGTTGACTGCATTACACCACAAAAGCAACTCTGCATTGAAGATAAACACAAATTGGACACCAAGGAAGCGTGGAACACTTCGGTTGCAGACATCAATAAAGCAGGCGAATGATAGTAACTTCCTCCGGTCCCTGGTCGTTGCCTATTACCGGCAAGTTATCCATCGATTCCCGCACATCTCAGTGTTTTGGCACATGGCCTGCATCTTTACGGATGTTTTTGCCATTTCGATGTGGAGGGCATGCTCCACATCACTACAAATGAGTGATGATCGACTGCCGAGAGAAAACCTGAAGATTCATCTTAAAATAGAAGATGAGATAAATCGCAACAAATGCGTTTTTCGTGTGTGTAGCCACGACGTAGTAGACATTGCCATGGCGAAATAGAGCAGAGGAGGACTGTGCGTGATTGTCCTCCCATTTTACCGAGAGCTTCCCAGAGCTATTGGCGATGTTAAAGAAACGGGCTCAACAGTAGAACTGAGAGCTCGCTTAAGATTCTAGCAAGAAATGGGCACCTCGACAGCGCAGTGCTTTGTTTGGTTTGCTTAACCTGGAGGAGTTCCCACCTTGCCTTCGTGCTTACCACACAACCACCAAAGCAGTGGAAGCTTTCTCTCTTACTGTGTTTAGCCAGGCCCACATCAATAGCACCGATTTATTTCTAGTCAATAAGAGATCTTAAGTAACATTCTATTATCAGAACCACATAATGCATGGGAGACGACTAAAACAAGGCCAATAGCCAAAGCTCAAAGTGGCCGTTTGCAAAGTCGATACTCAAGCAAGCATTGTATGATTTTCCATTCAAAATTTGTAAAATATTTTGGATAAATCATGCATGAATAAGACGAAGTCATGTCAATCCTTGCAATGGTTAGTGTGAGTGACTTGAACACTGGGAGTGCGATGATACGAGCTCGCAGAATGGACTGCACCCACGAATGATTGAAGTATTCAGTGTTTGGGAAAGCATTGCAATGACATCAATGCTCATTGGCATGCCTCTTCTCGTTGAGTGTTTGACTCTTCCCTGAGTGACAGCACTGCGTTAAGCTAGCGCCACAGCCGTAGCGTGTGCGACCAATTCGGCCGATGACAGACCTGAGGCTGGACAAGGCACGTAAACATTGCTGCATCGTTGAAATTATAATTCACCCCCACAGTTGTTTTAGCAATTTAAACTCTTTAGCGAATCGAATTATTCGCATTAGTTTCCGGACTTTCATAATAAAATGCAGCTTTGTAAGTTGAACATTCACTGAATTAATGGTTAGTACTTGGATGGTTGGCTTAAATCAGTGCAGTATAAAGAGAGAATTATTGGGCATTTTATGGCTAATTCGTGTCTGTCAAACACAAACCCTTGAGCTGAGGTAGCATTGGTCTAGTTCAGCGGCACAATCTGATCTTCGTCCGCTACTTTAATGAGAACATGGGCATGGGAGCCGCATGCCTTGTCAGCCGTAAAGTGCAGTGGCAATGCATTCTTGCAAATGTTGCCTCCCGCCATCGGTGTGACAGCAAACCCACAGGTTTAGTCAGTATTTGTTATCAAAAACAGCATTCGATCCCACTTCACCAAAGTTTACAGGTCCACCGGTTGGAATGAAATTCTGCTGTGGTGGAGTGAACCACTGTCACAGACTGAGCCAGTAAAAAACGAGCTCAACTTTTGATTTCGAGCCACTGCTATTGGCCCAAGTTCGGTGCGCAACACCCTCACTGACCACGTAATTTTCAGTCGTTAACTGCTGCATGCCGTCGTTAGCAGGTAGTCTGTTTTGATTGGCCCTTCATCGCGTTCGAGTTAAACCTGTGTTAGAGAATGTCAAATTTCGCTCAAACACTCAGCAATTTTACAATTTTTCCTCATTTCATGCAACTTTAGAACAGTGTTGAGTTTCTAGTCCTGTTTTCCATTACTTGGACCTAATCTAGATGTCATAATGTCGAGATGTTGCTCCTATATATTGTGTCATCATGATGGCACTGCCTTTGCATAACAGACTGCCAGAGATATCAACGGAGATTTTGCTAACCTAACACTGTGCCTGCAATAAGTGGACTTGAAAGTTGCTGGAATGGAATCGATAGTTGAGGTAGGAAAAATGTCATTGGAATGTGATCGCACGTGTATTTCAAGGGTTTGATTGCACAAACGTCGGGTCGGTGGCCCGGCTCGATTAAAAGATTGAAATCAGAATCTCTTATTTGCACAAACTAGTTACATGCAGTTGCTCACTTGCTAGCTGCAGCAGTATCCAAACTTCATTGCAACCAAATGCATTCGCAGAGCCTTCTTTGCAGGTTGGATGATCCGTTTGAACATTTATTGACAAATAGACCTCTGCTATGTCCGGACCTGTTCTGGAATCTTAAAGGCATTCAGTCCCACGAACAAGCGGAAATACAGCTGCAAGTGCTTTTTCGTCATTGTGCAACAAAATCCATTGTTCCATGGAGGTGGTTTCATAAGTTGAAATGGCGTAAGAGTGCAGTGGATAAAGTTGGCTCTTCCAGGGTGTTGTGCCATCTTCCACCCAGTCTTTGCAACTATAATTCAGGTCCAAATGCGGGGAAATGCGCTTACGTGGTGCGAGATGAAACACTTTCCGTCAACAACCTAAGGATACATGCACGCCACTGCGTATCCACTTGACACCTGACTCTGCAAATGTGATGTACAATGTTAAGCTGCTTTGTCTTCTCATTTGCATGGTCCTGCCTCCTCACCTACTTGGATTTTGTAACATCTGGTTAAGAGCCCAACTTCCGCCCCAGGTAAGTGGAGGTGCTGATCCCATACTTTGAGTTGTTTGTCTGCTCAACCAACTCTCCCGATTTGTGGGCATGGTGTTGCAAATTCTGCAAAAAACACAGGTGGTCAGTGCACACTAATTTCCGGAATGTGTCTACGCTAACAATTTTTGCGCGTACGGACGTTGATCGGTGTTTTGGAATGCTTAGCGTTGCATTTAACTTTTTTCCCGATGTGGCTGACCCAAATAAGTTCGGTCTTCATCTCAGATTCTGTTATTTGTGACGGAACCCAAAACGCGTGTGTGCAACAGCAGCCACGCATGGTTATCATGTAGAGAGCACAGGCCTTAGCGTTAGGCTAATGTGGACACTTAGGGGCAGCACTTAACGGCCCTGCCTGGGCTTATCAGTTCTACATACATGCATACATACACTCAACGCAAAAGCCCTGTTTCATTCCGATTTTCCACTGAATGCTCAATGGTGCATATGTGTGCTTACGATGTGACGACGGACTTGAAATGAACTTATCAACCGTAATTTCCCACTGACCTCACTCTGTGCGATTTCGTTCTCATTCAAATTGTAAGCTAAAATTCTTAACATGGTCGGAAGTATTTTGTTTGTGCGCAGTAAAGTATACAAAGACCTACTTAGACATCTACAATGACATTTTAATCGCCTTGCCAAGAGTTGCATTGTCCTTGATGTTTTCTTGATGAGTGGCAGCAAGCATAATGACGAGTCCAAATTCAACTCATCTCACTTTACGATTGTAAGCAAATGCTTGCCATTAAATAACACAGCCGTGTTGACAGCACTGTTCCCAACCAATCCCATTAGTTTGCGCATCACTCCAAACAACATGCTCCCTCCGATTGGTCTGCAATGTGACGCGCAAAAGCCGTTTACGTCAATGTCCAGTGCATCAGCACCAGACCACAGGAACCTGTAGTGTCACAGCAATTAGCTTTTAGTCAAGCAAATAGCTTTCGCTGGTGATATCTCTGCATTAGAAACACTATGCATGCAAGGTAAATAACTTTACAGTGAAAAAGGCGACAACAGTCACCTGTGCTTACCTTCAGCACGGAGGTGGACATGCGATGACAAGCAGTTCAGACTTGCGCAGATAATCTTCAAATCGGTTCTAAATTCGTTTATGTAGCTCTGACGGTAAAGACTATGACGCCGGTAGGAAAACCTGGGTAAAGGAATAAAAGTACCAACGAAGTGGCACTGCCACTTCGTACCGTCACAGTGACGACACGCCAGGTGGGAGAAGCAGTGAGAAGTCAAACCGCGTGCGAATTTATAAAATGGACCGCAAGATGTGTTGAACCTAACAAAGAGTGGGACGGCTACACACATAAAAAGTTTAGTCATGTGTAGAGCAGCAATTATTGGAAGCTGGAATGCAAATCAAACCGTCTGGATACACGAAGCGGAAATCCAACTAAGACATGGAAAAACAAGCTGTTCTGAAAAAAGGAAAACAAGTGAGTATCTTAAAATGCGGGTGGAGTGCGATGGCAATGGTTGGTGGTGGATGTGATAGACACCATGGCAGGACTCAGTGAACCAAGCGCGCTAAAACCAGTGAAATTTCTTTTCATTGTTTAGCTTGCACACGAGATTCGAGCAAAGCAGTTAGGTGTTTTCAACGCAGTGGTAAGAGCCAAATAGAGGGAAGGATTCCCCTTGATGTAAGCGGAGTTGACTACTGCGAACAGATACTTCTCCTCAGCAGGAAGTTGTTTCAGCTGCGATGCCTAGTAGCTATTTGGCTCAAAGCATGTGTATGCCTAAATGAAACAGGAATTGCTGCATAGTGGTGTGCTGAAAAAAGCCTAATAAAAGTAAAATGACAAGTTTGGCAATGTCCCATTCGGATTTGCCTAATAATATTGTGTCTTTATGCTGTGTCATCATGAAGTAACGAATCGGGCTGAGTTATTTTGTCATTCATGCATCGGTTTTGCTCATGTTGTAATATAGGTGGTGAAATACGTGGAGAGACTTTGCTAATCATGTTTCCTTTTTGCTGCTACAAGAAATTAAACGGCGAACATGACCAAGAAACTTTGCTATTAACGCTTCGCCTTTGCTCATTTGGAAGCTGAGGTGGCGATTTGGTCAGAGTTGGCGTAATGCTTTGCCATTCATGCAACAGTTGTGCAAACGTGATTGCAGGTGGGGCGTAATGAGAGACGAAGCTTTGCTATTCATGCGAGGCCACTGCTTATGTGACAGCAGTTGTGGGGAAATGGGCAGAAAAATTTCGCTATTCATGCATCAATCATGCTCATGCAAGTGCAGTTCGCGTAATAAGGGAAAGCGATTTCCTATTCCTGCACCAATTTTACCAAGTGAGAGCAGAGTTTATGATTTAGGTGGAGAAATTTTGCTAATCATGTATAAATTTCACTCATGTGTTTCCAAAAGAGTCGAATTGGGTAGAGAAATTATGCTATTTGAATGAGAAAATGCGGAAAAATCTAGCTTTTCATTAATCAGTTTTACTCATGTGACGGCAGATATGGTGAATTTAAGGTAAAGATTCTTCTCATATAACTTCAGCTATAGCAAAACGTACGGAAACATGTTCCATTTCATGCCCCGAATTCGTTCCTATGTCATAGTGAGCTCATTCGAATTAATACACGGGATAGTGTTCGCTTTGTGGCTGGTGGTATAGGCGATAGCATTGATGTTGGCGTGAATGCTGACAACACCTTATTCGATCAAGTTCAAGCCAGTACTCCCCACCCACACCTTTCCTCCTTCATTTACGCCTCTTTGTTGAATGACATTAATGTCTTTCACAGAATACAGCTATTCACTATAAATGCCACCCGTTAAAGTTTTTTTACTTTGAATGCTATGCAGACAGTAGGAGAAATATGAACGCATGCCTTTTCCTTTTACACTGCCTCAATCATCCTGCTGCCTGCAGAACACAGGTGCAAATACTTAATTTAAAGTGCTACTTATAAATGGAGAGTAGTCCTTCACAAAGCGGCCACTTGCAAGTAGAAAAGTTGTTACTGTGTGGAGGACACTTGAAGTATCTTAAAGACGGATAGTCAACTCCAACGAAAGCTTTTCATGAGGACGATAATGTGCGGGTCGACTAAGTCCCCTCACTAGGCGCAAAGTGCGAGTGAAGTCAGGTTGCCAACCAAAGAACAACCAAAGTGTGTACTTTTCCCAAATCAACGTTGGAACAGAACCGAGAATTAAGGAGGCAACTCAAGGACGGTGTATGGGTGCGACGTAAGAGATGTGGGCAATCGGCCATCTCTGTGCATCCTCAGAGAGGTCCCTAGTGTTTGGAATCATGTAAATAAATAAAGCTCACTTTGTGATGGTGTGCGAAGCAAGGGGAGTTCTCGCAGACGGACTCGCAAGCCTATGCATTTGATGCATACAAACAGGCAAGTCCAGCTTGCCAATGAAAGTTTCTGTCCAAGTATTCACCTCGTCCAGCAGCATCCCTTCAGCAATGCGTGTCGCTGCACTTGAACTGCGGCAAAAACAAATGTGGCATGGTGAGAAGTGGTAAGATATAATGCACAACATAATCAGTGATATTATGATTTCACCTTTTATTCACGTAGCACCGTGGTTCCACCCACGCATGAGGTCGTCCAGCAGTTCTTTCCACATACACACTAATTGCATAGACAGTACAGAAGAGCGTATTCCTAGTGTACAGGGCTTTGTAGTAAAGAGGCCAGAACCATTCTTCGGATTAGTGAGCCAAATGCTAAGGATGGCATTTGAATCCCATCCCTAGGTGCAGCACCACTTAAACAGAAGTGTGGATTGTGAGTGCATGCTGGTTTGGGCGTATGAGAACCCATTTCACCTTGCCATTCAAAGTGAAACAATGAATCCACATTAGCAGATCCACAGCCTGCAAATCTGGTAACCAGAACATACACCGTGGCAAGGTAGAAATGTTTGAGGGCTGGAAGGGTGATAGGGTGGATAAGGCAATTTGACGCTATTCAAATAAGAATTTATTTGCTACGCTTTGCTCTAACCTCCGTTATCGTGATGCTCACATCACTTTCCAATGGACCGAATCACTGCTGCTATCTGTGGTGAGAGGGCTGCAGAAGGATGCATGCAGACTAGGAGAAGCGTGTGCATCCATTGTTATCGCTGAAATGCAAGTGGTGGGTGTGTTTATTGACAGCAAATGGAAAATTACAAATTGCTACCTAGCACGATATCGACCACAGCAGCAGCACCATTGTGAGTGATGTCTCAATTGGTGCAATTTCGAAAAGACTTCTAGCTGAGAATGGTACGCGACTCGCTGATTCAAGGATGATGCAGCTCTGATGCAGGCAGCACATGATGCAACTGTCGATTACTGTCAGATGGTGTAAATGACCGATGCAGATGAGTCTCTTTTAAATTATTTGCATCCAGAATCCCAAAGCCAACATTTAATAAGGCTCTGCAATGATTTACTTTCGAGCGTTCATTCTTGAGCCGTGGTTGGCCAACGTGTGCGCCATCCAATGGAATGGTGGTTGGAGGGCGGCAGCAAACGCCAATCACAAAGGCAAAACGAGTGAACGCAGAGAGATTGGATGTTGCGCGAAAAGGATGGTCTATTTTAAAGCATTGAATTGGTGCTCTGTAAGGCGAGCCCAGAAGGATGCAGGCTGGAAAGCAAATGTTTCCTTTATTTTTGCCACGACAAACATCCACGTCATAGAGAAAGGAAGATGTACTGAATGAAGCTGCGATAAATAGAGGAAGCTACCAACACTAGAAAGGACTACTACAAATGCGGTTTGCTGTTTGCCTTACCATTTTGATAGTTGGATAGGGAAATGCTTTTCTCTTCTCATCGCTGGAGCCATCGACCTTACAGATGTGCGCGTGTGCTTTGAGGCACCCGAAGATGACAGGGGAAGCCATTCTGCCAATCTTGCTGCCAACTGACTAACTTGACACAGGAGCACTGAAGTAGATGTAAAAAACCGAACTTGCAAAGCACGGCACCTTGGAGAAGAGCTTGTCACTGAAGAACTGCTAAGAGGTTCTTTCAGGTTTAAGCTATAAAACAGATATTGCGCAACTAAGGATGCATGCAGACTAAGAGAAGCGTGTGCATCCACTGCTATCGCTGAAATGCAAGTGGTGGGTGTGTTTATTGACAGCAAATGGAAAATTACAAATTGCCACCTAACAGGATATCGGCCACAGTAGCAGCATTATTGCGACTGATGTCCCAATTGGCACAATTTCGAAAAGATTTCTAGCAAAGAATGGTACGCGACTCGCAGATGCAAGGATGATGCAGCTCTGATCCAGACGGCACATGATACAACAGCCAATTACTGTTAAGTGGTGTAAATAACCGGTGCAGATGAGTCTCTTTTAAATTATTGGCATTCATAATCCCAAATCCAACTCTTAGTAAGGCTCTGCAATGATTTACTTTCGAGCGTTCATTCTTGAGCCGTGGTTGGCCAACGTGTGCGCCATCCAATGGAATGGTGGTTGGAGGGCGGCAGCAAACGCCAATCACAAAGGCAAAACGAGTGAACGCAGAGAGATTAGATGTTGCGCGAAAAGGATGGTCTATTTTAAAGCATTGAATTGGTGCTCTGTAAGGCGAGCCCAGAAGGATGCAGGCTGGAAAGCAAATGTTTCCTTTATTTTTGCCACGACAAACATCCACGTCATAGAGAAAGGAAGATGTACTGAATGAAGCTGCGATAAATAGAGGAAGCTACCAACACTAGAAAGGACTACTACAAATGCGGTTTGCTGTTTGCCTTACCATTTTGATAGTTGGATAGGGAAATGCTTTTCTCTTCTCATCGCTGGAGCCATCGACCTTACAGATGTGCGCGTGTGCTTTGAGGCACCCGAAGATGACAGGGGAAGCCATTCTGCCAATCTTGCTGCCAACTGACTAACTTGACACAGGAGCACTGAAGTAGATGTAAAAAACCGAACTTGCAAAGCACGGCACCTTGGAGAAGAGCTTGTCACTGAAGAACTGCTAAGAGGTTCTTTCAGGTTTAAGCTATAAAACAGATATTGCGCAACTACTACTTTGTCAATTCATTCTAATCAGCATGTTTGTAATGTTGTACGCTTACCAAAGCAGATAAAGTGGGCTACATCTAAAGCCTGCAAGTGGGTTCCGCCATGCACAGCAACCAGCTTCGCCGGCATCACATAAGACGAGTTGCAACTCAGTCGGAACAGAGACGGCGAAGGCCGATTCCCACCTCGATCTAGCACACGACCACGCATCAACACCAAGAACAGTCATAGCATTCCTTTGGCAACAATGAAGTTCTAAGCCGTCTTGGTGATTAGCTCATTCCTCATAAATTACCTCCAAGCACATCAGGCGAAATGAACAATACTGGCGATAACGACAATGCTTGCTGTAACATATTGCTCGGATATTCCAAAGCGTGAATGTCCGTTAGTCTATCACCAGTGGACTATGTATGGCAGTTTATGCACTGTCCCTTTTACGACCTTCACAAATTGGACTTGTCACACATGCAGTCTCACCATGGATGGGCAGGTGCCTGTAGGCATGCCAGTATAGTCGAATGTGATGAAAGGGATTGAGGATAGAGGAGATGAGATGAGCCAAGACAGTAAAACCTGCGATCCAGAGCTCCGCTGGCCCCATTGAGCATTCGCTTATGCACCCATCAGTAGTGAGACACATTCACCATCCTACAGCTTGAGAATCAGTCGCCAAACTGATTTCAGGACTTGTGGAACCCATCACCAATCATCTTGTCAATGTGGATTCAAGCTTATGATAAAGCGTTTGCAATGGAAGAGGACTGAGTTGTGGGAACAGAAATGCCATTTCCTTCTAGCCATGTCCAACGCTTAACTCTTCTCTGTATGCCTCGTTGTGCGTGCAACCAGTGCTTCGGAGTGGAAGCAGCTTCTGCACTTCACTTTCGTAGCATGTGGTGGTACGATCAAGGAAACCCCATCTTTACCTGGAGACACAACACACAAAGCAACAATTGCGGTTATTCTGCCAATCAAAGGGTAAAGAGTAATCCCTAGGCTTAGGAGGCACCCACATTCAAGTCTCTAGATAGTCTTTAGCAATTCCATTCATGGCTACCACATGAAATGCCTTTCGCCTGCCATGGCCTCAGAAATGCTGAGAGTTTGTTCGCGGCCGATATTTTGCTTTCATTATAGGGCTCATTTATTTCAAATTCCATAACTACGAAGCATTTCGCAGTTGAAATCTTCATCACCGAATCAAGTGTCGTGGCAGCGTTGATTGCACTGGGTAGACAGCTACGAATTTATTGCATTCGCAGTATTGCATTTCCAGACACCAGTAAAATTTAGGACACCGCTTGGATCATAGTGGAAATCAAGATCCATTTTAATAATTCTTGCTATGCTGCATATTTCGAAAGCAGAAGCAATTGCTGTAGCTATTTTCGTAACACGCATGGGTGAGGAGTCGATGCTGGTAACTGAGAAGATAACAAAGCATGGAATTCTATGGACTCCTCCGGCCAATCTGCTCGTCTCAGGGGTAAAGGGACAGAAGTGGAGAGAGAAGCACCGAACCCACCGCACGTGTCTGAATTTACCTTGAATGGCTTAAGTTAGGGCAACGTGAGACGATGAAACGAATTCAAGAACCAAAAATAGGTAAACACCATTTCTCTAGCTGCCGTTAGACTTCTTTTATTGCTATCAGTTCTCCTTGGTGTTAATTCAAAGAGAAGATGGCTATTGGGTAAACAGCGGTCGGTCGGTCGGTCGGTCAGCATATACTGACTTTATGACTGAGCAGACGTTTGCGACCCTCGAGAAGGAGGTGGAAAGCGACGTTTTGTAAGCCTTCCTCATTCTGCACAAATGCAAGGGGTCTTTCACTCCTCACTCTCCTCTTTCCCAAGAACGAAACCGATGCCGTTAAACATGATGCAGGGGAAAGAATTCTTTGGTTTTTAGAGGTCGCTATTCCAACACTCGCAACAAGTCACCCGCATCCTCTTTTCAGGTGCAAAATGAGACACATTAGATTGATAGATTGTATTTGCGACATCCAGTTCATGGAAGTGAGCTCTGTCCTTTAAGGAAGCACGATTTCGGACTGCAATTGAATCAGTTTCCATTCTCAAATACTATGCAGCTCATACATTCTGAGGCTTGGAGCATCGATGTGCTGTGCCTTGCAACTCGGTTTCTGAGGCGAAAGTGGATAAATCTTGTTGCATTGAAGCAGTCTTTACGGATTTTATACCATTTCTTACCAAAGAGGGGTTTGTGTAAAATCGAGACTATGCTGCCACACAGATCCACTTTCTGGATAAGAGGCAATGCAGGTGACGCTGTCCAGTCCTCCTCGTTCCACACCTGAGAGGACGACTCCTAAGAATAAATGCTTCGAGGCGGAGCAGAATTCGCATCAAGAGGAGGAGCAGAGAAAAGCCATCGACAGCAGCAGTGAGGCGAGTCTGTGTTCGCAGTCCCGACTTCCTCGCATATCCGATGTTTGTCGAAATCCACACACTCTAGCAGGCCTTATGCTCTCTTTTGCTCTCGATATCATCTTCTTATCGAGACTCTGATTGTCTTGCCTTATCCGAAGTGCTAACTCAGAGTCTGTCACAGCAAGGCTCACTTCGTTCAACTTGTACTGACATAGATTGAAGGCTTATCGGAGGTACAAGCGAGCGTGCTGGTTCAACGGGTCTTCGTTGTTGACAAAAGCACATACCAATTTCTTAGGTAAGCAAATATTGCGTTCATTTGACTACATACTTTCCTTCGTCGGCATTTACCGATTCGCTTTGATTCGGATGGCAGTGTCCGCAGCCTCGGACATTGTCGCGATCACTGCCACCTCTTGTACTCGTGGGCTACTGCTGCCCTTGTAAGGGAAGCCAGGTTTCGTTACATCTGCAGCACTATTCATGAGAGAAATTTCGCTTTGTTTTTGGGTGGAAGGGAGGAACCAGCCATTTGTGAAACAGAATACAAATTTGGACGCATTGCGCTTGAGGGACTGTGAAGTTGTGGCTGTGGTTGGAAAATTGGCTACAGCCATAGCTCAACAGACTGGTGGCTATCAGGGGACTCAAACTCATATCCAAACAGATTTCCAAATGCAGACTAATGCTGGAGTCGGGAAGACCGAGAAGATTGAGGGAATGGAGACGAGTCATATCGTACTGCATTTCCCACCAACTTTCGTGTGTTTTACCTCTCTCATCCAGTCCTTCATCAATTGCACGCATTAACATAGTCATTTGTACCCGTGGAGAGAGGAATGAGAGAGCTAGTTGAGCTCACACTCAATAATTTGATCTTCAACTCTATTCTCCCTCCTCCCATTATCGCTCTTTGATTTATTTCGGTTTCGTCCCCCTGTTATTCTCTCAGCGACCTACTCCACCTCCAATCTCGCCGCGTTGATGAACGATCGGCCATTGCATCGCCAATCAGTCCCACATTGCCCCATCAACACTGCTGGTGGCTGTATTTGGAACTGAGCACTTGCTCTTCCTATGTCTGTGATGAAGTTGTGCACTGGTGCTAACGAAGTTACTGATTACTAGCGGCGGTATGGGTAGGCTTTGCACAATTTCCGACAACGCGCTTGCAACAATGGGAACGAATTGACTTCCTGAGGAAAGGTTTGGTATGGATGACGCACGGACAACAAGGCTGGTGCCTTTGGTTTAGAGACAGCGGTCGATGACCGATCAAGCTTGACTGTGGAGTGATAGCGTTGGTCCTTTGATTGAGTGAAACCACATCGCCGGTTTTAAACACGCATGCATCTGTAACCAAAGACTGCACCTAGCAGCACTCGATGATTGCAATTCACCACAATTCTAATCGTGTCTCTGCTTATTAACAATGTTACACACACCGTTTGAGTCGGAACTGGTCCCTTCGACGTAGATAGAGCAAAATCAATTAATTTGTTGATCAACCACTATGCTAATGGCCTCATCTGTGGACTGATCATGTCGCATTTTGTTACACTACCACCCGATATTGGGGATCGAATTGACAGTTATTAGTAAACGAATGGAATGTGTCAGCTGGTTTGGATTGCTCAATAATGATCGCAGTTACTGCGAGCGATGACATGTTTGCAAAGTAGCTTGACCTAAGAAACTGTTAGCGCGCCTGCCAACATCTGTCGTGTTCGCTGTTTGGGCGCGTGCGCACCACCGTCTCACACCTGGATTTGAGTTGACTTCATCTCGGTAGCTAGGG
>LWMJ02000142.1:117020-205134 GCA_001693035.2 Taenia asiatica
CCACGTCGTATGCCGCGTTGGGTGAAGATGTGGTGGGTCCATCATTTCTAATGGCAGCTGTAGCGGGAGTCGATGATGAACACTTGGCGTGATGTCGCACGAGCAAACTGCGGCGACTAAATGATTGAGTGCAGCGGACACAACGATGGCGCTTCACGTCCATGTGTGTCTGCATATGTGCTCGCAGATTCGACTGATCGGCAAAGGCGTGTTGGCACGTGGAACAGACGAAGGGCTTCTCGCCTGTGTGCGTGCGCTCGTGACCCTGAAGTATCCATTTGCGCGAGAACGACTTACCACATGTGCAGCATTTCCACGGACGTGAGTGACATTGCTTGTGTATGCGCAGGGAGTGGGCGCTGTTGTATGTCTTTCCACACTCCTCACACTCCCGTTTCCGTCGAGCCCCCTCGTCTACTTCCTCAGTATCCACCTCACTGGAGTCTGCGCAAAAGCCGGCATTGCTGTTTCTCAAGCCATCGTCGATAGCGGCATCATTGGTAGAGTTTTGGGGCATCCAGCTAGTTGGGAAACTGGAGGCAGTATCAGTAGGATTGACAGCTGCTGTGTTTTCGATTCTGTTTCTCATGCTTAATAGTATAGTTGAGAATATATATCGATAAGTGGAGTAGTAGTGGAAGTTCTGTTGAACAATTCCAATAAGCAGAGTTAGAAGAGCGCATTGAGATGATTGAGCTTGTATCGAAGGGCAGGAATAGGCAGGTGGTGCATGGAAGCTTGGAGGGGCTTCGACGTGACTGGTTGAAGGCAGAAGTGATGAAACAACAGGTTGCGAGAAATGAAGCATTGACCAATCTTGAGAGGAGTTCTGCGTACTTAACCCGCACTCCGCTTGTGCTGTGGAAGTTGATGGTGCTGGACCTGTCGAAGATACCTGAAGGGAGTTGGTTTGTTCCGGTCTAGAGTTGCGAGTGTCTTTGTCGTCGGAATTTGAGGAGGGTGGCTCTGGAGGCGCTTGGGCGTTAGGCGACAGCTCGAGAATACTAGCTATGGAAAAGTCTGAGAAAAAGGAAGAGATATGAAGCAGATGTAAGATAAGCATCTAAATATTCCCGATGCGTGGATGTGAGCAGGTCTGCATGTGACTGCCTCAAAAGCAGAATGAATGGTGATGAAGATGAGGTGGAAATGAAACTTACTGTGTGGCATGGTGGAAAGAACACCAGATGCTGAGCAGTGAGGTACTACCTGAGCTTATATACTATATGCTCGAATCTCATTGGCTTGACCGCCTACGACTCATTGGCCAATAGTGAGTGAGTGAAATTCGCAAGCACAGACAGTTGTTGGGACCAATGGATCTCGTCGTGCTGTGGAAAAGGAGAACCAAGAGCTGTGCAATTTCAACCTACTGGTCTTATTACTTGTTTTGAGAGGCCACACGTCCTCGAATCTGCATCCTTCTGGCTGTCCACCCATCCTCGATTCTGATGCACGCCCACGACTGTGCGTCAGTGGAAGCTTTCACGAATCTCTGCAATGCCTGCAATCCTCTGTCAGCATGTGAATGTCTCCTTTCCCATGCCTCATCACCGCGGATGAAAACAGGTGGGTGAGTAAGCCGGTATCAGCGCTCGACTTGACAGATGAGTGGAAGAGGTAGCAGTAGCCATCAACCACGAAGCAACGCTTCCATTTTGCAGGCATCTTTTAGAATTCGACCACTGTAACACTGCTAATGTAAGGAGTGGAAAGGCTTCTACCTGCCTGTCCGATTCAACCGCCTTCACCTGAGGCAGTGCATGCGTTGGTGAAGCTCCACTTCATGGGGCTGCCAGTCAGTGCAGAATATGAATCGAGGAAGCACTCAAAGCCTGTCAGTCATCAGTGTAGTTGATCGCACTGCACCATTCTCAGTCCATTCGATGCCATCGCAAGAACCATGAGCTGAACTACTAACCGCTATTTGGAATCCTACACATGAGCGTCTCCCAACCAAATTCCACACCTCTAAAACGACCACCATGAAACACATGATGCATTTGGATCTCTTGCATTGCAACCGAAAACTTCAGTGGCGAAACCGTCAGTCACTTTGCTGAATCGTAGGGTGCTTCTTTGTCACACATGCTAACCTACTATTCTATAGTGTTTCACACCACATTTATGGAGGGATTACCGTGTTCTCCTCTACAGTCGCAATGACGGTCGCCCTGTGAATGCCGTGGATTGGATCACTTGCCACGGTTCAAAGGCCGTTTGACAGACTTCAAGGAAATTAATGCTGTTACAAAGGCTGCAAAATGCAAACATTGCGAACAAGAGAATGTGTGCGAATTGAACGAGTGTTGCCTATGCGTCTCGACCCCATGTGTACCGACGCCAACAAGAGATGGGACGGACACACGCATCAGCCATTTGGTCAGGATGGCTTTATTCTACACCCAGAGGATGGGTTTGTGTGAGTGGGAGTGGTGAGTTTGGCATGAATAGAAAATTTACTCTGTCTCGATGGAAGAAAATAAACGAATACTTGACGCAGCGTCTAAACTTCGTTTGGGGTGCAGTGGCAATTGTTGTTGGTGGATGAGGCACGTGTCATGCCAAAGCTCAGCTAAGTAGGCTTCACTTACAAATCACGCAGAACAGTGCATGTTCGAGCCGTTAGAAACCTTTCTAATGTCAGCTACACTTTTGGTGTAGCTGAAAGCAGGCGGAGGCATTCAATGCAGTGATTATGATCAATGACACCAGCGTTTTTATTGAGTTTTAGTGGGTCAGTTTGCCTTGAGCAATGGCTGTTCCTCACACGATTTTTTCAATGGCATACCTGAATGCAACAGGAATAATTGCGCACTGGTGTACCAGAATGATTAAAGCAGGAGTCGATGTAAAGGCGTGACGAGATCACACCTAAGATGCATGCATGAAGTTATCATCACGATGTTGTGTCACAATGACACCATTGCCATCACCCAATGGAAGGAGAGGAATGTGAAGGAAGCCTTGAGTGGCAACTCGCAGTGTCTATCTATGGTGGAATTTGAAATGAGTGGAATAGATTTGGTCAAGATATCAGGAAAAACGCAATTTGAATGAGGTCGAACGTATTTACGAGGGTATGACTGTGAGCAAGTCAGGTTAGTAGCAGCAATAAATCGAGTACATTGTTTGGCTATCCACTTGTGATATTTTGGAAATCCTGAATGTGCTAAGTCTTCATAGAATTCAAAACTCAACTGTTAATTATGCTAACTAAATTAGATGGCCCAGCAACCATCGCGGTGGCTGCAGGGGCTGACCTGAATGAACCGTGGTCCCAAACCGAAATTGGATTTGGTTGACCTTGACCATGTTAGGGGCAATATCGGTGGTGGGATACAGAGGGGTCGAAGACTACGTACGGTCCTCTTGTGAAAGGGCGAAAGATACTGCCATGAGCATGATGTTCGCCACCGCATCTGCCATACTGTATAGTTTGCGTGGTGTCATTGTGTCCCATCGCATGCTGCGTGGACACTCAAATGATTGTTCGCCATTTTAATCGAAAGTGAAAAAGAAGACCGTGCAAAACGTGCAGCCTTTATAAGCAGAGAATTTGCACGCAGAAGATGCGTTTAAAACAGCAGTTGATAGTGCTGACGTAGTGTGCTGTGTTGGTGGTGGAGGCGGTGGGATCATCGTGTGAGATGCCGGCTGTAGCGCCAGTGGAGTATGGACAGTTGGCAAGGTGTTGGATGAGCAAACAGCGGCGATTTAGTGATGGGGTACAGTGGAGACAGCGATGGCGCTTCACCGCCATGTGCGTCTGCATGTGCGCTGGTAGATTCGACCGATCGGAAAAGGCGTGTTGGCAGTCGGTAGAGACGAATGTCTCCTCAACTGTGAACGTGCGCTCGTGATCCGAGGAAAGGATTTGCGTGCGAATGCCTTGTCACAGAAGCGGCATTTCCACGGACGTGAGTGACTCTACTTATGTCCTTGCGAGGAAGGGCCGTTTCGCCTGCCATTCCGCACTCCTGGCATTTCCAACTACATGAGAAATGCCGCATAATCTGCACTCAGGAGGATGGTGGCATTGCTTTTTAACTCTGGTGCGCATTCATTCATCCCAGAATGGAATGTACGTAAGCTACTTATTCGGAAGATAGCAAGTAACATCAAGAAACCTTGATTTGGGCGCTCAATGTCGGGGTCCCATAATCGGAGCGCCACACATTTTAGTCTCTAATTGCCAACTAAGCCCTCTTCGAACCAATAAATCGCTTCCTAGATTATGGTGCTCTTTATAAAAAAGAATTCTGCAATGGAGATTATGCGAACTTATTCACTGCTTGCCTGCATGACTGCCAAACGATTCGACTAGGCACATGTTGTACGCCCTAACGATACCCCACTGCTTACTGCCAAATGACTTACTCTCTTTGATTTCCTAAAACAGCACCGTAGTTATCAGCACTTTACACCCGTCTTACTACTTGAATGCTCTGCCTCGTAGGCAGATTTATAAAATTCCCAAATGTATTTAAGTAGCTTAACTTAAGTGCTTTGATCATTCGTTAATTAATTCCCAAAATATTTTTATCATCCAGCACAACCTTGTATGATATTGTGTTGCGAAAATAGCTGCAGCGAATAATTTTGCTTGCGAAACATATAAACTGGCAAGAATCATTGCAATAGACCTCGAGTATTACTATGATCTAAGCGATGTCCTAAATTTCACTGGTGTCTGGAAATGCGATACTGCGAATGCAAGAAATTTGTAGCTGTCTACCCAATGCAATCAACGCTGCCCACGACACTTGATTCGGTGATGATGATGCTTCGTCAGCATGGAATTCGAATCAAATAAGCCCTTAATGAAAGCAAAATATCGGCCGCTAACAAACTTTCAGCATTATCTTCATAGAATTCAAAACTCAACTGTTAATTATGCTAACTAAATTAGATGGCCCAGCAACCATCGCGGTGGCTGCAGGGGCTGACCTGAATGAACCGTGGTCCCAAACCGAAATTGGATTTGGTTGACCTTGACCATGTTAGGGGCAATATCGGTGGTGGGATACAGAGGGGTCGAAGACTACGTACGGTCCTCTTGTGAAAGGGCGAAAGATACTGCCATGAGCATGATGTTCGCCACCGCATCTGCCATACTGTATAGTTTGCGTGGTGTCATTGTGTCCCATCGCATGCTGCGTGGACACTCAAATGATTGTTCGCCATTTTAATCGAAAGTGAAAAAGAAGACCGTGCAAAACGTGCAGCCTTTATAAGCAGAGAATTTGCACGCAGAAGATGCGTTTAAAACAGCAGTTGATAGTGCTGACGTAGTGTGCTGTGTTGGTGGTGGAGGCGGTGGGATCATCGTGTGAGATGCCGGCTGTAGCGCCAGTGGAGTATGGACAGTTGGCAAGGTGTTGGATGAGCAAACAGCGGCGATTTAGTGATGGGGTACAGTGGAGACAGCGATGGCGCTTCACCGCCATGTGCGTCTGCATGTGCGCTGGTAGATTCGACCGATCGGAAAAGGCGTGTTGGCAGTCGGTAGAGACGAATGTCTCCTCAACTGTGAACGTGCGCTCGTGATCCGAGGAAAGGATTTGCGTGCGAATGCCTTGTCACAGAAGCGGCATTTCCACGGACGTGAGTGACTCTACTTATGTCCTTGCGAGGAAGGGCCGTTTCGCCTGCCATTCCGCACTCCTGGCATTTCCAACTACATGAGAAATGCCGCATAATCTGCACTCAGGAGGATGGTGGCATTGCTTTTTAACTCTGGTGCGCATTCATTCATCCCAGAATGGAATGTACGTAAGCTACTTATTCGGAAGATAGCAAGTAACATCAAGAAACCTTGATTTGGGCGCTCAATGTCGGGGTCCCATAATCGGAGCGCCACACATTTTAGTCTCTAATTGCCAACTAAGCCCTCTTCGAACCAATAAATCGCTTCCTAGATTATGGTGCTCCTTATAAAAAAGTATTCTACAATGGAGATTATGCGAACTTATTCACTGCTTGCCTGCATGACTGCCAAACGATTCGACTAGGCACATGTTGTACGCCCTACCTGCACCGCACCGCCTACTACAAAAGGTCTTACACTCTTTGATTTCCTAAATCAGCACCGTAGTTATCAGCATTTCATATCTGACAGACCACTGGAATGCTCTGCCACGTAGGCAGGTGTTGAGATTCTTAAATGTTTTGAAGTAGCTTAATTCAAGTGCTTTGGTATTTCGTTAATTAATTCCCAAAATATTTTTATCATCCAGCACAATCTTGTATGATTTTGTGTTGCGAAAATAGCTGCAGCGAGTAATTTTGCTTCCTAAACATATAAACTGGCAAGAATCATTGCAATAGACCTCGAGTATTACTATGATCTAAGCGATGTCCTAAATTTCACTGGTGTCTGGAAATGCGATACTGCGAATGCAAGAAATTTGTCGCTGTCTACCCAATGCAATCAACGCTGCCCACGACACTTGATTCGGTGATGATGATGCTTCGTCAGCATGGAATTCGAATCAAATAAGCCCTTAATGAAAGCAAAATATCGGCCGCTAACAAACTTTCAGCATTACTTAGGCCATGGCAGGCGAAAGGCATTTCATGTGATAGCCATGAATGGAACTGCTAATGACCATCTAGAGCCTTGAAAACCTTACTAAGAGTCAGTTTTGGGATTCTGAATGCCAATAATTTAAAAGAGACTCATCCTACCATCAAATTGATAAGTTAAATACCGCACTGTGCTCGTAATAGCTCTTCCTCCATTTATCACTGCCTCATTCAGCATATCTCCCTTTCCCGATCACGTGGATAACTGTCGTGGCAAAATGAAGGAAATATTTGCTGTCCAGCCTGCATTCTTCTGGGCTCGCCTTATAGAGTACCAATTCAATGCTTTTAAATAGACCATATTTTGCGCGCGACATCTAATCTCTGTGAGTTCATTCTTTTTGCCTTTGTGATTGGCGCTTGCTGTCGCCCTCCATGCTGTCGCCCTCCATGCTGTCGCCCTCCAACCACCATTCCACTGGATGGCGTACACGTTGACCAATCACGGCTCAAGAATGAACGCTCGAAAGTAATTCATTGCAAAGCCTTACTAAGAGCCAGTTTTGGGATTCTGAATACCAATAATTTAAAAGAGACTTATCTGCATCGGTTATTTACACCATCAGGCAGTAATCATCAACTGGGTCATGTGCTGTCCACATCACAGCTGCATAATCCTTGCTAGCCAAGTACTTCTTTGCGCATGCGATTCTCTCACTATTCTCAAACAAAAGACTTTATAAAATTGGGCCAATTGAGACATCGGTCGCAATAATGCTGCTACTGTGGCCGATATCCTGTTAGGTACCAATTTGTAATTTTCCATTTGTTGTCAATAAACACACCCACCACTTGCATTTCAGCGATAGCAATGGACGCACACGCTTCTCTTAGTCTGCATGCATCCTCCTACAACCCCCTCACCCCAGATAGCAGCAGTGATTCGGTCCATTGGAAAGTGATGTTGGAATCACGATAACGGAGGTTAGAGCAAAGCGTAGCAAATAAATTTTTATTTGAATAGCGTCGAATTGCCTTATTCGCCTTATCACCCTTCCAGCCCTGAAACAAATTTTACCATGCCACGGTCTCTGTTCTGATCACCCGAAGAAGAGCAGACTAAGGATCTGCTGATGTGGGTCCATTGTTTCACTTTGAATGGCAAGGTAAAATGGGTTCTCGTACGTGCACACTTCTGTTTAAGTGGTGCTGCACTTAGGGATGGGATTCAAATGTCACCCTTAGCATTTCGCTCACAAATCCGAATAATGGTTTAGGTCTCTTTGCTAAAAAACAATGTACACTAAGAACACGCCCTTCTGTACTGTCTACGCAATTGGTGGGTTTCGAAAGAACTGCTGGACGACCTCATACGAGGGTGGAATCACGATACTACCTAGATAAAAGGTGGGATTATAACATCACTGATTATGTTGTGCATTATTCTTTGCCATTTCTCGCCATGTCACATTTGTTCTTGACGCAGTTCAAGTGCAGCAACACGCATTGCTGAAGGGATACTGCTGGATGAGGTGAATATCTGAACAGAAATTTGCATCAAATGCATAGGCTTGCAAGCTCGTCTGCGAGAACTCCCCTTGCTTCGCACACCATCACAAAGTGAGCTTTATTTATATGATTCCAAACACTAGGGACCTCTCTGAGGATGTACAGAGACGGCCGATTGCCCACATCTTTTACTCTGCACCCGTGCACCGTCTCCGAGTTGCCTCTTTAATGCTCAGTACTGTTCCAGCCTTGATTTGGGAAAAGAACACACTTTTGGTAGTCCTTCGGTTGGCAATCTGACTTCGCTCGCACCTTGCGCCTAGTGAGGGAACAGAGTCGACCTGCACATTATCGTCCTCATGGAAAGGTTTCTGTTGGAGTTGACTATCTGCCTTGTAGATACTTCAAGTGTCCTCTACACTGTTACGACTTTTGTGCTTGCAATAGTGGCTGCTTTGTGAAGGTCTACTCTCCATTTATAAGTAGCACTTCACACTAAATATTTGCGCCTGGGTTCTGCAGGCAGCAGGATGACTGAAGCAGTGTAAAAGGAAAGAGCATGCTTTCACAGACTTCCTACTGTTTGTAGTAGCATTCAAATTAAAATGAAACCTTTCATGATGTTGTTTTAGTGAAATGTTGTGCTCTGTGAAAGACATGGACGTCATTCCACAAAGAAGCAGAAATGAAGGAGGAAAGATGTGGGCGAGGAGTACTGGCTTGACATTGATCGAACGAGGTGTTGTTAGCACTCACGCTAATATCAATGCCATCACCTATACCGCCAGCCACGAAGTAAACATTATCCTATGCGTTAATTCGAATGCGTTCACCATGACATGGGAGCGAATTCGGGGCATAGAATGGAAAATTTTACCGTACATTTTGTCATAGCAGAAGTCATGTAAGCAAAATTGATGCATGAATAGCGAAATAACTTTGACAGATTTGCTACCGTTGCTATGGCATGACTAAAAGCGAGGCAGAAATTGTAGATTTTATCTGCACAAATCGCCACATCCGCTTTCACATAAGCAAAATCGGTTCTTAAATAGCAATATTTTTTCGCCTATTTTAATACAAAAAATGCGATTATAAAATACGCTGACCAATTCGACATCTCTGTCTTCACGTGGGCAAAACCGAGGCATGAATAAAATAGGTTCTCGGCCCATATCGCCACTTCTGCCTTGACATGAGTAAACTCGAGTCATTAATGGGGAAGTTGGTCCCAAAACTTTGCATCCGCCGTCTTAAAATGAACAGAATAGAAGTGTGAATACCAAAACACCTCTGCTTTCACATGGGCGAAACCGAGTCATGAATGGCAGGCTTTTCCGCCAATTTTATTAAATAGCCCTCTACATTGGGAAAAATGATTCGTGAATGCGATTTGTCTCCGCTTATTATGCCCTCAATTACACCAATTTTGATTTCACGTGAGCAAAATAGATGGTAAATTGTAAAAATTCTTCCACAATTCTATAAAGCAGTCCTTTATATTAGGAAAGGTGATGCATGAAAGCAAGTTTTCTTTGCCTATAATGCCCCCAATCACACCATTTCTGCTTTTAAGTGAGTTAAACAGATGCATGAGCTGCAAGTGTTCTCCGCTACATAAACCACTTATTATTTCACATAAGCAAAAACCGGTGGATAAGTAAGGAGCTTTCTTCCAACAATTACACTACCTCCGCTGTCACATGAGCAAATCCGAGAGAGGAATTGCAAATTCTCGCCGACAATCACACCAGCTTGGCCCTTGTATTATCAAGTACGATGCAAGGTGTCATTGCCAACCACACCAACATCTTCAGATGAGCAAAGTTGCTGCACGGATAGCAACATTTCTTCGTCACATACACTAACTTGGATTAGACCTACTCAAAACCGATGCATGAATAGCAAGGTATACGCCAACAACAACAACTTTGCGTTATCGTTTATGAATAGCAAGTGTTGTACCCTCAATTCGCCATATCTGCATTCCCATAAGCACAATCCGTTCATGAATTGCAACGTTTCTCTACCGATTTAGCCAAATCTAAGGAAATATGAGCAAAATGAAGGCATTAATTGCAAAATTTATTTCCTCAACTCACCGACCTGCATTCCAATGAGCGAAATCGTCTCACTACTAACAACTGATCGCCCTCATTTTGCCAAATTTAAAGTCTAAGGAAATAACTTGATGGGTGGATAGTAAGATATCCACACTTATTTTGCTACATCGCTGCGGCATAAATTGAACAAAATTGTTAAAAATGCTTTTATCCTTTTTTGAGGATACCCCGTCATTCCCTTCTTCATTTCTCTCCTGCCCCCCTTCTCACCCTCACGGCGCAACTGTCGAAGTCCCAATGAACTCTGCATGCACTTACTCCACACCAGGAATACTTACATCAGCTCCGTCTGAGGTGGACGAGGAGACGGCCCAGAGACACAGTAGAACTAGGTTTTGTCATCGAAGTCCCAATGAACTCTGCATGCACTTACTCCACATCAGGAATACTTACATCAGCTCCGTCTGAGGTGGAAAGGGAGATAGCCCAGAGACAGAGCAGAACTAGGTTTTGTCGACTAACAGATTTAATGCAGCATAGCTCTGTGTCGTCTTCTGGACAGTTGGAGAAGTTGCATGACTTCGATGATCTGACATGAGGTAGGTAGGACTTTCAGAGTGACAAATCAGCCCACAGCATGGATGAATCGCAACTCGCATCAGCTAAGGAGATGACTGTTTGCTCACTGTCTTCTACAAAGAATGAAATTAAACAACGATCTGCAAATCAGGATCACCCCTAGAGCGGCAGAGATCTGATCGACATCTACTTTCCGCTTCCAGTAGATCAAAGGATCGAACAAAGCCTTGCATCCCTTCTTCTTATTGTTGCACTCTAATCACTCCTCAGTGGCATCCAGTAGTAGCCGATTTCGGAGTTCACTTGAAGTGTACAAAAACAGCGGCCTTGATGAAGGCCTCTGCGGGTGACTATGGTCGTTTAGAAATTCGCATCATCTATGTCTACTCGTCTGTGGTAAATCGCAGCAGCTTACGTATAGATTGACTCTGCCTCCACCTACCCAGCGTGCAGACACCATCTAACACACCTCGATTTCTAAACGGTGTATTCGGGGACCTCGAAATGTCACCACAGAATCGGCTGCACTAGGATCCGGAACGAATGCTCATGACCAACTCCTCATTCCACTAATGGCTCGTGAGAAATAATGGCAGCTGTCGAGAAACTAGACAAATGGTGGAATGAGGGCTTATTGATAATTGTAACGGCTTGATTATGTGCTTAGCCTGTTCGAAACCAAGTGTCCACACCTTCTTTCATGCTCTCACTGCACCTAGTCCACAGTTATGCCTCCCTTTCCCGCTCACCACTTTTCAACGTCAGACACATTGGCGCAGTCTCCAGCAACCACCGACCATCAACGTACCTCGCCTTGCATTTCAATATCTCAACGGGAAGACGTCGTGCCTACTCGAGCAATTTCAGCATAAACAAGGCGATTGCGACGCCCGCGAGTAATCAGTCACCACACCGTGGGTGAGTGCGGCCAACGGTCAGGACACAATGTGACCCTTTGCTGAACCCACGTGACAATCAATTAAAAAACAAAAAAATTATTGTGTCGATTCACCTCATTTCGCGATGCACACTAAGCCCCTTAAAATTCCTTTAATGGCTCGTGAGAAATAATGGCAGCTGTCGAGAAACTAGACAAATGGTGGAATGAGGGCTTATTGATAATTGTAACGGCTTGATTATGTGCTTAGCCTGTTCGAAACCAAGTGTCCACACCTTCTTTCATGCTCTCACTGCACCTAGTCCACAGTTATGCCTCCCTTTCCCGCTCACCACTTTTCAACGTCAGACACATTGGCGCAGTCTCCAGCAACCACCGACCATCAACGTACCTCGCCTTGCATTTCAATATCTCAACGGGAAGACGTCGTGCCTACTCGAGCAATTTCAGCATAAACAAGGCGATTGCGACGCCCGCGAGTAATCAGTCACCACACCGTGGGTGAGTGCGGCCAACGGTCAGGACACAATGTGACCCTTTGCTGAACCCACGTGACAATCAATTAAAAAACAAAAAAATTATTGTGTCGATTCACCTCATTTCGCGATGCACACTAAGCCCCTTAAAATTCCTTTTAATAAAAAAATCATGCATGAGATGTACAGAGACAAACAACACTTCGGAACAATTTGTTTGAATGATTGGGCATCGACACAGCCATGAGGGCGAGGTTGTCACCTCATCGTCCAACACGCTCCAGTGACATCATGACTGTCGAGAATATTCGTTATTCGCAGAGGTATTACGATGATGTCTATGAATACAGGTAGGCTACTCCATTTCTCCTCAGCATTTTAAATGCCTCTTGCTTATGACAATTTGATGGCTACGAAGAAGCAAGCAGAGTCTCAAAGAGAATGTTATTCTTGTGATTCGGTATTTGTCTGCTTGCTGTTGTTTTGTCTATAGGCTAGCTCATTTGCCAAAACACTTGGCTAAACGAGTTCCGCGATACCGCCTAATGAGTGAGAGCGAATGGCGTGCACTGGGCATCCAACTGCCTGGTAACTGGGAGCACTACTCGATATACCCTCCCGAACCACATGTTATCCTGCTTCGCCGACCTCTTGCGGATGCTTCGCCGTCAGCCGATAATTCGTCTTCTGAACCTAATTCTGCAGATGCATAGTGATAATATTCATTTGTGTCTTAATAAAACATAATTATATCACTAATTGATGTTTCTTACTTGCAAGGATTTTGAGGACAGTGACTAAGGAAATATCCTCTCAGCCATGTGTGATACATGCCCTTGGGTATGTTGTAAAGCATCTGAACCGCAACTGACTAGCATCTAAGAATTAGGTTGTGAGTGTGTTAGCAAGCATTATGGAGCTGTTTAGGCAAAACTTTCGATACCCTTCAAAAGACAACGCCGTGGCTCTGCACTTGAGCTCGGCTGTGTAGCGTGCGTACTGATCTCGTCACTTAGGGATCGAACTTCGGTGAGTCAGGATCTTGGAAATGCGTTGGAGTAAATGCTTCCATCATTCCATAGAGGGTTTGTCAGCTAAAAACGGTCACAAATAACAAATCACATAAGCTTGAATAGGCTTCCCATCTCCCATAAACTTGATCACTATCTGGGTGGTATCACTCTCTGGCTAGGCGCTAAATTTATAACCCAAATGGCTAAGGTGGTTTGGGATTCTTTCCCGTCTATTACTCTCCTGATGAGTGCACTATAGGTGGCTGCAGGTACGAACAGTCATTGAATCTATGTGTGGTTCCCTGCCTTCTTTAACTCGTGATTTTCCCACCGATGCTAACCTACTCAGACTTACAAGAGCCTCTATATGAGGGATGAGTTTCCTACTGCAAACCAGTTGGTACATTTGAAAAATAGTATTGGGAAGTCTTGCAGGACCACAGCATATAGGTGAGTGGCATCCAGAGCGCGTTCAACACTCCGCCGTAAAAAAAGATTGGACGGCATTCCACTAGAGTCGGCGCTACCAATGGCAATTCCAAGATTGAGCGAGGCACATAAAATTCTTCAAAATTACTATTATTAAATACCTACGTCGGTTGACAAGTTAAGGTCTGTTATTATTATACATTTTTCCAATTATTGCTTTACACCTCTATTCCCAAATGCAGTTCTGCTGGTAGCGCTGCTAGCAACTTACCCGTGAGCACTATGATGGATAAAGTACAACAACACAATTGAAATCGGAGTGGTGAGCATTCCATAGTGGGGTAGTGGTTGTCAAACGCATGATCTCGGACTCAAACAGAATGGCATTTAATGCTACGTGTTTAGGGCTAACCGAGAAAAAATAATTGATGAAGTTCCACTAGAGCTGGTGCTACCTAGGGCAATGTTGAGATTGGGCAAGACACGTAAAATCTTCTAAACTACGAAGATGGCATTGGGAATGGAGAGAAAGACGGAATGGATGCCCTCGACTTGAGTATACATAATGAGGTCTTTCAATTTGTGCACGAATCGTGCGATGAAATTATGACTACGTTGCTCAGTACAATGTCTGTGAATCGCTATCGCCATCTTCGAATTCAAAAAAGTAGAAAAAGTCCTCCGTTTTATTAAAATGCACAGAAACTCAGGAGAATCACTACTTTTCTCTCACTGTGCGAAGGAGAATTGTCTCCTCTCCATCATCCGCACAATGAACGCTCCACCACCAAACGTGTGTTAGTGACATCAGATTGGTTTGATGAAAAATTATTTTATTTGTTGTGACTACTACGAATGCGGCTTCCCTAGCCGACGGATGGAAAGAGCTGTCAGTAAGTAGGCTTCCTACGTGGTCTCAAGCCAGATATTCTAATGTTGGCTTAATCACGCTAAACGTGTGAGAAGGAGGAAGAGGGGACACGATGTGACTCATTGACTAACTGACACCCTGACTAACTCACCCACTGACGGGGACCGCCATGACCTTAATTGTCATTGTCTGACCTTCTTCCTCGGGCTACTTTTGAGCAGTCAGTCACCACGTGACCCTTTACCAAAACCAGGGCACAAACAAAAAACAAACATACGATTTTTTTCATTGACTCACCCTATTCCGTGATCCCCGCCAGGCAGCCATACGAGCCATTGAGAAGAAACTAAAGAGGATCCACGCTCTCTCCACCTCTCAGTGATCTGCAGTCAGGAAAAACTTTTAGGAAGTGGAATGGAAGAATTAAGCCTTCTTCATCCGCTTGGCTCTCCACTTACCTATCATCTTTCCGCCTCTTCGTTTATTTAAATAAATTAAAGTACAAGTGCCAAGGGGCATGTGATTTATAGGAGGGTATTGGTGCAGGCGTTAAGAGGAAGTAGACAATCAAGTGGTCTGCACACATGTATAAAGCTGTATTATGGACGGGTGGGGATGGGTGGAGGCATAATTGAAAGGTCTGAACTGATGTTCCCTGCTCAGTTGATCTGATGATGATTATTTTGACACTCCATTCAGTGAAAGCTGCCACTACTGCCGTTCACAACAGAGTAGAATTGTGAAATAAGGTATTAACTTAACTAGTACTGAAACCCTCCTTCATGGACAATCAAAAGGGGGCAGCATATTCAAACTGCGGTGGACACGCAAGAGGAGGCAGTGTTTCAGCGGCAGCAGTCAATCCCGTCAGTCATTAAGATATGCAAAGCAAATTTTGGTTTACAACGAGTTGATCGGAATGGTTTTGTCGCACTCACAAGTGGTTTTGTTCTAAAATATGTCTCCTGAATTTATCTAATCGCTACAATAAGGACGAAATGTAGCACAAGTGGATGGCGATCTCAAGTTGGCTATTACTGCACCTGGAACACGCTTCAATTCCTGCCAATAAAGCTTGCCAACACTCAGCTCTCCACCACGGCGATGACATATTTAATTGACATGATGGACATGTTAATGTCATCTTGCTTGCATCTCTCGAGCTCAGTCAGTCAGTCAGTGAAGATATGGAGGTCCTTAAGCAATCACCACCGACTCCGTCAACGCAAAGCTGAGGCGAAAGTTTTGTTGATGTTCTTCTAAGTTATTGAGGACTATGGGCACGTCTGACTATTACAAAGAAAGAGATCCAGGGGAATACGTAGAATATCATCTCTAATGAAGATAATTAATTCTAAATGGCATGTCGTAATCTTACATTTCCCTCTCTCCCTGCCGATGGATTACATTGATTTGACTGTTGAGTGCCAGTGGGATAAAATGCTAAAACCCACACTAAAGAAAGTTGGAAATGCCGAAAGGCTGAGGTATTTTGGCAGAGGTGACAAACCCTTAGTTCCCTACATATTTCTCCACATCCACTGTCACATGAGCAATAGGTAAGCTTCTATGCCAATTTAGACATATCTGCCTTCACATGAGCAAAATTATCAATAGGTATTTGCCAAATCCTTGGGCGCATGAGCTAATTCCAGGAGGGAATGGCAAAGTATCCATGATGATTTCGCCAAATCTGCATCGGCCAGAGCAAATCCCACGTAGGAGTGGCCGAATCGCTCTACTCATTTGGCCAAATCAGCATTTTACCTGGCAAAAGCACTACTCTACATTCGCCATTTCTCTCTTTTCATGAGCGAAATCTCTGTTTCATTGGCAAAATTTCTGCTCCGTATTTACCAAATCTTTATTATCACTAGCAAATACGATGTTCGAATAGCAAAACTTCTTTACGCATTTCACCCAACTGCCTCTTTCTAAGCAAATTCCATGTTTTACTGGCCAAATTGCTGCACTCATTTCGCCAAATTAGCCTTCGCATAACCTACATCGCAGTTTAAATGGCAAAATTTCTGCTCTACTTTTGCCAATCCTCTAATCTCTATAGCGAAGTCTAATCCCATACCTAACCCCTCTGTTTCCAGTTTACATTTATCCTGCCCTAGTAATATTCGCCCTCTTACATAAAAGGAAATCTCAGGACGCTACGTTAGCCCCATTGAATAATAAATGGCAATGTTTCCTATTTGATTTTTCTGCATTTTTTTCCTACATGCACAAATCATGTGCTTCAAAAGCACATTTGCTATATCTTTATCCTATTGCACATAATTGATGCATAAACACCTAAATTTCTGCTCTAATACCATTAAATTTCTATGCTCATAAGCTAAATCGTTGCTTGAGTAGTAAAATGTCTGCTCCAACTTACCAAAGGTATATTCTTCTGAGCAAAATCGCTGCTTGATAGCATAATCTATTCATTTATTTCGCCATAATTTGAGCACTGAAAGACACCTATTTGCTGAGCTCTTCCAGCGACCTGGCTCCACAAGCGCCTTGGAAAAATGGACTAGTTACTATCTTTCACTTCCACTCGTCCATTCCGGTCCACTAGAACATCAATTCGCGTCACCGATGACTACATCATGATTTGTGGTTCAAAGATTCCTGGACAGAAGAAGAAAAAGTTATATTGGGGTGAGATGACATTGTATCTTAACAAGAGTGATGCATGTAGTTAGAATTGCATGCCAGTTGCAAGCTTCACTTTGTAACTTGTTAACATGACACCAATGCCGTCATAGCGATCAAAGACCTTGTCTTCGGAGTGAATGCAGGAAATACCACGCCTGAAACACACCTACATCGTGTGTGTTGACATGTGTACACGCAGCATTCTATGAAATCACTCACACATAACAAATAAATGACATAGAAGCCATTTAGGTTCGCCTCCACGTCATTAGGAAAAATAAAGCTATGTACTCAAATGTGTGGTTTTGATGACGATGGCGACCTGTGAAAAGGAGAGCTCGGAAGACGCACTAGTAAAATGCATTTTAGCAATCCAACAACAACTACGGTCACTGTTGCTGCTACTATCCTCGCTAGTACTGGCATTAGCATAGTTGACATGTCTGACATTCGCCACACCATGCAGTCGGTTTTCCGCTCTAACCTGCGTTCGTGGTTCAAAACAGATTGCATGTGGTAGTCTCCAACAGCTCATCGCTGTCAGTTCGCTGCTACATTCTGCAAGGAATGATTATAAGTTTAGAAGAAAGGCAATTTCTGTACAAATAAGCAGATTGGTGAAGTTTAGAAGTGGAAGGATTGCATAATTAGAATTGCAGTGATTTGCTGCCGTCTGGCATGCCTAGCTGAATTCGCTGGCAGACAATTCTGGACTCCAGCATGAAGATTTCAAAAACGGAGTCTCCGGGTATTTAATAAGGGTGGATGCATTCATAATTCATTGCTCAAATTACACAATCGCATAGGCATCAGCAACCACCGTTGCATCAAAAATACTAAGGAATTTTATTTCACCACGCACCTTATTCTCTCCATGCATCCAATGGCAAATCCTTGAGGAGACGTTCGTGACAATATTCGACTTTATTGCCCACATAAATACATATAACTGCCATTCGATCCTCATCGCCACTGACAAGCAGCCTGGACGCAAATGAACGATGATCCTTCGCAATGCAACGTCCGATCACCTCTCTAGGTGACGCCACTGGGAGCGTAGTATGTCGCAGTGAAGCTGGAAATTAGACAGCAGATGTAGTATGAATAGGTCTACATCCACTCTATAGGATAAAGCATGTCTAGTGCGTTTGGAAACAGGTGATTTGAAGACGTCAATTCGTTTATAAGATGGGGCACCATGCTAGAATCACTGGCAGGGAGAACAGCACAACCGTAGCAACCGGCTTCCTCAACGAAGTGTGATTCCGAAGTCAATAAAGATAAATGCAATAACACTTTACCTTGAATGTCACTGCTTACATTGCATTTGTTCAAGCTAAGCAGTGGAATAGCAAGTATCGAATCAGATGGTAACCGCTTGTAGAACACATCAACCCGAACCGCGATGTGGTCGTAGATTGGAAGAATATTGGAATCCCACATATTGCATCTTCTGTCTCCTTGTGAGCCGCACCACTTCACACTGCACCTTTGAATTCGCCATTCCAAAAGACGATCAGACACAACACCGCAGGAGATCTCTGTCTCAGTTTAGACCACCCTATTCCTCGTGGTAGCGGACATTCCTTTAGACATCGCTGTGCTTGTGTGCTTAATAAGGCAGCAAGTTGTTGCATGCGCGCCTACAATCAACAAATCTAGGTGACGAGATAGAAAGGCATGTAATTTGGTAAGATTTATATTTAAAGAGTGTGTAATGTGTGAAATGAAGACTGCTAAGCTAATGTGGAGTATTTCGGTGTCTTCAACCACAAGACAGTTCATGCTGTCTGTCGACTTGCATGAGGCTTGCGCTATAGATCGCTAAAGCAGTGCCTGTTGTAGTCTCTGGAGTTCCACCGCGTCATCGGCGATGCTAAACGAAAGAGGAGGTGGAAAGCACTTCCAATTCCTCTACTTGTTGTCCGAAGGGAATCACCATATCTACTAGCTCTTGATGCAGCACCATTTTCTGGTCTCTATTTGTGCAACCGACGCTCCACCACAAAAACTGTTGAAGTACTGCCTGGAGACATTTACAGCGACGTCTGATAGGGTCACGTTCTTCGCTCACTGGTCAAAATACTAGCTTCAAGTGATTGTAGTTCAGAGGCACAAAAACCTTTAATCATCGCTGCTGTAGCAAGGCTCCTTCCTTCTCTCAAAAAACTTGATGCCACTTTGCCGGAACAGTTCGGTAGTGTCTGCATCGCTTTTGATGTGTGCAAATGAGCGAAGAGGGTTAGAACTTGCACATTCAGACCTAATGATCAGATAGCTGACCCATTTATAGTGACTGCCCTGACAGGTAGGCAGTGTAATCTATGTGTCTTTATAATTCTTGGTTTATCTTGGCCTCCGAGTAGTTGTCCGTTCACTTCCAGCATACCTCTGCTCACTATGAGCCAGTGGAAAGGAGCTGAGGACGGGTCAAGCTCTCACGAACGTTCCGCGATTAGCAGTCATGAAGGAACTACTTATGAATCGTGAAAGTGGAATAATACTAAGCAATAAGGGAACAAACAAATCACTGCTGATGCGTTTTCTTGAGGCTACAGTCACCTCTAGGGAGCATTATTTGCTTCCACACACTTTTCACTATTCTCTCGTAGACGTACAAATGTGAATTTTCAAAAGTTAGCATTTGGGCCTGGATCCCAGCCAATCTGGTTCTGAGCTGACCACGAATGTGGCTAACATGCACAAATATTTTGTGGCCGATGATCAGTAGGTCAGTCAAATCTCTAGAGTAGACATAGACAAAATTATAGGACATACGGACAGGTAGTCATCCTTACTTAAGGTATATCCGTCCCTCTCTTCCTCCCTTCTTTCTTGTCCTCCGCCTCTCCCTTACGACGTATCTGTCAAAGTCCCAATAATCTCCGCATGTACTTACTCCAAATCTAAAATACTTACATTAGTTCTATCTGACGTGGAAGAGGAGACTGCTCAGGCACAGATCAGCACTAGATCCTTTGTCTACTAACGGATTCAACTCATTTGATCCAGTTACATGACTTGGATGACCTGGCATAAGAAAATTGAGGCTTTCAGAGTGATATGTCAACCCACCGTATGTCTAAGGTGCAAATTGCTCCAGTTGAGGTTATGACTGTTTGCTCACTGTCTTCTACAAAGAATGAAATTAAACAACGATCTGCAAATCAGGATCACCCCTAGAGCGGCAGAGATCTGTCCAAAATCTACTTTCCGCTTCCAGTAGATCAAAGGATCGAACAAAGCCTTGCATCCCTTCTTCTTATTGTTGCACTCTGATCACTCCTCAGTGGCATCTAGTAGTAGCCGATTTCGGAATTCACTTGAAGTGTACAAAAACAGCGGCCTTGATGAAGGCTTCTGTGGGTGACTATGGTCGGTTAGTAATTCTCATCATCTATGTCTACTCGTCTGTGGTAAATCGCAGCTGCTTATGTATAGATCGACTCTGCCTCCACCTACCCAGCGTGCGGACACCCTCTAACACACCTCGATTTCAAGACAGTGTATTCGGGGACCTCGAAATGTCACCACAGAACTGGCTGCACTAGGATCCAGAACGAATGCTCATGACCAACTCCTCATTCCACTGATGGCTCGTGAGAAATAATGGCAGCTGTCGAGAAACTAGACAAATGGTGGAATGAGGGCTTATTGATAATTGTAACGGCTTGATTATGTGCTTAGCCTGTTCGAAACCAAGTGTCCACACCTTCTTTCATGCTCTCACTGCACCTAGTCCACAGTTATGCCTCCCTTTCCCGCTCACCACTTTTCAACGTCAGACACATTGGCGCAGTCTCCAGCAACCACCGACCATCAACGTACCTCGCCTTGCATTTCAATATCTCAACGGGAAGACGTCGTGCCTACTCGAGCAATTTCAGCATAAACAAGGCGATTGCGACGCCCGCGAGTAATCAGTCACCACACCGTGGGTGAGTGCGGCCAACGGTCAGGACACAATGTGACCCTTTGCTGAACCCACGTGACAATCAATTAAAAAACAAAAAAATTATTGTGTCGATTCACCTCATTTCGCGATGCACACTAAGCCCCTTAAAATTCCTTTAATGGCTCGTGAGAAATAATGGCAGCTGTCGAGAAACTAGACAAATGGTGGAATGAGGGCTTATTGATAATTGTAACGGCTTGATTATGTGCTTAGCCTGTTCGAAACCAAGTGTCCACACCTTCTTTCATGCTCTCACTGCACCTAGTCCACAGTTATGCCTCCCTTTCCCGCTCACCACTTTTCAACGTCAGACACATTGGCGCAGTCTCCAGCAACCACCGACCATCAACGTACCTCGCCTTGCATTTCAATATCTCAACGGGAAGACGTCGTGCCTACTCGAGCAATTTCAGCATAAACAAGGCGATTGCGACGCCCGCGAGTAATCAGTCACCACACCGTGGGTGAGTGCGGCCAACGGTCAGGACACAATGTGACCCTTTGCTGAACCCACGTGACAATCAATTAAAAAACAAAAAAATTATTGTGTCGATTCACCTCATTTCGCGATGCACACTAAGCCCCTTAAAATTCCTTTCAATAAAAAAATTATGTATGAGATGTGCAGAGATAAACAGAATTTCGGGGCAATTTGTTTGAATGATTGGGACTCGAGATGGCCAGTCGCGCTAAGTTGTCGTCTCATTGTTCTGCGCTCTCCAGTGACATCATGGCTGGCGATAAAATGCACTATTCAGAGAAGTATTACGATGATGTCTATGAATACAGGCACGCTATTTCTTTTCTTCCCAGATTTTTAACTATCGATTGTTTATGATAATTTGCTTGTGCTCACAGATTTTGTGGAAGGATGCTACTCTTGTGTTTCTGCATTTGTCTGCTTACTGTTGTTTTGTCTATAGGCACGTTCATTTGCCACAGCACTTGGCAGACCAAGTTCCGCGATACCGCCTAATGACTGAGAAAGAGTGGCGTGCACTGGGCATCCAACAGTCGCGTGGCTGGGAGCACTACATGATTCACGCTCCCGAGCCACATATCATCTTGTTTCGTCGACCTCGTTCTGATGCTCCATTGCCAGCCGAAAACGCGTCTTCCAAAACCAATTCTGCGAATTAATAATGATAATATCCACTTGTGTCTTAATAAATATAACTGTATCACTAAATTATGCTTCCCGCTTGCGAGGATTTGGGGGGCGATGGCTTGGGGATATCCTCTCATCCGTGTGTGTGGGACCTGCTGAAGGCGGTCCAGCAGTAGTGGTCTTGTCGGCATTTGTTTTGCTTGTAAACATGCTCTTATGTATGCTGTAAAGCAGCTGGACTGCAGTTGATTGGCATCCAGGAATTAGGTTGTGAATGTGTTAGAAAGCATTCGTTGCCTTTTAGTAGGGAACGCCTAGTTTTGAATTTAGGCTCAGCTGCGTGGCGTGCCGACTGCTCTCGTTATTCGGAGATCGAACTTCAGTGGGTCTTGATTCTAGAAACGCGTTAGATTAAATGCTTTCAACATTACAAAAAGAGTTTTACCGGCTGAAAATGTTCACTACTCACTGCTATGTACTAATCATCAAACAAATTTGAATGAGCTTTGCGTCACCCAGAAAAGTGATCTCTAACTAGATGGCATCGCTCCCTGGCTAGGCGCTAAGTTTATAACCCAAATGGCTGAGGCGATTTGGGAGTTTTTTCCACCTATTACCTTCCTGATGAATACACTATAGGTGGCTGCAGGTACGAACAGTCATTGAATCTATGTGTGGTTCTCTGCTTTCTTTCATTCATGATTTCCCCACCAATGCTAACCTACTCAGACTTACAAAAGCCTCTGTATGAGCGCACATCGAAGGAGTTTCCTCCCTGCAATTCTGTTTGTACAGTTGAGAAACAGCAGTTAGGAACTTCTCTGGAGACCACCACACATATTCGATAGATATCAGGAGCATGTTTACGGCTCCACCGAGCGAAGATGACATTAAGAATGGAGAGAAAGACGGGACGGATGTCCTCAACTTTAGTACACATGATGAGGTCTATCAATCTATGCACGAATTGCGCGATGAAATTATGACTACGTTGTACAGTACATCGTCTGTGAATCGCTAACTCCATCATTAAATTCAAAAACAATACAGGAGAGGTCGTCCACGTCATTAAAATGCACAGAAACTTAGGAGGATCTCCACCTCCCTCTCACTGCGTGAATGAGAACTGTGTCCTCTCCATCACCCGCGCAATGGATACTCCATCACCAAATGTATTTGAGTAATATCTGAATGGGTTGATGAAAAACTGGTTTATTTATTGTGACTACTATGAATGCAGCTTCCTTAGCTGACGGATGAGAAGAGCTGTCAGTAAGTAGGCTTTCTACGTGGTCTCAAGCCAGACATTCCAATGTTGGCTTCACCACGCTAAACATGTGCGAATGAGGAAGGGAGGGCACGACGTGACCCGACGACTAACTAACTCATTGACGGGGGCCACCATGACCTTAATTGCCACTTTTCAGCCCTAGCCTTGGAGCCACTTTTAAACAGTCAGTCACCAAGATGTGGGCGAGTGAGTTCAACCAAGCTCAACAGCCACCACACAACGTGGACTCCACCAAATCCAAGGCGCAAACAACAAACAAACAAACAATTCATTGCATTGACTCACCTCCTCCCCTGATTCACAATTAGCATCTTCGAAATGCTTTTCAACATAAATTATTTGTGAAACACGCAGAGCCACAATTAATATTCCAGCTAGTTTGTTTGAAAGATTGGAGCATTGACAAGGCGAGTGGTGCGGATTTGTTTTCCCATCATTCAACATTTTTTACTGACGTGATGGATGAGTCGGATATAAGCTGTTCAGAGAAGTGCTATGATGGCGTCTATGAGCATCGTTTTCGTCTAAGGTTTAAACTACTTGGTGTTAGTGATGCATTGATGTATATCGGCTTTACACAATCTTTGGAAAAAACAAATTCGTCCTCCTGATTCGGCACTCGTCTGTTTAGTGCTAATTTGTGCTTGGGATTTATTGTTGTGTTTAGGCATGTTGAGCTGTCGGAAGAGATGGCCGACCGACTTCCGCCAAATCGTCTGCTGGCAGAGCCCGAATGGCGTGCACTGGAAAGAAAGCAATCCTGTAGATGGGACAATTACTTGATTTACGAGCCGGAACCACACATCTTCCCTTCCCACCGACCTCATACAGATGTTTCCACGCGAGCCGAAAATGCGCCTTCTGATTCCACTCCTATAGATAAATGAAGATGATCTCTAGCTGTGTTTAAATCGAAATAAACTTTTCTTACCAAATGATGTTTACCACATGCCACGATTTGGTGTAAGACCACTCACATGATGTCCTCTCTTCTGTAACTAAGTGTTGGCGACACCATTTCCAGGGTTGCTGTTGGTGGTTTATGTTTGTGTGTCTCTGTATTAGAGTGTTCGAAGTAGTTGTAGTCGTCGCGACCCTCGTTTCGCATGTGAACATGTCCCCAACGTGTACAATGGGGCATCTGGAGTTGGAACTGATTGACCTCTGAGACTCTGACTGTGAGTGTGTTAGCAATGCCTGTGATGCTGTACACGAGCACTTATGAACATTTTGCCCAGAAAATCATCTTTGCGAAACTTGCAGGAGTGCACCTTTTGGCTCTCTGCTTAAGATCAGCTTAATAGTCTGCAATTGAAGAGGTGTACTTTAAAAGTTTCAAATCCCAGAAAGGCATTGGAGTAGGTCTATTAAACTTCCAATGGGAGTACAGTCCTATGAGAGTAGTTATAAGCCACAGCTATCTGCTAATTGTCATGGTAATTTCAAGTCGACTCCCAGTCTGCTGATGCTCTTCTCGTGCAAGACTTCGACCTCTCTTCCACAATTTCGCAATACTTGTCACACCTTTTCTTTTCCTACTTAATGTACATTCACCTATGATTCCTAACCGATGTTTACTGAGGAGTTTTCACCTTGCCATCGTAGGATCACATTTGAAAAGCAGCAGTGTGCAAAGCTCCACAGGACCACCTCATGCAGATAAGTGACATCTGAAATGCGTTCATCGCTCCTCCATGTAAAAGGATTGCATGGCGATCTCAGTGTCACTTTCTTCCCTTCTCGTCGTCACACTTCCTTCGCAGAAATAAATTCTCACTAGGGGCACGATGCCACAGTACCGCTGGCATGACGTGGGATCAGTGATCGCCTGCAAGGCGCGAGTTTATAAGGATGGACGCATTGTGGTTGAAGCTGTCTCGTAAGTATTTGAACTCTAACTCAACCTGTCCATGCACCTCCGCACACCGACCTGTTAGTGCACAGACATCACTTCTTCTCCAACACCTAAACTCGCAGTTGCAGCTCAGTACAATTTTAACGAGAAATGCGACTCCTTACAATTCACCTGGCTTGGACACGCAATAGCGTAACTGACAGTATTCACAGTCAATCACGCTGCAATCGCTCCTTCCGCACTTCATCCTATGGCAAAGTTGGGAGACAGCAGGAAAAAAGCAGAATGCAATCCATGTCTTTTGCCAGCGCGTCATGGTCAACTGCTTCATAGGAATGGGGACCACCATCTCGCACAATCCGGAAGTCATCTTGTAAGCATTCCAAAATCAGGAGCAGTTATTCTTCCTCTTAACTTCAGTCGTTTTCCTGTGCTCAACTCGCACCTATACCCTGCATGTCTGCGTGTCAGCCAACAAACGTATAAAAGCGCTCTAAGTTGGTGCACAAGGGTGGCGTAAAAGCGAATTGAAGGCATTCCTTGCGAGTCGACTCACCGTCTCCCACCCAATCATTGTCATTTGCTCATTTCTACACACAAATCCAGTCCACGTTCCATGTGGAAGCACACAGTCAACATCAAGTATCGTGGGGTCGAAGACACGAAAACACCTTTTCTCCGTGATCGTCTTCGTTTGCTTTGCAGCCCTAACCTCACATATATAACCCTTCTCCTCCTCCTCCTCGAAATGTGAACCGCTCTGAAGTGCGTGTCATCCTACTTCGTCGCCCATATTTGTTGAGTCTAAATGTGCTAACAACTTACGACCTTCTAAACCACACAAGCACAGCGATATTTGAAGAGACACCCATCATCACGAGGAACGGGGTGGTCGAAACTTGAAGGTAGTATTTTGCGATGTCATACCTGGTCATTCTTTTAAACGGCGACTGTAGCGTCCCGAGGCTCCCTTTACGGTAAAAGAAGGCGCAGTACTAGGGCAGAATACATATATTCTGGAAACAGAGGGCTTGGGGCTGTTGGCACGGCCCGGAGGCCGGCCAACCGGCTAGAACAAGGTGGTCACCCAAGTGACCTAAACCGGTAGTTCGAACAAACAAAGTATTACATAGCCCCTCTCTTCTTTCGAGCGTCGTCCCCGACGCTCCCCTTGGTCAGCCTCCCGTGTCAGCCATCACAACGTAATCAGTGCTGCGAGAAGCATCCACGAGCTAACCGTCCCAGTTGTCAAGATTCGAACGCATGTGTTCCTGTAGTGCCATCAATTCCGCGTAGCACTCAGTGCAGCAAATGCGCGCCTCTTGGCCCTCCTCTGGGCTTGGAGTCCACGGCTAGTGTCGCTTCAGTTGTTAATAGCTTCCCTGTCGAACACAAGGGCGAGGGAGATATCGAAGATGAACGTCGATCTCAGTCCTTCTGTTACGAGATACCAAAGGTTCTCCCCTCCGTAGCACATGTACTTCTTTCACAACGCCGACGTTTGCCAGAAGCGGCATGAAGCAGGATAAAATCCATCGAAGTCGGGTCCGCTTTCCGCTGCCACCAATGTAGCGTCCCAAGGCTCCCCTTAAGGTAAAAGAAGGCGCAGTACTAGGGCAGAATATATATATTCCGGGAACAGAGGGCTTGGGGGCTGTTGGCACGGCCCGGAGGCCGACCAACCGGCTAGAACAAGACGGCCACAAACAAAGTATTACAGCGACATTGTACACGCAGTGTGTGGTGGTGGGGCTTACAAGGAGACAGAGGATGAATTAGTCAAAAGGTCATTTTCCTCCAATCAGCAGACACTTGGCTTCAGGCGAATACAACTCTGATCTGACCGTAACTACAATCACAGCCTCATGCACGGCGATGCGATTTGACCTGTTCCACCACCGATCGTCGTCAGGCTCGATATTGCTGTTCCACTGCTTAACTGCTACACGTCTAATGCATGCAGTGAGCATACTTGGCACTCCTTTGTGTTGCATGCCAACCACTGACTTGAAAGAGGATGTGCTGTTGCAAATACCTTTTATAACTTTGCATTTGCGCCTTACTGATAAACGAGGCTGATAAGATTGAGCAGTCAGTCTTCTTTATGCCGAACATGCTGCTTGAAACTTCCAAGGACATTGGACGATACACTGGCATCGCTTCCTCTCCAACTCGTTAATGTCGAGTCGTGACGTGGTCCACATCAATGCAAATATGTCTCTGTGGTATCAGAGCCAAGTGAAAAGGCTGCACAGCCCCCTCTCAGCTTAAACACGCAAGGTTGCAATTAATACCCTTAAAAGTCGGTCAATGTATAGGCATTTCCTCGGTGTTTCACAGCACAGCAAATTTGAGTAGCAGGAGGAGACATAGCGGAGTGCTCTCAGTGTTGGTCGTCAGCGCACCAGAGTCAGTTACCTTGTAGGAAGGAGGATCGGATCTCGCTCAATCCTCAATTCCGTATTAAAAAAGGCTTGAGCTCAAAAGCAGTAGCGCAACCACTCAATCCGAAGAAGTGCGAAGAGTGCTGAAGTTATGCACCCATATTCTTCATTCTTCAACAAAGTAGTGCTGAAGCTACTAAACAGATGTGTGCTGAGTTCTCTTCTGATCGAGCACTGTGTTCGAGTTAAATTATTTGCATTTTGGGTGAGGCAGTCAAACCTCGCCCCGCCATCTAAAATAATTTTATAAGATTACGACAAGCAAAATAGGCAAAATGCCAAAAATAGCAAGCACTTGTTTTGAAGGATATTACAATTTGTTAAAGAACGCTACTTACCTAGCAACAGGGTGGCAACTTCCTGGTTTACGTATGTGTGCTCGTGATGGTGGGTGATTCCATTACTTTGTTTTTCCCAAAACTAACCACCAATTCAGTGTGCATTATTCCTGATTGGGACTAAACTGAAATTCATGTCCTTCATGCTAGGGCTGGTTGGAGGTACGCAGTTGAAGTTCAAAATTATTTTATCCTGATTGAGAAATACCGAGCTCTTGCAACTTGCATTAGCAAAACCAGAGTCCACGACCTCGTTAAGATTATAATCAAAGTGACGTGCTTGTGGGTCAGTGTGGACAAGTTGGTTCTGGCAAAAGTACCAGTGTGGAAATTTGATCAAGCATTGTACAATCCATTCTGTTAAGCAGGGTGAGGTGGAGTTGGCTACCAAAACCCTCTCCCCACAAATTAGTGTTAAGAGGCTCAAAGTCACAAAAGTTTTACTATTATTAGCAGTCTGTCCACCTTGGATTTAATTGCGTAAACCTCAAACCTGTGCATCCACATACCAACGTGGTATTTCAAGCTGGTAAACGGAAGAAATCGACAGGTCGTGCTGATGTTTGGTAATGCAAGGCTTACATAGTGCAAAATTCCCTCTAGTGACTGTCAATATTGAAAAGATTAGTGAGCCATTGATAGAGCTTAATTCAATGAAACAACATGGACAACTACAACGCGTCATTCTCTGCCCTCCATGTCGTCACGTCCCAATTCACAGAACCCCAAATCGTGGCTTCCACTACACTGACCAACCATCAAAGTAAAGTAGGCCTCAAATAAGATGCAAAGACATTTCCCAGCAAATTGGAACTGAAAACTACACGCGATAATATCCGCGAACGTGGTGGTTGAAAATCGTGAACGTGTTTGTCCACAGAAATTGCCTCCTCCTCGGTGTTTCACAGCACAGCAAAGTCAAATGGCAAAAGGAGCCAAAACGAGGTACTCTCAGTGTGGGTCGTCTACACACCGGAGTCAACGACCTTGTAGGAGGGAGGATCGAATCTCGCTCAATCCTCACTTTAACACTGGGAAGGTCATGAGCTCAAGAGCAGTGGCGCAACCACTCAATCCTAAGGAGTGCGACTGGAGAGACGGACCACGTGTAAATACCAACCACGACCACTGTGCACGTAAGTTGGATGGCAGCATGTCAGTGAGCGAAGCGTGAGTTGGCCAAACAGTTCCCACCTGGAAACACTGCAAATCCATTCCCACGTTTTGGTCGCACAAATCCATCTCACGTCTTCATTCACTGCCACGCTTTACCTTTTGAAGCACACTGCCCTTTTCCCTCATTTCTAAACAATCCAAAGAGCGACTTTGCCTCCTACTTTGTCTTGACTTGGCAAAATATCCTCGTGCTTTCTAGGTGATACGAAGGATGCATTTGTGATGGCCTACATCTTTGTTGGCAGAAAGAAACACGACAAACAATCAACATCGATAGCCTGCCTCTAGAATCATGGCTAGACGGTGTGGCAAGGAAATTCTGCTATGTTAGGTCCAGCCACTCCTTTGGATGGTGAACCAAGTGGTGCAGCTGATGTCTAGGCGCTTGTTTTCAAGACGGCAACATGTGACGGCTATTTATACTCCTTACATTTCTGATCTTCCACATGCTATTGACCCATTATTCGACATATAATGAAGCCCAATAGCATTTGGATTGGCATGCGCGATCATCACCAACGCCACTACCATATTGTTTATCCCATCATCGTCTGGTTTTCGACGAATTATAAGGACTTGATTGAAGCTCATCACATATGACTAAAAGAATTTTCAACTTTCGTGCCTCTTCACCGTACACCCTCAAAGCGTGACCACGCATGTAAGAAATGAAAACGAGCAACTCTTTTCTTACAAGTAAGTAGCCAGTGTGTAGCACACAAATGTACCAGTGGGACAATACTATCCAATCGCCTAGTGACCTTGTTGGTTGGGTCGAGACGCATCAAGGAGGTGCAAGAGCATGGGCATAGTCAACAGAAACTCACTTTGTGTCGATGACTGTGACTGAAGTCCCCTCCCAAGCCACCAGACGACCGCCGCGCCTCCATAAGTGCCACCCAGAAAAATGATTAAAATGTTGCACGGTGAAAGACCTGATCATTGCGACAGACCGTGTTGCGTCCGTTTAGTTAATAAAAACTTGGGTAACGCAAATGCACAAACTTAACAATGAAGCTATTTTCTTCATTTTGGCAACCAAAATTCGCAACAACGTCCTTGCCAAATCAAGAAAGAGAAAAAAGGAGGCCATTCTTTAGAGCACAAGAAGGACAGCAGAAAAGGACTTGCACTGGTAAGGTTGGTTTTATTTTTTTGCCTCCAGAATGACTGACAATGGGTGGTGCCTATCCGTACAAGACCTGCAAGATAAGCTGTGAATATAGCAGTCAATACGATGCCTGTACCTCAACGCCAACATCTTTGACTTCAGCACTGGCTTTAGGACTGACTACAGGCACAAATGACCGAGGAGGAGTGCAATGTGTGCATACAAGTACGGTGGCCAGATGACCGACGTATTGAAGCAACTGACCAGATGTTGGAGACCGCTCCAGGTGAAAGTCTTCATGTCTACGCGTCTTTACAGTCCCATGGTAATCTTGGCCTTCGAGTATTTACCTGCACACAACCAGCATATCTCTGCTCGATATAATCCAACGAGCAAAAGCCAGAGAGAAGCATAACGCGTTCAACGATCGACGCGTGTTCCAGGTGCAGTGCTGGCCAATTTAAGATCACCACCCACTTGTGCCACATTTCGTCCTTGTTGTAGCGATTGGATAAATTCAGGAGACATATTTTAGCACAAAACCATTCCAGTCAACTCGTTGTAAACCAAAATTTTCTTTGCATATCTTAATGATTGACGGGATTGACTGCCGCCGCTGAAACACTGCCTCCTCTTGCGTGTCCACCGCAGTTTGAATATGCTGCCCCCTTTTGATTGTCCATGAAGGAGGGTTTCAGTACTAGATAAGTTAATACCTTATTTCACAATTCTACTCTGTTGTGGACGGCAGTAGTGGCAGTTTTCACTGAACGGAGTGTCAAAATAATCATCATCAGATCAATTGAATAGGCAAAATGAGTTCTGCCACACCGCAGACCTTTCCATTATGCCTTTGCCCACCCCTATCCCGTCCATAACGCAGCGTTATACAAGTGTGCAGCCCACATAGTTGTCCACTTCTTCTTCATACCCGCACCAATACCTTCCCATAAATCATACACCTCCCGACACTTGTAGGATAACAAGCGGCATGTAGAATGTTGCGCTACCAAATTATTCAAATAAATACAGAGGCGCAAAGATGATGGGTTGGTGGAGAGCCGAGCCTATGAAGAAGGCTCGATGCTTACATTCCATTTTCTAGAAGTTTCATATCGGACTGTAGATTACAGAGAGGTGAAGAGAGCCGGAATCCTCTTCGGTTTCTTCCCAATGGCTTATATCGAGCATTGAGATCCTTGATGCGTACAGATAATTGCTCGAAGGCTAAAGTCGATCAAACACCAGTAGCGTGTGTAAATGACACACGACCCACGTGTCACGACAATCAGCACCATCTGCCCAGTCTGCCGGTTAGTCCGTTACTCGACCATTAGACTTGTACGCGCAAGTCTCACAATCCCTTGCTCATTCGTACAATTCAGGCTGCTGAGGTCCCCATTCCTCAATATCTGGTTAATTTGGTGGAAGACCTCAACAGAAGTCAAGTTCACGCTCCCGTGCTCAAGTGGTTCGATGAAATTTTCCTACTGGTACCGCCTTGATCTGATGAGGAGAAAGACGATTTTCAACCATTTTCACACTTATGTTCGTTTCCTTTCAATCTATCCAGGAGTTGCATCCTCACCCATTGTGTCGCAGCTTCCATTTGAGGATATTAGACAGAAAGCAACACCGAAGTCGATGGCATGGTAGAGACGTTATGCTGAGTGCGGCATTTACCGTCGATCTCGCAGGTCATGAACAGCTAGGGTGTCACTGTCAGCATCTTGAAAGCAAGGAGACCAAATTCCGACATCTGCTATGCACGTCCTTTTTAACGGATCCTAAACTGCACTGAGGGATGACAGAGCCTTTTATTTCTCCCGAGTTGGCCAAAATACCGTCGTGCCTTCTCAGTGCCGACTGGCGAATACCTCCCTTATTATTAACGAAATGAATTTGCATTGCCAAACGCTCTGTTAACCGAGCAATCGCAATAGCAGGGGCCAATGCAGTAGTCGCCTAGGTGCTACTAGGCGACCATAACCACAGCTGTCTGCACAATGCAAAACGAAATTTCGAGTGGAAGTATTCCACACGAGTCTCTTAAATGAACTTCACTGTGGTGGTAGGTGACAAGTGGATGATAAGCGTAGAGGAAGAAAGTGAAGTAGGTCTAACAGGTGTCATACGCTGCCATATTGAAAACAAGCGCCTAGACATCAGCTGCACCACTTGGTTCACCATCCAAAGGAGTGGCTGGACCTAACATAGCAGAATTTCCTTGCCACACCGTCTAGCCATGATTCTAGAGGCAGGCTATCGATGTTGATTGTTTGTCGTGTTTCTTTCTGCCAACAAAGATGTAGGCCATCACAAATGCATCCTTCGTATCACCTAGAAAGCACGAGGATATTTTGCCAAGTCAAGACAAAGTAGGAGGCAAAGTCGCTCTTTGGATTGTTTAGAAATGAGGGAAAAGGGCAGTGTGCTTCAAAAGGTAAAGCGTGGCAGTGAATGAAGACGTGAGATGGATTTGTGCGACCAAAACGTGGGAATGGATTTGCAGTGTTTCCAGGTGGGAACTGTTTGGCCAACTCACGCTTCGCTCACTGACATGCTGCCATCCAACTTACGTGCACAGTGGTCGTGGTTGGTATTTACACGTGGTCCGTCTCTCCAGTCGCACTCCTTAGGATTGAGTGGTTGCGCCACTGCTCTTGAGCTCATGACCTTCCCAGTGTTAAAGTGAGGATTGAGCGAGATTCGATCCTCCCTCCTACAAGGTCGTTGACTCCGGTGTGTAGACGACCCACACTGAGAGTACCTCGTTTTGGCTCCTTTTGCCATTTGACTTTGCTGTGCTGTGAAACACCGAGGAGGAGGCAATTTCTGTGGACAAACACGTTCACGATTTTCAACCACCACGTTCGCGGATATTATCGCGTGTAGTTTTCAGTTCCAATTTGCTGGGAAATGTCTTTGCATCTTATTTGAGGCCTACTTTACTTTGATGGTTGGTCAGTGTAGTGGAAGCCACGATTTGGGGTTCTGTGAATTGGGACGTGACGACATGGAGGGCAGAGAATGACGCGTTGTAGTTGTCCATGTTGTTTCATTGAATTAAGCTCTATCAATGGCTCACTAATCTTTTCAATATTGACAGTCACTAGAGGGAATTTTGCACTATGTAAGCCTTGCATTACCAAACATCAGCACGACCTGTCGATTTCTTCCGTTTACCAGCTTGAAATACCACGTTGGTATGTGGATGCACAGGTTTGAGGTTTACGCAATTAAATCCAAGGTGGACAGACTGCTAATAATAGTAAAACTTTTGTGACTTTGAGCCTCTTAACACTAATTTGTGGGGAGAGGGTTTTGGTAGCCAACTCCACCTCACCCTGCTTAACAGAATGGATTGTACAATGCTTGATCAAATTTCCACACTGGTACTTTTGCCAGAACCAACTTGTCCACACTGACCCACAAGCACGTCACTTTGATTATAATCTTAACGAGGTCGTGGACTCTGGTTTTGCTAATGCAAGTTGCAAGAGCTCGGTATTTCTCAATCAGGATAAAATAATTTTGAACTTCAACTGCGTACCTCCAACCAGCCCTAGCATGAAGGACATGAATTTCAGTTTAGTCCCAATCAGGAATAATGCACACTGAATTGGTGGTTAGTTTTGGGAAAAACAAAGTAATGGAATCACCCACCATCACGAGCACACATACGTAAACCAGGAAGTTGCCACCCTGTTGCTAGGTAAGTAGCGTTCTTTAACAAATTGTAATATCCTTCAAAACAAGTGCTTGCTATTTTTGGCGTTTTGCCTATTTTGCTTGTCTTAATCTTATAAAATTCTTTTAGATGGTGTGGCGAGGTTTGACTGCCTCACCCAAAATGCAAATAATTAAACTCGAACACAGTGCTCGATCAGAAGAGAACTCAGCACACATCTGTTTAGTAGCTTCAGCATTACTTTGTTGAAGAATGAAGCATATGGGTCTATAACACTAGCAACATGAGCCTCAGCTATTAGGTTCCACCCCAACAAATCGTACAAAATCTGTCACAAGCACCATAAACCGCACTGGAGCACGCGACCAGACACGGTCGAACCTCCACAGCCCACCGACACCAGCAGACGGACGCCCTCGCCCTCAATGACACACTCTTCTTTAGAAGGGCAATATTAAATACACAAGCATATAAATATACATAAGGATGGGGGAACTCTGCAAAACCCATTCTATGAACGCTTCGCCTTCTTTTTACTTTTCCCATTTTTCCAATTAATCTCTTTTTTCCTCCCTTTCAACGAATTCCTCTTCCCACTGCTGTTCCACTTCTTAGCTACTTTGCCGACTTTCGCGCCTGGGGTAAATTTCTTTGTCCTCTCCTTCTTGTCTGAACCTTTCCAGCGACGCGCCTTTGAAGATGGGACTTTACTTCCACCTCCATCCTCCTCCTCTTCCTCTTCTTCGCCCCCAGAGCTAAAGGAATCCATGTCGATATCCATTGGTTCTGCCTCATCCACGGCCTCCTCTTCACTTTCCTCCACAATCATTGCTTCAAGATCTGGATCCTCACGCATGATGCGTTGACGTCGTCTGGCATTCCCCGCCTTGTCATCGTCACTGTCCTCAAAATCATCAATTCGGAATTCCTTCAACTCATCCTCATTACCGTTCGCAATGTCCTCGTCATCATCGCCATCATCCTCATTCAACGCTGCGTTCAAATCAAAATCATCTTCACCAGAATCCGAGCCCTCTCCTTCCTTCCCCTTCCCCGCCTTCTTACGCCTCTTCTGGTCTGAACGCGAGACGTGGGTTACATTAGTGCCATCGTCGATGTCGTAGGAGGCATCGCTTGCCGTATCTGACTCGTTGGAGTCCTCCTCATCGGGGGCGCGAGAACGTCGCTCCGGTGCCTTAGCACTCTTTGCCTTCGTTGACGCCTCCTTTTCTTGGGCGAAATCATCCGCCGCCTTCATATGCTCCTCGCCCTGAAACGAGAAGAGGAAATTTGAACCGATCATGCTCATCTTGGGACCTAATGGACCAACTCAACGGCAAGAGCACCACGTACAGACGACTACCAAAACATTAAGGCTAGCATGTGTATAGCATGCCTCTACTCAGCAGTTATGGTAGAGGCATCGGCATTGATTGAGAAATGGGATGGTTTTTGCATTGTTTCTGCTTACAAAGAAAACGATCTAGACTTCGGAAGCCCGAATTCAAGTGACGGTTGCTGGATGGTGGAAGCATGAAATAAAACGAGATTCATTTCGCATGTACTATCTTGTAAGTTGGAACGCATCAAAACTCTCATCTCCTGCAGTCCTCACAGTTAAACGTTGACTATCAACTTCCCTACCTCAATTTTGAGCAGTCCGACCGCCACTGCCGCGTTTGCGAGCCAAAATTTGCATTTTCAAAGGGAAAACAAATCAGAAAAGACCATAGTGGAAATGCTTTGAGAGTGATTTGCACTCTCCTTAATAGAAAAACAATCGTCTACCCATAGGCTTCCAAATGCGTTTCAGCATAAGGTACCCACTAAGCAGCCTGACTAGGAGAGGAGAACCCACCTCAAACTTAAAACGTTCGGAGAGAATGGCGAGTTCGCGAACGCGAATCTTGCGATGAATCAGGTAGTACGCAAGAAGAGGCGACTCCGCCTGCCCAAGTACAGATTCCAAGGCGGCCTAAAGACCAAAGAAAGGTATCAGCAAACAGAGATCTTAGTCCACTAGAAAGAGCCTTAACTCTACTTGGAATATCACCCAAATATACAACCGCGATATGGGCTTTGCGAGGACCAAAAGGGACCAAAAAGGCTCCAGATGACGCCTGACTCTATCTTAACCGTTAAGAAGGAAGTTGATGGTGTTGGGATTTTAGTATACCAAGAACTATGATAGAGACACAAGCGTCGTTTGTGTAGCCTAGCTAGACATTCAAAAATGGGCTTTGGGAATCCTTGGGCGCTATTAGGAAAGTACATGGGTACTCCATCGTTCGCATCAAACACAATTTACGAATTGATGTACCAGTCATAATGGATTGCATCTTGCGCAACCCATAAGCATAACTCAAAACCAAACACTACAGACTTTAAGAGAACAGTAAAGATTACTAACAAGATACTCACAATCTCCCGGGAATCCAAAAGGCTCTTAATGGTAGCCCGTCTTCTTTTCACAAGATCCACATGCTCCCTCGCCTTGGTGAGGAGGGCTTTGAAGTCGCGCGTGAAATTTGCTACTCGACAGGATTTCAGGAAATCTCGCACCTATAAGGAAAAACAAACACATAATCATCGTCTTGGGCCACAAATTATTCAGAACATTTATGCCAAAATACCCACGCGTAATTTTGATAGCATTACATTAGAGAAACAGATTGTTACCTCAGAGAGAGCAGCGGCAGAATATTCGGGAAAGGCGACGGAGCTGGCATAGAGACAAAGGGCCTCTGTGAGGAGATCGTGAAGCCAGGCCGCCACGGCGTCCAAGCAGGCTGTCTCCTTGCGTTGAGATGGAGAAAAGTGTAACATAAGACGCAGATCCATAGGAGCGCTTAAATAAATCGAAGACACTTTGTAATCAAGCAAGGATCTCAACATTGAGGACTAAGATTTAAAAGGATTCACTTAGAGGCAGCAGTGGCACGTTTGTTGAAGTCGAAGAGCTGAAAGACGTCGAGGAGCAGAGGAAGACTTGGAACTAACAAGGGAGCAGAAGACCCCCCTTTTTCACTATCTCTATTGTCCTCGAGATTGCGCAGCTTTTTGTCGACTCCAGCAAGTAAATGTAGGCATTCCACGAGGTGGAAACGCAACGGAATCCACCGATTTCCTGGATTCAATCTGAAAGCTGACTACCATGAAACGCTTACCTCACTGCACCGAGGATGATTTGTGTTAAAGGATGGACGAGAGATTTTATGCGATCATTGAATGCGGCATTGCGAGCCACGAATTCACACCAAAATTTCAGACTACAAACGAATTGCCAATTGTAAACTGAACGGATTTCCTCCTAGGAGGAAAAAATCAAAGCTCTTGAAGAAGGTGAGCAGTCAAATGCAACAAAGAACATTCGCAAAGCGCTTACCTTATCTGTGTGAAGGAAGGCTTTACGAACGGTAATAGCCAATTGTCGAATGAAGACGAAGGCATGCTTGTATGCTTCATCCAGTTGCAGTGAATACACCTCCAAAAGTCCTGTCTTCATAAGGTTATTTTTGGCAATGCTGCTCCCGTAGATGAATTTGGAATCCTTTACATAGGTAAGGTACATGGACTACGGTACAAGAGCATTTAAAATGAATCCCTACTCTTGTGCAAGAACCAAAGAAGTCAGGGTTTCGTTGGAGCGACTTTACGATGATGAGAAGTGCAAAAACCATCCTCTCTTCAGAGTCTTGGCTCCACACGGTACATAATTTCTACGAAATTTTAAGTAGTGCAAGGACAGCAAACCTTGAGCATTGACTGAAAGAGTTTTGAGCGTCTCGAAAACCTGTTAAGATTGCTAAGTACTGAATTTAAGTCCAAAACACTATCCTTTAGGATTTCTTTCAAAGCATTCTAAGAAAAAAACACATTAGCACCTCGACCACAATACCATTCTCACGCTCTCAACTCCGAATAGGGCGCCGACGCTCCTCAAAGTTACTAACAAACAGAGTACAAGGAAAATACTGAAAACTGTCTGGTTGGAGGTGCTGGTCTTTGGGCTTAGACTTTATTATAAAATGGTAGCTGTACAGTCTGTTAAAAACCGCATGTACAATTTGAGATAAAAACAGCAGCAGTTAAGACATAGATTCCCTTTTTACTAGACGTAATCATGTTTTTGATTACAAATTTATTGCTAGCTAAAATTGATATGGTGGCTGCGGGCTTCGTTTATTTCAAGTTAATAGTTTAGTGGAAAAATTTGTGCTCCCTTTCAGTCGATAATTACTTATTTGCTAAAGTCTATCACTGCTGCCAATGTTGTTGGTGCACTAACCCCGATTGTTGGCTATCTAGTAATTTTGGGAAAACACATTGCTTTTAGTCTGTGCGTGCTGAGCTTGCAAGTTCTGTCATCTAACTTCAATCAGGTATCGTGCGCCTGCGGATGTGATGCCTTCTTATGTCCCTAATAAAATAATTTTGCATCTCTGATCTTTTAGTGCCCTGACTGTGATGCTTTTTTGTTCGAATTGCAGATTTCGGTCACTTGGGTGGCTATATTGTACTAGCCGGTTGGCCGGTCCTCGGGTTCTTCCAACAGCCTCCAAGCCCTCTATTTCTAGAATATGTATTATGTCAAAGTGCTGTGCCTTCTTTTGCCTTTAAGGAAGTCTCGGGACGCTACATTGATGGCAGCGAAAAGCAGACCCGGCTTTGATGGATTTTGTCCTACTCCATACCGCTTCTAGCAAACTTTGGCGGTGTGAAAGAAGTGCATGTGCTACGGAGGGGAGAATCTCTTACATTCCACAACAGATGGGCTCCGATCGACATTCATCTTTCGCATCTCCCTCAGCTTCGTGCTCTGCAAGGAAGCTATTAACAACTGAAGCGACACTAGCCGTGAATTCCATGTCCAGTAGAACTTCCAAGAGGGATCAGCGACGTTTTAGTCAAGCATCCTCTGTAAGCTCTCTCTCCTGTTATTAGGTAACTCGCCTATCTTCGTCAAAATGTGTATCTACAGATGTAGAATGTGCAGGACGTTATTCGACAGCATCGTTTTATGCTTTGCACACTTGGGTCGCACGCATTTTGTTCCTATGAGGCCCGATCGCCCCATTTGCTCAGGGTTCTACGATACCCTCGCGTTTCTATCACAGCATCAAAAAAGCCTGGAATCACAATGTGTGTTGTGTGTCTCGAACCATTCAAAAACTTGGATTCGTACTCCCATCTTTCATTGGGACACATTATCGTGGGAGAAGAGGACTAAGAAATACGCCATTGCTGCACCTAGTATTACGCAGAGTTGATGGCACTACAAGAACACATTCGCTCGAATCTCGATGATTGGGACGGTTAGCACGTGGGTGCTTCTCGCAGCAATGATTACGTTGCGTTGGCTGATACACAGGAGGCTTACCAAGGGGAGCGTCGGGGACAACGCTCGAAAGAGGAGAGGAGCTTTGTAATACTTTGCTTGTTCGAACTGCCGGTTTCGGTCACTTGGGTGGCCATATTGTACTAACAGGTTGGCCGGCCTCCAGGCCGTGCCAACAGCCCCCAAGCTCTCTGTTTCCAAAATATGCATTTTGTCCAAGTATTATGCCTTCTTTTTTAACCTTAAAGGGAGTCCCAGGACGCTACACTGACAATGCGTTTGAGATAGTTAAGGCTACTGGCACGGCTCAGAGAAAATTTTACTCAGCGAGGATACAGTGGTGGGGATCGAAACGGGTCCCTTTACCAAAATCTTAAATCAAACAATCAAGGCCGGGTAACGTCGGCGGGGAATGTCCATTGGGAGGTCCAAAGCCTTAAACACTGTTGACACCAGTGGGGGAGGCACTGGGGGCATTCTTCCACCCCAGAGAACATGAAATGACTGCATACCTATCACCTGTCTGGCTACACTTCAGTGATGACTGAACGTGCTTGTACACCACGCGTAAGAACCAAAACCTACTCTCCTCATTTCAGCTCATACAAAGTTCACTTCGAATTCTCGTTTAAAAACTCTTAATTGCTTTATTCTACCTACGCAAAGTGAGCAATGGGTTTTTTCACAAAAAAACCAACTTCTGAAAGATCAGTGCAAGAGAAAGTTAAGGGATGCAATGGAAGAGTTCGAGAGGAGGTAATAACACGATTGTCCATCCTCAGACACATCACCAAGCGCCCCATCCATCATCTTCTTCGACTGCCTTTTTCACTTCTGCTGGCTTTCGCGCGACCACCGGTTTTTTGGGTTGTCGCTGAGCAGGAGAGTGATGACCGGAGACAATGGAAGAAGCCTTCGAATTACCAAATGTGGATGTGCTTCCAAAGCCGAGCAACTCTTGAAAGAAATCATCCTCAGCTGTTGCGGGTTTGGCTCGCTCCCAAGCTCCGCCCGCCGCGACTCCTCCCGCCAACGTCTTTGGTGTGCGCATTGATGCTGCTAACCCTGTCGGCGACGGACTGAGCGACGATGTCTTTACAGTCTGTGGCCGCAGTACAGGCGCAGCAGGGGCGGTGACACTGGTGTTCCAGTCAGTCGTCTCCTCGTCCCATTGCCAGTCCCGCTTCACTGATGTCTTAATTGCCTGTGGCGACACTTTCGGCTGCGGACCGAACGGAGACACTTTTTCGATCTGCGGGGACGACTGACGGGGCTGCTGCGGCTGCATCGGCTCATCCCAGTCAATGAGCAAGTCATCGGGTTGCGTTTGCTTCAGTACAGGCGCGGGTGACGCTGTCTTCGGAGTGACGGAGAGAGAGGAGAAATCTAGCTCATTGTCTTTGTTGCCTGCCCAGCCTCCTGTATCATCTACAAAGTCGCATAAAAGTGCAAATCAGCTAGCCGTGTAGAGCATCATGCCATGTTTTGTTGCCATGAGCAAGGACTTAAAGGACAAAATCTGGGAAGAAATTCTTCACTTAGCAGCGTCGAAAGTAAGAATCGACGTTGTCCGTAAAAAAATGCTTACCAAACCAAAGTTTAGCACCCAGAGCTGTTGAACGCCGGGAGTTAGCGCTATTCAAACACTGACAAACAGCAACTCACCTTCACCTTCATAATCGAGATCATCCCAGCCAGATCCTGCCGATTCTTTCTGCTTCCCTTTGGTGTCGTCTTCCCCTCCTTCCTCCTCCCACTCCGTCATGTTGAGAGGAAGGTTTGAATTTTTAGTGGTTGTTGCATCTGCTGCTGTTGACGATGATGGGGTCATAAGACCTGGCCTCTGCTGCTCACTGCCTGCCGTCTGGTCACCGTTGTTTAACGCCGAACTAGACGTCGGGGCGCCTTTAATGGAGAAAAAAGTAGTTTCTCGAGTCAAATTTACCTCTAGCTGTTTAAGGAAACGGTGAAGGTCACTCGAGCTATCGAGAGTCGTCGATCACAATCCAATTGCCGAAATCAGAAATCCTCCAAAAAATATCGAAAAGCAGACGGTGTCTACCTGAGGCAGCTCGAGTCGCATGTTGCGCAGCCGTAGCCAAAGCGGCGGAGGAAGAAATGAGACGGGAGGAGATGGTGGAAAGTGCAGTGAGTGCCCAATTGCCAATTGTAGCACCGGCGGCAGTGATTTTTCCACCTGCTGCTGCAACTGCCGCAGCTCCCGACGAGGCGGCGTGACCACCGAGCACTGAGGTATCCGCATCACCCACGGAGGGGTCTTCGCTGGCCTGTAACAAACGGTTCATTACTTTGGGGAAGTTGTACTCGCATACACGATTGCATGGAATACAGAATAAGTGCCAAGGATGACCTGACTGTACCCAAATCGTCCGTATAAGAACTACCTACGTTAGCTATTTCAGATCTCTAATACAAACCAGGAAGGACATTTGGAGGGTAACAGCAGCAGGGGAAGAAGCATTTGGCATTGGTGCTGGAATCGATATTGGCATCGCTAAGCCCTGTCACCAGGCTCCAGGACTTTCCTTCTGGTTAGGATTATAAAGCAATGCTACGAGACCTTATGGCTAGGCAATAATCCCAGACTCTGGCTACTCCTTTGATTGGAGTGCATTTGGCAAGAGAAGTGATCAGTAAAGCCTCAACTGCTGGGAGAAGGAGGTCAACTCAAAGCACGAATAAGTCACCAATGTCAACAGGTAAGAGGTATTCTGCATTACTAGCAAGAGCATTTAAACCTGAAGGTCATTAAAGTTATGAATTCAGGGTGGTGACGACAGTGATTAGGGAGCATTGGTGATTGAAAGACGCGACTACTATGGGAGATTGAGATCCTGTTTAATGCTACGACCTAAAGAGAGCTTCTCAACTACAGCAGGGACAAAAAGTCCCACGAAGGGGAGTGGGGGCCTTTGAACATCAGGGAGAATAGCTCAATCAAGATGAACTAACCTTCTCCAAGCGTTCGACCATTCCACGTAGCGCTTTGAGCGCCGTATCCCTTATTTCCTTTTCCGTGTCTACAGCCACGAACGAGAGGCAGGGGATCACCTTACCAGCCAACTCCTGGGCCGAGAAGAAGGCCTGAAGATGGAGATGAGATGGCCATCGTAAGGAAAACCGAGATAAGTGAGCCCAGCAGCACTATCAGCCCCACTTACTTGACAAGCGGCTAGGCCTGTAACAGCAGCCTGGCGGCTGGGTGGGAAGGGATCACGAGTAGCACGGAGGAGGGCGTTTAGCAGGGGGCCACGGCGCACCCCCGGGTCCAGGTGGCTTGCCAGTTTGGCGAGACATATCGTAGCGTTGGTGCGGATGCCGCCCTGGTCATCTTTGAACTGCAAATGGTAGAAGAAAATGGCATATCAGAGCTCCTTTGCATTCATTTCAACAACAATATACACTGGTGGTTTCTAACTGAATCTATCTTTAAAAGTAGCATGTGATTGCCGCGGCAACCTAATTTTTCGATGCGCAGAGGCTTTTTAGGGGAAATCAGGATTAATAGGGTGGGAAAACGTAACCCTTTTGACAAGAATTAACTTCAAACTTAGTTGAACGCTTTAGTGTCAATTGTTCTCCCGAACCACGCCTTACTACGTACAAACTCGGCCCTTCCAAGCCCATTTCACTTACCTCCAGAGTAGTCAAATGCCTCACCAGATTGTCGTTAAGTATTCTTGACGGCAGGCAGGGCGCCAGATGCACCATGGCGCGTATGGTAGCCTCCCGCACAAGCGGGTTGGCATCAGTGAAGCCCGCAGAGACGGGACCGAAGATCTGCGTTTCCACCAGAGGCCGTGGCAACTTATCCACGAAACGCGGTAACTGGTCGAGCAGGCGAACACGAGTGGCGCGATCGGGTGCGGCGAAAAGACGCACCAGACCCGGCACCACTACCACCTCGAAGTCCTCGGACGGCAGAAGGTGGGCTAACTCAAGCACTGGGACCAGCGCCTCTACGCCTGCGGAACCAAATCGGAGACTGTTAACCAGATGGGGCAGAATCTGCAACAAAAAACTTCCTTTTACGTCGTGCTGATATGATAGAAGACTGGGTAGCCTGACTGTGTCCATAAACAACGAACAGACTACACTGTGCACCGTACTGTTAAAAGTTCGCACGAGGAGGCGCTTCAAGCGTTAGATCGATCAACATAAACCATCATTCTAGCCTTGATGGATGATGTAGGAGTAAATATCATCTCCATATAACTAACATTCTCTCCTCCGCCTACCTTATAGCGACAAATGTCATCCGGAAACAGCCCCACAGCTCGCTCTCCAAGTTTCCCCAAGAACTGTGTCTTCTCCTCCTTGTCTTTCAGCTGTATCTCCTCTAGGAAGAGAAGTGTATCAATGTAGTCGTTGTGGAAGAATCCCACCTTCAGAAAGGCATTGAATGGCGAGCGAGCACGCGAGGCAACCATGGGAGTTTGCGTTGCCAGAAGGCGCCGATAGGGTGCCACCAGAGGTCGCGGTAGACGCTCCAAGCTCGCCTTTGCACCCAACTGACTGGCTTCTGCTAAAGGCTCGGGATTAAAAATTTCCCAGATAAGGCAAGCTAGTCCCCAGGTGTCAATACAGTGGCCATTAGGTGCACAGTAGGCCGCTGTGAAAGAAGAAATAAGTTCAAGTCTTCTTGGGAATAGCTTGTTATCCTGTATCCTATCAGACTCCACCTACCCGGTCGAGGGATTTTCAACTTCTGTTCATTAGCTTCACTCAGCGGAGTGACGTAGTCCAACCTCCCCAATTTCCACTCACTGGAACGATTGACGTAGACAGCAGCAGCACAGACCGCGTTATGCGAGAGGTGGCAGTCATCGTTAAGGAAGCCCAGGGCCCGAGTAACTTGATAAATACCCCAGGAGGCAAGGAAAGCGAAATTACAACTGCTGTCAGCCTGTTCGCGAATGTACTCCAGGAGAGGATGGACCTCCTCCGTGATGATGTGGAAGGGAACTTTGAGCTGCTCGGTTCCCGCTAGCCAGTTAAGGATGTTGGGGTGGCGTAGGGTCTTCATCCTCTTCACAGTCTGAGAGAGGACGGTGGTGACGGCTGAAGAATCGGAGGAGAGGAGGCGGAGGCAAGAGAAGACGGTGACGCGATCGCCGGGTTTGCGCTGAGCGACAGCTGACTGACGCAACCAGTGGATATCGAAGGGACCAGGGAGAAGCTCCTCGACCGGGGGCGGGAGGAGAGTGTATGAGGCGAGAGGATCGTCAGACCCGTGGGAACCCAGAACTGAGCCAAGGGTGGAGGCCGAGGTAGTTCCATCCGAGGATTTACTCGAGAAGATCCACATTGTCCACTGAAATGAGATTCAGTAGCGTTGGCAGGGGCTGCAATGGAATAAAGGGATCATATGATGTAGAAGGGATGAGATAAGAAGAAAAATAAATTCGACATGTTCACGGACTACTCAACCACAATAGACCAAGACTTTTTGGCATGAGGAACACAAAAGGTTTAGACACATTTCATTGTCAAACTTGAAGTAGAATTAGTTGAAAATGTCATTAGAGTCTTTGAAAAATAAAACGACATGCAAGGGCCTAGTAGCGTAATAACATCGAAAACCTGATAAAGCCTTAAGAAGGACTAACTTCTTTAGAGAGTCTGCATGCATAATTGCGAAAGAGTATTAGCCACTGTGACCTTGTGAAAAAGAGAAACAGGTTTTTTGAAAATGGTTTAGTAGCGAATCCTACGCTTGTCATTTATTGTAATTGAAGGTAGTTAATAATCCCAAGGAAGCAGAAATTTCGAAGTTGTGCTGGTAGGTAGCAAGATAGTTACAGGTGGCTCAGGGATAAGAATAACTTTGACAGCACTGAGAGGTCTCCTACGATAGGTGAGGTCCACTCGCGTTGGTATGTGCAGAAGAGAGACTCAAAAACAAACTGCGTCACAATATCAAAATAGCAATATCCAAGAAAAATAAGTCGAAACTAACGCACTGAATCAACACAATGTCATCAAAGATATCAACTGAGGACTAATTCAAGAGAAAACGACAGCTACTCATCCCTTGTAAAAATTTGAAATAATTCTCGGTGGGCCAAATGTTAATAAACATATTCTAACACCAAAGGACCCACAGGATACCTTTTAGAAATGATAGTTTCTAGGATATACCCAGTTAAACACATGAAAATACGATTAATAACATCATCTACAACAAGAACGTCACGAGCCCCCAAGTAGTGGCAGCCCCACGAGTTCAAAATGTTGCCTTAATTATAAGTAAAATTCGTGTCAATTAGAAATTTCACAACATTATGTAGCAAAGAATTTCACCAGCGGGGTTCAAATTTAACCAGACTTATCCTACCCCTCAGAAGATTTTTTAGTTTGGGTCTTTAGGTGTACAGCTTCTATTAACTCATTTTGCATTATCGGTAGGCCACTTCTTGTCAAGAAAAGTATAACATTCTGGATCCATTCAGTTGCTCAAAATTACTTTGTTATTAATAATATTATGTAACTGCTTCGATAAGGGACCGAAATGAAGTCTTTTTACGTCAGATTTACCTTTGTTTCATGTGCAAACACACTTTTATTCGAGAACTGATTTTACGGTATAACTTTTCGACCCTCCCTTCGAATCACTAGTTTGTTCTAATACCTTGACGAAATCGACTTTATGCACGCCCACAAGACAAATCGCATGGTCCGGAAGTTATGTTCGTGAAATGCAACTCAACCTGAAGAGACCGGGAAACCGTAGAAGTTCAACACGACTTTAAACAACACCTCAAGTAACTAAACGTGCCGCGGATTCCCACATCGCTCATTACAATATACTTGATGGTTTATAAACTACTCCACGAGCCATTACTACCGATTTATTTTCTTCTGTACATGGTCATGGACCCCAAATTCAAGGAAATATTTCGCCAATTTCTTTGTATCTGAAATTGTGTCCGCATCAAGAAAGGGGGGATGCATTAATCCCATATTTTTCAAGGCTATCAGAGCCTTCACAACAAGGGCTCCCCGCTAGTCAAGTGCCAATCGTGAAATGCAAGGTCCAATACAGTTTCGTGAGGCTAATGTTTTAGATCCGGTCCTGCTTGCCACTTTGTTCTTATTTCAATTTCATTCAACCAGTAGTGAAGTGCGGATGTGGAGGCATTATCCCCGTAATCAACACCTCAGTGCAGCTACCGTGAGCAGTTCTATGATGGACGTTTGCCGATGCGTCAAGTCTGACGTCGCTTAACACCGCAAGTTGACGCTCATTCAATCAACTTCCTTCTGTTCCGATTGGTTGTTCCTTCTGGTCGAGTTTGCCTGCCACCGCCATCTGAGCAGCGTTCCATGGTGCAATAAACCAAACTAAAATGGCAAAACTGACGTACAGATGAGCTGAGAGATCAGTAGCATGGCTCTCATGTCATGTTGCAGAGTAGAAACACAAATTCCAGAGACTGAAGTACCCGCGTAGCTAAACACAGGTGGATAAAACACTAACCCATCGAGATAATAAATAGCACTACCAAGTGATATCTACCGACACTGAGACATCTCTGGTGAATTGGAATGACTGCAGGGTTGCTGCTACACCACTCAAAGTACTGCCACGGCAACGATTTCGTGCAGGATTAATAGCAAAACTAGATCCAACTTTACCAAACCGACTCGATGGAGTGCAACTGAAACATGGTATGCTTTTTTCGCCGACCAAAACCCTCAAGAAGGAGCACAAAACAAGTCACAGACCCCAAATGCACAGGTAAATTGACCTCCGTCCACGGAAATCCATCCAACAAGCCCTACTTCCGAGACGAAAGAAATTAGGCTTACACACTGCACACAGCACCGTCGTCCCGAGGCGTACTTGGCAAGGGTAGCAAAAGAGGAATTCACTTTTCAGTTAAGGGCACATCTTTCAATGCATTAATATTAATAATAATAATAGGAGATTTAACCGCAATAAGGGGTTCATTGGTGTAAAATGAAGCAACTCAACGATATCAGGCTAACGTTGCTGCCGCCGCTGCCACTACCACTACCACGGAGTGTGGCACCAAGTCATTCTAGTCAACCTTGACAACGCGGTAGATAATACGGGTGAAGACGAAACACGAGAGGAAACCCACGCTGCCTGAAAGGCGAATGAAAAAAAAAGGCAATAAAAAGGTGTGTTAGCGCGGTCGCCCGCGTGGCTAGGAGGTGCAAAAAGCACACACCTTTACTACACACCAAGGTATTATTCGATTTCAGCTGGATACGTGATCCTGCTCGTGTGATCGCCTCGGGTGGCATTTCGATAGCACCACAAAGCAATGAAGGGCGAGAGTTTATCAGCCCTACAAGTCCGGAGAGATGGTCTTGCAAAGGGGCAGTCAACCGTACTCGTTCCAAACTCTGTCAAGGTGATACCATTGGTGGCACTCTTGAAAGAGCCACCGCTGGCCCATTAGAGCTTCACCTTTAAGCAAATGGAGGCACCAGAAGGCTTGAAATGTAGGTGTCAATTATTGAATCCAACCAACCCGGACATGGCAGCATTAATGCCTGACAGGTGAGTTGCATACTCAGTGATCGGGTGCTTCAGTTGGAGGTGGATGAAAGACGTCTACGGGTCGTAATTCAGCAGTGACGGAGAGGGATGATAGGCTAGATACCACGGAGATCACACAGTAATTAATTAAAACAACCAATCTTGCCGCTCCATTCTCACACACAACCACATCAATGCCACCCCGCATGGTGACTTGGCAGAATCCTTTACATGGCATGGCACTTAGAGGAGGTGGAGAAAAGAAACCTTGCCATAGCTGCAAAGTGGACTAAAGGCCAGGAAAGGGTATCAATAACCATCTGGCAAAAAGGACACCTCGATGTGGCCACCACAGACACCCGCCCACCATTCCCAGGTGCTAAAGTAATGGTGAAGTCATTTGGTAGATTTGTAAAATAACAAAGATCCCTGACCGCGGACTGCCTTGTGTTGCCATTTAATTACTAACCCACCTCCAGATTGCTTTGCCTTCTATTTCGACACCACTAAAGCAGTGTGGAGGGTCAGTTGAAGCGCAAGTACTTTGTTATAAGCTAGGAGGTGCAAGAGGGAGATGATTTTAATAGTAATCACTCAAAATAAAAGAAAAAAACAGTTCCAAATCTATCTTTGAAACAACAGGATAATCCTTGATGAAGAGGAAACTCGCTGAGCATGAATGCCATCCCAGATTCGAGAGTGGCGAGCACTAATGTGGATACCATTGAGCCCACCAGCGTTCTAGACCCTGCCACCTCGAAAAAGAATACCTCATGCTAGACGGTTGTGAATCAGTAGCACTTGGATTGCATACAGAGGTGTGAATTTGGCCAAATCTAACTCTGAAGGTGGTACCTTGCAGACACTTGGCCATGTTTCCGTTATGCCACTTTCCATTGCCTATGGTTTCAAGGCAATGATGTACACACAACAACGGGCTCAAAGTAGTAAAGGCAAAGTATTAATCAGTGCTAAGCATATGCTACAGCGTTTCTAGACTTGGCTGACACAACGGCCACCATTCTCAAATGCTAGTGGAATGAAGTTGATGAGACCTATAGGTAAGCTGTTCAACTTCCATAAGAAATTTCATGAAGGGTAGCAAAGCTTATAATCCCTCTGAGGCCTTCCGGAACATCAGATGGAGAAGTGGAGTAAGTTCATCGGACTTGATGAGGGTCAAACGGGAACTGACTCAGCATTTTCTAAACCAACTTCCAGAAAAGGAACGAATTAATGTGCCCAGGGCTTTACGCATTCAACGCGACGGCTGAGAAGGTAATCGGGTGAATACGGAAACACGATGATTCAACTCACCGAGCATGATGAATAAGAGCCCCGAGACGAGGGTGGTGCAGGTGAGGTAGAGGAAACCAGAGATGAAGCCCTCGTACTGCGTTTTGAAGAGGTAATAGTTCACCGCGTAGCCTAACACGTAGATTGCCGTTGATCCGCCAGAGAGGAAGGAGCGCCACCACCATCGGTAATCCTGCCCACAGTGGAGAAAACAAATTGGTATCCGTTTACACACATAAGCACTTGTCACGCCATTTTGAAGACTCGGGCTAGCGGCAACTTATAACTGAAGTCTTGCAGCTCTGTACTAGAGTAGCCTTTTCGACAAGGATGAGGAGTGAATCAAGATAGAAGTTTTTTCCTTATTTAACCTTGGAAGAAATGGCATAATAGTGGTGTATGTTGTACAACTGAACGTCTCCTATTCAACCACCCCATGAGAGACAACCAACTACAAGACCCAAAACCAAGACTCTGTTTCTTTGACACACCCGGTTTGAACATGTCTTGAGCTGTGTTTCGTGTCATTTTCACTTACTGTCCTCATACAAGTTTAAACATTTCAAGTTTGAGTTCCATCGTGGAAAGAGCTAAACAGACCGCCTTCAAACACCACCTAGGAACACTAGCACAGATGTGAAGAACCGTGGTCCCAACTATGCAAAGAAAGAGCACAAACACGACGAACAGAGGATTGAACATGAAGAGGAGTTGCTGGCCCCAGACGTTGTTGGAGGTAAAGCAAAGATGCAACCCAATGGCAACAAACCAGTCAGCAGCTCTTCTGACAGGGTACAGGCTAAGTGGGAGGGGAAGTTGATTGTGGCGAAAAGAAGGGCAAGCAATAACAGAAACAATAGAGGATGGGGCAACTGGGCAGCATTCTACTCCTGACTCCAATTTCGCACAAAGAGAAGCAGATGAGGAGAAACCGCCATGGTTACACAATTGGCACACTCAAGCACGAAGGCTACTTAAGGCAGAGGGCAAAATTGGAGATTACCAACACAGCGACATTGACAAAGGAGATGTAAAAGAGTGAGCCGTTAAAATATGCTACTTCGGTACGTTAGAACTACATCTGTTGAGCCATAAATAAATAAATAGTAGAAGCTAATTATGAATCAAGCGCAATCAATTCGAGAGGGATTCAAGCCAATGGTAGGAAAGGGAAATACTTGAGTTAATTAGGCAAGGTAGATGTGACTACGTCGAACCGAGAGTCACGGAGGGGTTAGTTGAGTCGAAAGCACCGCCAAAATGGATGTTGATTGTGTCATCACGCCGCGGTATCAAGGTTGTTGGACAAGTTCTAGAACAGTGGTATTTACGCTGGAATGGGTTATGGTTGAAAGCGTAATCACGCTTGGTGAGATGGATGGTACTACAGTTTACAACTACCAAAATGTGATAGGGGAGCACAAACTTGCATTCATTGCCATGTATGTTCGAATTGGAGGCAAGCATTCCCCTCACAGCGGTGTCAAAAATGTCGTCAACGATTACGCTGACATGGCTCCGTGAAAGTTCAGTCACAATCAAGCTCACGAAGAAGGAAGAAGGGCTTCGAGAAGTGAGTTGCAGAGGAGGTGAAATGTCAGTCCTAGATATGGCTACTCTCTGATTCGCCAAAAGTTTACCTTCCACACATGTTTGCAAAAACGGCAGAGGCAGTAGCAAGGTCATAAAAAATGAAATATTATGTTGATAACACTAGAATGACTCGGTGGGGCACTTTGAACCTCCTATCACAGTTTCACATATTAAATTGAATTATGTGGAGCAGAAACATTTGAAGAACGACATGGAAACACCTACCAACCTGATAGACAGCCAGTAATCAAAGGATATGCAACTCAAGCCTGCGTAAAACTACCCAAGCGTGAATTCTGGGAGTGGAATAAAAAAGTGTTATCGACTCAATTAAGCGAGTGGTGAGTTGATAAGACAACTTTGCGCTCAAGTAGATATAAATTGAGCGGAGTGACGTCCCCATCTAACTAACGCGGAGTAAGGATGAGCGCAGCAAGACCGCTCTGGAACTGTAGGGGTATGGTGTCGAAATTGGTCTTGCGAGCACCGAAAGGCCCGCCAAGTTTACGGATAAGAGAGATTGTAGGCGACCAGGAATCCATATGGCGTGGGGCTCCCTCCCGGGAGATAGGAAAAACACGTTGGCGCAAAGCTCTGGATCGGTTGGGAGCATTTGACCCCCCAACGTGATCCCTCCTACACCGTGAAAACTTTCACCGTTGAGTTATATCAGTGCATTTGTACAGGGGCGGGTCTGTGCAGAGAATGATTCCATCCAGCAGGACTCCATAAGGGGAGTGACGAAGTTCCCTTGCCTCAACTTATCCCCAACGGGGAGACTTTTAAGCCTCACTTAGCTATTTTCATACAAAATTGAATCATTCACCTCTGGGATACCGTTTCCCCGCGGAGGCTCATCCATTGGAAAAAGGGAGTTCGGGAAAGCTACCTACCTGCTCGTGACTGCAGCAGCATATTCTCGACACCTTCCCTCCCCCACAAAAAACACTGCTACACAAGTGCTTCAAGAAAATTGTACGATCGAAAAGATCAACCAGTTGAAAGGGTATCAAAGAACCCTAGTTTGGATGGCCAATTCCACGAAGGATTACAGAAGAGACTCTAAGCGACCATCCAAACCCCTTACGACTAGCTCCACAAATGGAACTGCATCTAATAATCCTGAAAAAATCGGATGACGGGTGTTATGATGAAGATATGAGAGTAGCCTAGACATGTCTCCATAGAATTGAAGTGAAAGCTGAGGGGGGAAAGAAATCGGGATGAAGCTACAAACACTCTCGGTCTGCTGTGACAGCGCACAAGACAAATCTTTCGGTAAAAATGGTAGGCATGATTACTCATTAGCTCTTCCAATCTGCAGGTTAGTGTATGCTGGTTTCCCAAACCTAGCCGGCATAACAGACTCTCCTGCGATGATCCAGCCCGGCTAACAAATCCCTCCATGAGAAAGTCGCTTTTTGGGTATTAGTAAACACCGCTATGAATGCATAAACTTGGCATTAAAGAGGAACGCTGAAAAATAAATAATGCTTTTACTTCTTGAATTTTGTCGCCTCATGCATTTTGTGGATTCACAAGTCTCGCCTTCGCTTAAAGCACTTTTTCTGTCAAACATTTGTCTTCACAAAGAGCCTTCAATTGATTTTCGTCCACATCTGTGAAAATGCAAGCCTCTCGGCCTTACTGTTTAGTTACTGCAGGGCTACTTCAAGTCTCTTATGCCACATCGCTTTCAGAGACAACTCCGGTGCTGGCGTACTGTCACAGTGGTACTAATAGGCAGATGGACAACAGACAGGCCTCAACACAGTAACCAACCTCAGCACAGAGTTGGAAGTAGCAAGTGAGAATGGTAATCTCAATGATGCAAGCAAGGAAGAAGACGAACACGAGGAACAGAAAGCCGAACATGAAGAAGAGCTGCTGGCCCCAGATGCTATTGAAGATAAAGAAGAGTTGGACGAAGATACAACCGAAGGGCAGCAACCCAGTCAGCAGCATTGCTGGTAGAGTGCGGGTGTAACAAGCCTGTGGAGGCACCTGCCTTGGGATTTGGTTGGTCCGAGTAGGCACCCGGATGACCTGAAAGGAAGCGAACATATTTCAAGAAGACATTTTTCCACCTTCAGTACTGTGGCTTAGTCTTGCTACGCAGGATATAATGTGGCAAGAGGAATCCCTTGATGTACCATCAATCTACGCATCCAAATGGCAGCAATTTGCTGTGAAGGCATGCATAAAGTCCAATCCCATCATTCCTCTTCGATCATCATCGGCATTGACAAAAATGTCCTCAAAAATGGAAAAAAACGGGACTCAGGAGATTCACCTGCTGCCTAAATCCAAAGAAGGCACCAATGAAACAGAGGGGCAGGGAGACCAGAAGCCACATAGAAAGGATGGAGAGGATGGTGTTGAATGAGACGGCGGCAGAACTGTTGAGACAGATGAGAACGAAGTTGATCACCAGAAACACACTCATCACGAGGCCCGGACAAAAGAGACCCGTCATTAGGATGTTGGTCTTCCAGCATAGCCCATTGAAGAACTTGTAGAGTCGTGCTGAGGTGTAGCCTGCAGTGTAATGAAACGACACGTGTTTTAACAACGTTGATCATTTAAATCAGCAGCGATTTGGTGAACGGACCGCTTTACGATAGCCACCTCTTAAGCTCAAGAATTGCAGTGACCTTAAGGATAGTGCGGACACAGTGGGAAGAGTGAACAACCCCGCCCCAAAACGATAACAGCAATGGCTGTTCTCTTCGGGTAGACTCTCAGACCAATGGGTTGGAACGGTTATCTGCTGTACATGTCGAAGAGGCTTAGAAAGGGAGACCATCGAATACCTCCATCTGACAAATTCTTTGAATTGAGGTCCCGCAATGGAGTCATTGATGAAGCGAAACCCAGTGTAGTCTATCACGAAGCGCTCTTGGAACAACCGTGAACAAAATCCAAGTGAAAATGCTTTAAGTCATACATGCCAACAGAAGATTGGTTGCTGTTCATGTTACATTAGGGTGGGAACAGCCCAGATAGGCAGCTGAGTAACCCACGACTACGACTATCAGAGTGAAGCACACCGAGGCTGGCACTCAAGAGTGAAAGGGTCATGCAACACAATATTTAATTAACTGCATATTGTTACTACTCAGATCCCTTTGGGCTCAAAGAAGCACGCGTACAATAGGCCTACATTCAGAGAGAACGTACCAGCAGAGGCGCCCAAACAGACAAAGACAGCGATGGCACAGGTGGCAAAGGCGCCACGGTGGATGGGCGAGAGGATACCGAAACAGCCGAAGAAGAGGGTGATGACAGACATGAGAGCCATCTGCACTCCAGAGCCGACCAACACGGCGAAGAGCATAGGGTAGCGCGGCGCACGGAAGACGTCACCGTGGACCAGCTTCCAGCCGAATTCTTCCTGCGTCTCGTTGGGCTTTTGAGTGGTGAATTGAAAAAAGAGGCGTTAAAATGCATTAAATTAAATTGAAGTAGCCCATAAAGAAGTTTTAGCAAATGTCATTATAATGAAGGCGGTGTAGGTGCAGTAGTAGAACAGACAGTTTGCTTGAGTGGTGTACATTTGACAATGCATGACCTGTAAAAATTTGGACCCAAAATGTGTGGGCGAAACTCATTTAGAATTTGTTTCAATAGTGAAAAAGCAGCAAGCAGAGAGTATGGAAACAAGAATTTCGGAAGAGGGTGCTCACCTCACTCTCCATTTTGTCATAGCGTAGAAAGTCGCGACGTAGGGTGCGCACCAGTACAATTGCCACGAGGATGGTAAGAAAGAATACGACGAGTACGGAGTTGATTATGGACACCCACTGGATGCTCTCGTGCGGTGCCTCCGAAATCAAGTAGCTCCATCGACTACTCAGTGGTGCATCTCGTACTTCCTGTCACAACAACAAAAACGAACGCTTTAGGCAACTATTCCACTGGAATGTGGTTCAATCAAGACTGAGGGCAAAGGGGCGTACGGCAAAATTGACGCTGTAGGTGTAGACGACTGTGAGAGGTGCATTAAGTTCATCCGGCAGTTTCAGCGGCTGGTCGGTTGGACATTTGAGATTTGTCACATCATGGGCAATGCTAAAGAGGAAAAGCCATTTGCTACGACAAATGAGACAAAGATACGCCGATACAAGGACAACTTTCACTCAAATAGCAGCGTCTCTATATTAATGAGAATTGGAGTCACAGGAACCATAAGTGTCAATAGAGGGAATCGCAAAACAAAAAAAGAAGATCTCAACTTCAGTTGATGGGTCACTTTCTATTGCCCACCGACCATGATGACCACGACTATTCTGATTTGATGATGCCCTGTTCGCCCTCATGAAAGAACCACAACTACGTTGACCATCCCAGACGTAAGAATTTTTCTCTAAAAACCCTTAAAAAGACTTTAAAGGCAATACCCTTTGCTCCAAAGTCCAAGACGACTCACACAAGGCGTCTTTTAATCCACTAATGGCACTAATGATCTCATGAAAAAAGGATAAACAAGTAATGCGTTCCAGGAAAATGCACTCCCATCAGTGATTAATAGAGCAGCCTTTGATCTCAACAAAAAAAGGATGGAGCGGCGACGACACTTGAAGCAACTTGGTGCACACTAGCAATAAGAATTAAATAATGAGAAGAAGCTCGTAAGACGGACTGATGAAATTCAAATTTGTACCAAATAAACTATCTAACTCTCATTAATGGTTTGAATGAAACAAATTTAGTGGGCATACGACAAATAATTGTTTGACAACAACTTTCAAAAAACGTCGCAACACACCTCATTGGAGTAACTTGAACAGCAATCAAATTGTATTTTGAGGGCTCTGCCGCGGTGTAGGTGATGTTAAAGGCAAAGTGATTGAAGAGGTAAAGAGTCCCACCTTGAGAGTCTGCCAGCTAAAAGTTCAATGAAAGGTGAAAAAATTAACCAATTAACGAATTTTTGAACGTCAGTAAGGGACATTCTTCAGCTTATTCTGAGTAGTCTTGTTCGCACTTAAAATGGGGAAGTATAAGCGAGATATGGTTGCGACCATTTGCTGACGCACTTGTACTCACGTATCAAAAAAATCGACAGGAATGAACAAAATACTACCAGAGCTTTGCATTGTGCCGGTTCGATCTGTGAATCCGCTTTGTAACATCCGAGGGGAAAACTCTTTTCGCAAACGTTACCATGAAGAGTTCTTTTACAAGCGATCACTGGGATGTTGTCAGAAACCCTAAAAATTAGGTTACTAAATGTATGCTTTTCATAGTTTACCAATATCGGTTGTAGGAATGTCTGATTCCATGTAATAATTTCGCGTAGGTCTCCATGATTGGGATATCTTGTGGGTTGTAGGTTTTACGACACAGCTCTACACATTCACCCGATTTTTTAAATCGCATCTAAAATGAAAACGGTTATTTCACAACATTCCCACACCAATAAATGCACTAGTAGAAAGAACACGTGCCTTGATATTCGTTTCCGCCAACATTTCGCCGAATATTTTTGCACCAAGGTTTGCAGGAGAATATGTCGGCCTGTCAGTGACACATTGATCCAGCCTATAAAAGGTTTAGTAGAACTAGTGTGACTAACTGTGGAGGCAGAGAAGGGCCAAAGAGGATCGGAGATGAAAGACGACCTGCATACACCTCGATTGTAGACTACGGGAATGCCGATAAAGGAAACAAGCCTACAGTACAGTCTCCAATCAATTCTTCGTCGCAGTAATTTGTCGGCGAAAGTCCAGGTATCGAATTAACACTTAGAACGTTCAGCAAAGTAGCGAACGCAAAGAGGAACATCCCGGCAGACGCTATTCACAGCCAGGACCACGGAGCCGTTCTATTCGTAGTTGACTTAATCATTTGCTACAAATATATTACTGGGGGATCTACACATCATTTGAAGTTTTGACCGCGAATCCTCTTTTAAGAGCGTTTTAAAACTGCAATCTGAGAAAACGGAGAAAAGCACTTATACCAAAGTTGTTTGCTCTCTCCCAATAGTTTGTTGAATTTGATTATTTTTCTTTTCGTTGTTTAGGCAGTGTTTACTTTGTTCACTAGCTAAACCAGCTAATGATTTTAATGGTTTTTTCGCTGATATGATTTTAAGTGCTTTCTACATGTTTAGCATATGTAGTACTAGTTTGCTCTCGAATAATTTAAACCACGTTGTTGCATGGGAATAACGCGGTCATTAATAAATATTAATGTATCTTTATTGTTCTTAACGTTGTCACTAGCATTTTTAGCTTTCTGCGCTATTATGTGAGGAATTTTTGCCTCTTCTCTGGCGGCTATATGAGCTTGAACTTTGTAAATGAACCAAATTTAACATCTCTAACCAGTCATGACAATCATAGAGTATAGCATTTTTATTGTTCGCTACCTCATAACAGCCTCCGAACTTGGGCATCCACCTACCCTATAGTTCCCATGGCCATTGACGATTAATGAGCGTCCTTCGTCCCGCTCTCATCTCCCTTAATGCGTTCTGCCTTATCCGCTCCCAGTGAGTGACTGGGCGGGCTCAGGCATAAAGATAGGCTTAACACCCCTTTCCGGGCCTTAGCATTCGATACAACTCAGTCTCAACAGAACAGCAGGCGCTAGGCTCCTGAGAACTGGGTAGGGGTGGCATCCCTCTGGCATAATTAAATGCTTGGGTGAATTTCTGCCTCTTGCAACATTATCCCGACCTTTTCGTGCTATCAATAGAGCAGTGGATATGAAGTTTTGGATTTTAATCCCTCTCAACTCTGAAAACTTGTGTTTCGTGTTTCCATGGCTGTTGAGGGTTAACTCGCCCAATGGCAATCTGGGCATGGAGTACTTGTTGTAACAGAAAAAATAAAATTCTGCCTGTCCACTTTAATGGTGTGGCTTCTAACAATCTACACTATTCATGACCATGACGGAGGCTACATCACATTCACCATTCATCTCAGAACACTTCACGAGAAATCGCACCTGCCAGAAAAAGGGTCACCGTAGACGGCACTCCCATTTACCACAAATGACTCACTTGCAATATTTTTGTGGTCAGTGTTTCAAGTGGACGCTTATTTCTAGGTCATTACCAAGGTATTTGTACTTTAGGGAGCCAGTACTGACATAGAAATTGGTCAAGAAAACATCCGGTATTGAAAAAGGACTAAGGATACTGTATGCTTGGACTTTGGCCTGCCAACCATACCTACAGACTAGCAGCCCCGCTGTACGCCCATGGTGGATCCACCGCCGTACCTCATGCGGTTTAATACCAACTCAGAGAGGGTTTGAGAAAGGCAAGAATATTCGTTGAGCACATAGTTCGCATTATAGGATGTCCAACTTCACCACCTTCCTCGTCCTGCAGCCGTGCTGAGGGTGCTACTGCATTACAGCGTCTAGAGCCTATCACAGCTTCTGGTTATCCTTCGACTGTGTTCTTCTCTCGCATAGAGACGCTGTAACGCTTCTTTTTTTTTTTGGTAGTTTTATTGAAATGGTAGGTTTTTGATAAAGAACTTCCCCTAGAGACGAAGAAAGCACTACCGACATGCAAAATGGGTGGATAGCTATTGATGTGGCCCATAGATCATGATCCCAGCGATGGACTTAAGCGCTCGCGAGACCAAAACAAGGGGTTAAACAAACAGTCAAGACACTGGACAGCCTCACTCGCCTCTTTTAACCGTTGACCGCGGCATTCCTCTTGGTCGAATAATCACGTCAGCCAGTCCAAAGTAGTCAGTACTGTAAAAACGTTCACAAACCAAACGCATTAGCCATAAACTGAGAAGGTGTCTGACCTCAGCGTTACTGATCCCAATTGGCAATTTTAATGAATTTGGAGGGTGGTGGATTAGAAGGGGAATTATGCCATTTGTAAGAAAGCTGGCCCAAAAGCAGGTATTTGGTGAAGGACAAAGCTAAAAAAAATAGCCCCATGGAGATGTTTTGCGTCTGTTCCCCCTTGACACCTTGGCCCCACTTCAGTGCTGGCAGCCACACCAATCTGGGTTCCATCCACCTGGTAGAGAGGTACAGGAGGTATCCCGTGTTCACTTCAATGAAACGTTCATACAGGCACCGTAATCACCAATTCCAGCTGGTTCACGGCTAGTTGCTAAAGGTGAACGTCGTTCTTAATCCTTCTGTTCGGAAACATTGCAGATTCTCCCATCCTCAGCTTATACACTTCTCACGTCACTTCAGAGTTCAGCAATCAGTCATAGAAATCAGTGCAGTTGTCCTTTAGATTCGGGCTCGCTCTCTACTGCCACAAATGTAGTGCCTCGAGACCTCCCAGAAGACGAGGAAAGTCAAGGTACTAGGGGTCAGAACATATATTACCGATGTGCAGAGGGCTTGTGTGGGAGGCCATATCGCCAAATTGAAGTGCCAAGGCAGAGCTTCAATTGTTCGCGAGGCCTCAACGTTTCAACTGCGAAGGCACACGTCTTTCTTTGGTCTTGTGGTGCTATTATGAAAACGCATCGTAGCTTATACTTGTTCCAGCCCTCTAAGGTATCACTGTCAAAACCGTTCGTGACACTCCGACCTCTCAAATAAATCACCTTTTAGCAAAAAGAAATAGCCAAACCCCACCTGCATGCAACTGAAAAGCTTCAAATTGTACACTAGTGTCAACTAATAATACATTTGTCATATCGTTAAGAGGAGACAACTTTTGAAGCTTCTTATCCCCTCTTTCAGCATGCCCTCCACCCTCGAACTAGTGCAAAGCGGAAGAGATGGGTGTGGCGTACAACCCATTGCTGGCTCAAGCACATGACCCTGATGGTCATTTCTCTGCCCTACTCTGGAGGCATAAATTCTACAACCCTCCTCTCAGAACAAAGCAGGACATTAAACCAGAGCTCAGTGAGCACAGCTAATGAATGCTATGATCGGTTGTCATGGTGACTACTCACTGAAATTTGACCTGAGACGAATCATGGTAAGTGGACCGATAAAGTGAGACGTTTTGGAGCACGTATGAAACTGCTGACCTCCGCGAGCTCTTGCGTCGAAGTAAACCATCCAGCAGTGCTAACAGCTCGCGGCATCACTTGGCGTTGTGTTCGATTTGAGAGGACTCATGAAAGGTTAGTCTATAATTTGCGAGAGGAAATTTTACAATCATGAAAACGGGTCATTCACATGGAAGGTCTGGTCCGAGGCGTAGAAGTACGGTAAGGTCAGAGTTCGTGACATCGTGAGTTCCACCGCCTAATGTCCGTCCCGTGACTCTGATTTCGTTAAAATCTGTCCAAGTCAGGGTTCGAGTTAATGTGGCCTCCACAAGGGAAGGAGCACGCTCAACAGCTCAGACGATCCAAATCACCGCCGGACAGCGCATTCAACTACCGACGACATGATAACCGAACGCTGAAATGGAAGATTGCTTCATGCTCCCAGAAAGCGCGTTGTAGAAGTTATCGCCTCGAGAACAAATTGGTCGCATGAGAGGTGAGAAAGGAAACTAGGACCCCAGTTGGCCGCATGACCAATCAAGCGGCACAGATGGATTGAACTTCGGACAAGCTATAAGGCAGCCGATGGGCAATAGTCGGTACGGCGACCAAAGATTGTCAAGTTTCAAGCCAACGTATCGCTCTAGCATTAAAAGGCAGTGTAAAAACAAGACTCCAGGATTAGGCCTCGAACCGACTTCAACGTGGTAAGCATGGGAGGGTTTGAAAGCGGCAGTGGTACTAAATCCGCCCTACACAGTTCACAGCTGCATCTGGTGCCTCTGCCACTTACTCATCCACCTACTTTCCTGTGAAAAGAAAGGTCGAAAACTCGTGGAAGAACTCGTACCTTTCATCGTCTTCAGTGCCAACAAGAATCACAATGTTACACAGTCATGCACGCACAAACACACACAAGCACAGGCAAATTTGAAGTAGAAATATGACAAAATAAAAAAGAGCCACCCAGGAACACAAACTCACGGCATCAAGCGAGCTGTCAAGCGTGTTTAAAAGCAGGGAGATGGGACGAGGAGGAGGGGAATGGACTAGAATCCCGACTAGATAAGTAAATCGACTAAATTGTTGATTGGTCGTGGGCAGCCGCTGCTTCTGCTGCAGCAGCGAGCACCTGCTGATGCATGTTAGCAGCCGAGGGGGAGAAAGCGATCACGTCTCGGTAACTCGGTGGGGGCGGCTCTTCTGATCCACCACTGCCACTGCTACCACCCGACCCCTCACCGTCCTCTCCCGTGACGGACGCGGGCGGCGTTGATGACGGTGGCAGTGCCGGCGGCGGTGACGGTGGTGGCAGCGACGGCAGGAGACGTTGATTGGGACTCCCGTCACACAGTTCCGCGTCTGCGGGTAAGACTACGGTCATAGCGACCACATCTTTGTACGCTGGTGGAAGCTCCGAGTTCAGACTGTTAGTAAAGAGCGAGCAAGTCAGGAAATGCGGGCAAAATAAAAAGGTTTATTTTGTAGCGAGAAGTGTGGAATGCCTTATGAGGTAGCTTGTGCACCGAGACATGGTCCGGTGTTCAAAAAGCCACGCCTTTGCAGGGGAAGGAAAAGGGAATCATGGTATCTGTATGCACCAGGGCGTGCCGTGTCAACACCACCACCCCCACAACCTGGCAAGACGACTCCTCTAGCAATTTACTGCAAGGGCCGGTAAAGGAAAATGAAATTGACGATGGCACAAAATGCACTGCTGCTGAATCACTCGGCAGCGAGACTTGCAAGAACTTTAGGTTGACTACCACTTGAAAAAAAGGAAGCTCAGCCGTGATTTGGAAACACGGAGGTCCAAAGTGACTATCAGTGCAGCGCACATGGCTGTGACGGTGTTTTTTTTTGTTGTTTACACTAACTGTTTGATATCGAGCCCACCTCCAACGTAGTGATGGAAAAATCAACATCGACGGCTCGGCAGAATCATGGACGATTGGTTGTACCAGATTCCGGTATGTTGGAAAACCACATAAACACACATCTGACTGTCTCATGGCAGCAAAATTGGCCTCCTTTACAGTAATTCAAATTCCACAGAGAAAATCTTCTTACAATTAAAGCTGCGATGCGTTGGTTGTTTGTCTAACCCTCGGTTTTGGAGACGGGGACAATTAGAAGCTCCATAACTCTACTGTGGGTTGGCAATGCATATTTCGACCGAGGATGATGTCTCCCTTCGTCTTCAGGGAAGTCTCGACCCGCTACACTGGTGGTAGTGGAAAGCGACCCCCATCTCCAAGGTCATCTGTTCCGACTCCTACGGCTAGGTAATAAACTGTGGCAGGGCGAAGAAGGGGAGAAGAGAATCGGTGTCTACCCATAACAGGAGAGGCGAAAATGGCGTCTAGCCTTCGTAACCACAGTCCCATATCCTGTAGGAATAGTTCGTCAGGAAGCCGTCTGCCGTCTCCACTTCCCAACTAGCTGGAGAGAACCAGGATAGATATAATTGGACAGCAGTGAAGTGAGAACAGTGCCAAGGAGGAAAAGCGCACCTCCACGAGACTATTTTATGTCCAGTCCTTTGTTAGCTGATTTGGCTTTTGGGTCAATGTTCCTACGACTATGCATAGACACGCATTATGGTCGTCATATTCCCCCGTCCCCGAACCCACTTCCTATGCAAGACAAAACTTCAGATCCAGTGGAATTGCCAAGAAGGATCAGCGGCGTTGCGGTTAAGCATCACCTCAGTCGCATGAAAACTCGATAGCTGTCACGGTTGGCTACCACCAATACGTTGTTAGCCGACGGGGAAGAGTGACCAAAGGGAGCTCAAAAGAGAAGAGGAGAGCTGATGTAACATCTCGACCATTTGTTTAACTCTCCCCATGGTACCTCCACCGAGTGACCTGGTCTTCGGACCATGCTAGTTGCCTCGAGCCCTTCTTTATGTCTACAACGCATATCCTGCCCAAATATTACATCTTGGGAACTACAAAGCTATATCGCGAAACTTTTGATTCATACAGAATATGGACACTGAACCTGAGCATAAAAGTCAGGTAAGGAGAGGCAAGAGACGGGAGCACAACAAAACCTGTAGGCCACCTACTCTTTCAACGAAACCCATTCTAATTACCGTGCCGTAAGTAATCAACAAATCTAAACCAGGCGGAAGTTGAAATTGATGCCGACCCACACTGACCAAAGGTTTCAAGTGAACTTACCAATAAGGTCTTTCAGCATATTCGACTGTGTGCTTCGAATGTGAATATTCCAGCTGACTCTCGGGGGTGATTAATTCGGGACTGCAAGGCTTGAGGTGGATGTAGAAGCACTGGCCTTCGGTAAGTGAAGCGGATGGCCTGACCTCAACCCAAAATCTGCTTTTATTGTCGTATGGCCTACCATATGAGGGACTAAGAGGTTGCCTTATCAACAACACGACCAATCGCGATTCGGCAAAGTGGGGAGTAAGGTCGCTCACCCAAATCGCTTATGTAAGTCAGGTGGAGAGAAAGCAACTTCGATACATGGAACCTCATACAGCATTGGGCTGACTCACGACTTTAGCACTTTACATCATAATCGAAGCCGGTTTAGGCAAGAGGAGTGAAGTTATCGAAGCCTAGGCCTTTGAAGTAGGCCAGAAGAGAAACATGAATCACCATTCATTAAAGCAATTAACATTTTAGTCGGCGAATCATTCCTGACGAGGCGCAACGCAGTTGCGAATTCCCCTTTCATGAAAAACTCGCTCTAGGAGCAGAAAACCAAACCGTAGTTAAAATTTTCCCCATTTTCTTTCCCATCTGGCTGTTCTGCTCCATGTGATCATGCGATTGCTTCGTATCAATGCCAAGGTGATCAACACCACTTGGAGAAATACCAACAATTCACCTCACGCAGAATAGACAGTCTTTTGAGGATGACCGACGTTATTTATTCACAAGCAGAAAGCTCCATCAAAAGCCATTCAGTTAGTAACCAATCTAAAGTGCCCGGTGTGTGTTGTAAAGTGATAGAAGGAGAAGGTGGAGACCAAAGTGATAGTCCTCGAAATTTACTACAATTGGTTGGAACACGTGACACCAATTGTCTTGGCTCCGTCACAGCTCTCCATTTTACTATAGGGGTCAAACAACAACTTCAGCACATGACATCTGTGACTCATTACTCTCGAACCAAGTTGTTTACAGTGAAGTAACATAGAGGGTGTTTCACAGCAGCAAAATTAGCTGGTTTAAACCAATGTTAGTAAAAACCTTTGGTCTCCTGATAGGCACAACGAAAGAAAGTTTACCCGTCTCATTCCATGTGCAATTACTCCACATTAAGATTTGATACGATCACTTTTCCGCGAAAAAAAAAGTATTCGAACACTTGAATAGCCGCCTGGGTTACGGCTGGTAAAAAAAAAAAAAAACGAGAGGACCCTATGATACTTTGCGATAAGAACAGGAAATCACCCTCGCTTCAAGGAGAAGCGTGGATTCCTCAATGCATTTTGAAGATGAATGTACACAAGCAATGCCAGCGACGGCGTAAACCAAGAGTGGTATAGAAGGAAAGAAAGTTCTAATCGAGCGTTTCAGGTATCCCCCAATGCATATCGTAAACGATGAATCAACAAGAACATTAGAAGTGCAGACTGCGCAAACTATGCATTCATAAATGACTAAACCCTCAGTTGTGACCCAGTCCATAGACAATATACCACGCCCTTTACAAACAAAGCTGTTCGAATCACAAAAAAGCGGAGTCCAAAGCATGACACTAAAATCAAGTCAAAATAACTCACAAATGTGGATATGGCAAAGCAGTAGCAGAGCGTCGCAGGGCAGGGTCGTCTGTACCATCACCGGAACCGCCACCAACGACACCGCCACCTCTGCTACCATCGCCGGAGCGACGGACACGACGGCGAGAACCGGAGGAAAAGAAGAAGAAGCGCACGCAGCAAAAAACGATGATCAGGAAAGCTGCAGTGCCCAGAGCACCGCCCAGAATGGCGTAAAACTTGCTGGAGTTGGCGGAGGCCGCAGCTGCAGCGCTCCGAGACTCTGCTAGATCAGCGCACGGCAATATCGGCTCCCCCTTGTGAGTGTGGCTATAGATCCCGGAGAAGGGAGGGAAACAGGTGTGGCAATCCACTTGCTCCTCATATTCTGTAAGAAAAATGGGGGTGTAATGACGCCTATTTGCACGTTGAGCATCCAACTGAACTGAGATGTTCCAAATTTGCATTTTACGATAGAGAAAAAGCTAATAACACAACTAGAGCGTGATTAAAAGAAACGTAAATGCTACACTAGTTGCGCTTACATAATCCATTTGACCACATTCAGGTGTCCGAGGTTACCTGACAAAGCAAACCAAGACGCGACAGCTAAGGACTAACCCTAGGTTTAAATAAACATCCTAATTCAAATGTGATCAAGGTAGTAAGTTTAAATTTCGAATCCCACAAACATGTCAAACGGCTGGTGACGAATTGCAGAAAGAGTTTGAAGAACAAGAACTAATCAGTTGGCCTATCTCAGTTTCGATAAAGGAAAAAAGCCGTCAGAGACTTCACAAACATCACGTGTAGGGATAAAAACGGTTTATGGACTCCTGCGGAGAAGTTACAAAGTCTAATGTAGAGAGCATTAATCTGCTAGAACTAAAGCAAGGGCAGATCATTATGATGTTATTATTTTAAAAACATCGTTCGAGGTTCCAAAACCATGCCGATTAATAACAGCAGGTTTTATCAAACAAGCCTGACCTGAAAACAAAAACCAAGCAGCAATTCTAGTGGTTTTTTCGGCTAAAAGTGAATAATTTACAAACGAATCTACCAGCGTTTTGGATACAGCTTTGTCCAATTGGCAAGAAAACATAGTCGAAGTGAAAAGTGAGCTTGAAAAAAGTGCACTCTCGTATTACTTTACTTACATGTGCTGAAGTAATGCGGACTTTAAAAAAGCATACACAGACGCACGGATAACTATGCAGGTATGCGAGCAGCTAGGAAGAAAAGTTGACTACTGGGTACACGTGAATTAAATTAGAATAAATTAGCGCCGAACACAAATACCTCATGCGTCCATCCAAAAGTGGTCAGGAGTGCATCGCCCACTAACACATTCATTAGGCTTTTGACTCATCTGTCCATCATTTTATTAATCCGCTGAGCCATTCAATTCAATTCAATCCACACAGCCGCCCGACACTCATTTGTAACTTACCCATTCACTCATTTCCCTTCAGGCATTTACTCGTTCGTCAAACCACGTAGCTATTCAATCACTAATTCGAACGCCAACTCGGATCGCTCGCTAATCAACTCATTAACCTGGTCATTCACACAGCCTACAGACCACTAACCTTTGCACGTTTTCTGGAAGAACCTGTCAATGAGGCTTTTGAGGGTGTGACAGCGGCATTGTCGGCGACGCTGCTGCATGGGTCTGATGAGTCGGGGAGTTCCGCTGCTACCTTCCTCTGGCCAATGAAGTGCGGTTATCGGGGGTTCGGTGGAATTAACACAGTACTCCTTCAAAACAACCTCCTTGGGTGGATGTGTCAGATCCTTCAGAGACCTTTGAAGGCGATTTTGAATGCCTGGTTCACAAGATTCTACAGTGCACGGTTCCCAAGAACGCCAGGAACACCACGATGGTGGCCAAAACCCAGCCATCTGATTGCAAAAAGAGGGTATTTTGAGGGAAAAAATCGAGCGAGTACAATCTCTAGACGATTGTATTGATTTAAAAAATGGAGCACAAACGTAGTAAGAGTAGACAAATTTCAATGGTTCAAAAGCCACATTGAATGATATACAAAAGCCTAAATCGACTATGAGAAAAGCGTGATAAAAAGTGGACATTAGGCTCCGTAGCAAAACTCATAAAAACTAAGTGGCCTGAGTACCTTCGAAGGAAGAAGTGATGTAAGAACGTTGGAAAACCCCAGATCAATTTAAACAGCTCAAAACGCCAAAACGCCCGACGACAAGCAAATGGAGCGCAAGACAGAAAGAGTAGTAAAACAACGAAAACACTATATGCAAAAAGCAGTGTTTATTTTAAAGTTAACTATTATTAGACGGTCGCATTATTTGCTCTCTGAAACATGGTGCTATAATGAGAATAGAACCCAACGAAACTGTATTTGTAGTCTTACATCAAATTTAATGAAAGACTGTGAGTTTTTTGCCATGTTTAAATAGTTTAAAAAGCCACGTGAAATGCTTAAAAGCTAAGGTTAATTTAGCTGGTCGCCGACTACGGAAAGATGCTCTAATGATTCCCACTCATGTACCCAGCTTTTGTAAATGAGAAATATTTGGCTTTTTCCTTAGTCCATGTGTTTTAATGCCCTTTTACCAATATTAATTAACCAGGTGAACCCTATTTTAAAAGCGTACGTCCAACAAATTGCAGTACTTTGCATCGATGATAAAAAAACCTGCCCCCGCGCTACAAGCCCACTGCGGCTCTTTCAAGTATGACCTCGAGTCTGGCTGCATGCACTTTGCTGCTGTGACAATTCTGATTGTCGTCACATTTCATATAGCGATCAACGTTTAGCGGTATTACTCCCACTAGGCAACTCATCTGCGTACCATCGTAACAAACGTGTTTCCCATGTTCAAATCGGCTGGTACTGAAACGCTGGATGTGAATGAATTGTTGTCGAAGGTAATCTTTCATCAAAACAAATGACTTCCACAGAGCCAGTATAACAATAATTTGCTAGCTCGGAAAGTAAGAGAGGAAGCTAGAGACCTTCTTCTAGAAAGCAAAAACAACGAACTTCTTGATAATGACGACCTCGCTGTATGCCTTGATTATTTTTATTCTATTCTTTACAGGATTTGTGGAATATCTTAGAGAAGTATAAGAATCCTGTTGTTGATCATGGGAAAAACTACATCACATATCCTAATTTTCTAAAAGTGAAAGATGAGGTTTGCTCCAAAGCAAAGTACGTTTATTTTTCTCTAATTTCTTGTACCTACAGATTGTGGGGGGTGTCTCTCATGTGGGCAGTTCTTTTGGTCTGGGTTTAGTAACGATGTTGATACATTGAAATCAATCAAATGCAAACTTCATCATCATATTATTTTCCAGGCGCTTCTTTACAGCAACCACCTTTGCAAAGCTCTGTCATGGTGACCGCTTTTCCCGTGTAAGCATCCTCAACTTTTTCAACTACGTGATGAAGACCGTTTGGTTACAACAGACTCGTATCGGCATCTCATTTTACGATGAGAGCGGTGAGGGCTACCTGCGAGAAGCAGATCTCGAAAACTACATTTCTGAGCTCATTCCCTCTCTCTGTAAGGTAGGCATCGACACGTATATTTGTCACCACCTGGAAAATAAGACGATGCTCAGTAAAAGGTTGACACTCGAGTGGCAGCGTTTCTTTCGTACAATCAATGCATGTTTAGGCTTTGTTCCAGTTCTTCTGTTGATTGCGATTTCTTACTTTGAGCAACGGGACTAGCCTTAATGGGATTTCCGTTCACCACTACTGTATCCCTACATCACTGAATATATATACTGGTTGGTCTTACCTCTCCGGTTTCTGTCTCGTAGTTGTGCTGGTTGTCTACTATAGTTACCACATTTCTCCCTAGCATCAATTTGGAAAACTTTGTGATTTTCTTTTGAATGCCCACCCGTTGGATTTCAGTGGCAAATTGAGGCGACGACAACGTTATCCGCATTTTGTTACTGATTCGCATGTAAATTTGTGTTATTGCACTACCTGAAGGCCGGAACACCTTTCCCAACCATCCCATCAATTCACTCGTTTTTGTTGCTCTTCCCTTATCAGGTGTCTAGTGTGGACGAGGCCTTCAAGCCTTTCTATGTGTGCACCGCCACGCGCAAGTTCTTCTTCTTCCTTGACCCAATGCGTGCGGGTCGGGTGCGCATCTGTGATATCCTAGCTTGCGGTTTCCTCGATTCCATCCTCGAGCTGAGGGAGGCTACCACATCACAGGAGCGACTGGAGGCCAATTGGTTCTCCCTTGAGTCAGCGCGACGAGTGTATACCAGCTACTTGAGGCTCGACACAGATCAGAATGGAATGCTCTCGCGACAGGAACTCGCTGGGTGGGTCATGCAGAGTGTCTCAAGGTGTTAATAGTATAAGGAACGATTGGTGTTTGCAATATCTGAGTAGCACGTGACCGGCTCATCTCGTTTTTTTCGATGGCAGTATCTATCCACCAATCAAACCCCATCGACGAGGTCGTGCCAAGTGGCATCTGAGCGGCGGTAAATCAATGAATGGAGACGAGTTTTGAGACCTAGCGCATGTATCCGCTTCTTCTCAGTTCAACCACATTACCCACTACCTTGGTCCCATCTCGGGTCTTTCATGTGGCTGGATGTTTCTGGCACTCGTGTATATGCAGTGGTTCTTTTCTTGCTAAAATGTCACCCCAAAGCCAATAAGCGTCATTAACCCTTAAAATTTGGCCTTACGGTGACGCTAATACCACCTCACGCAATAGCACCTGACGGGCGTGTTTGGGTCCTCACGACAGCCGGCGCGCATGCCACGAGCCTTCACAAATATCGTTAATCATCGCTGACAGGCGATGTTGGTGGTGCGCGCATGTGTGTCGGGACAGCGTTTTTTCGGACCAGCGAGGGTGTAAAATGCACAGATACCCACTTGTACAGACAATTTCTGGCGTGGCAGGACAGGATGATGGAGTAGTCACCCAAAAGAAGTCCTTTAAATTGTATATTCAGTAGGAATGAGTGATTTCATGGTTGGTGCCTCTCATAGGTACAACAACGATTCCCTGACCGACGTTTTTCTGGATCGAGTCTTCCAAGAGTGCCTCACTTACGAGGGGGAGATGGACTACAAGACCTACTTGGACTTTGTTTTGGCACTGGAGAATCGTGCGGAGCCACAGTCCATCTCCTTCCTCTTCCGCATCATTGACCTCGGCGGCCGAGGGCGGTTGTGTTGCCAGACCCTCGAGTACTACTTCACAGCGGTCCAGGCGCGCCTTGGTGATGGGCCAGATGTGCCACGGTTCTGCGATGTGTTGAATGAAATATTTGACATGGTGCGACCGCAGAACCCAGACTTCATCACCTTGGATGACTTGCTCAAGTCGTGAGTCACTGTCATCGCTTAAATTTGCTTGAAAGTTCACTGTACTCTTCATTGCTATTGCTTAAATCCTCCCCCAGTGGCATATGAACATTTGGGGAGCCAGATCTTTCAACACTTCAGCATTCGCTGATTCAGTCTGATATACTGATAACGGCTTGTTTACCCGAGAATGCCAGACGTCCCTTTGAGTGGTCTTTGTGCTCGTTGACTAATAGGTTGTTTCATCCATCAGTTTCGCCTAGACTTCTAATGTTTTCCTTCTCTCTATCTTTTGTGTTTAAGAGGCAAAGGCGACACAGTGTTGAGCATCCTGTTCGACACACAGGCCTTCCTGATGTATGAGAATCGCGAGGCTCTGGCTGCTGGAATGGGAATGGAAGCTATTATCTAGTCGTTGTCTTCTTTGCCCCTCCTCTCCCCCCTTCCCCGGCAAAATGCATCGTACATATCATCCACGGCACTCCTTTGTTTCTTTCCCCCTCTCCACTGTGACACACCACACCTAATTGTACGAGGTAAAAGATGCAGAACCAAAAAGGGCTGTCGAGTTCATAATAGCCTATTACAAAGGAAACATGAAGGGATGGAAGTTTTATTGTCGATGGTGATGTGGACAAGGAGTCGGTTGCTGTACAGCGAATGAGGGTGGGGAAAAGTTGCCTCTCATGGGACAAGCTCGTCACACCCGAAAAACATGCTCGACGTGAAGCAATGCGGATTTGAAAGCGGCAAGATTAACCGACTAAGGGTTTGTGGGCTCACTCCTGCTGTCTCACTGTTGTGGCTATCAAATCTTCAAGCGGAGCTATTGAAGCATGGAAATCAGCCTTGGGTTGGGACTGCACCTAATTGCCAATCCCAAAGGTTATTCCTAGGCTCACTAGCTCGATTAAGGAACAGATACCGAGGTTCCGCAATTCCGCTTGGTTCAGCTACTGGAGCTCGGCAAAATCCGCAGACGTCGTCGTCTGTTCCCTTCTCCCATCTGTCAGCTAATTTTGGCAAGCTGCAAAATCCCACTCCAACAGTTTGCAGAAGTAGTAATCGTGAATGAAAAAAATATATACAGCTGCTGTAAAAAAAGGTAGACACCTCAAGAGTCCTGCTTCTCCTTAGGGGAATCAGGCTCCTCCAGATGGAAGTTACTTTCCAGCAGCGCGGCCGCATCAGCCAATGCAGCACCTTCGACCACTTCGATTCGGATGGGTTTGAAGTGTTTTAGAGACCCGTCAGGTGGCTTTGTCACGGGCGGTTTTGGAGGTTCTGACAGTTTTGTACGAAAACGGTCTGAGTCTGAGTTCAAAGCCTGGATGCAACGTTGCACAATGGCAGACTGTTTCTTGCGCATCTGTTTCTTGTTGGGCTTCTTGGGGTTAGGCTGCCGTCGTTTGTGGTTTGTGCGTCCCATTCGACTGAAGATAAAAACGATTTGTTACAGAGATAAAAGCGATAAATCGTTCCCTGCACGGGTCGCAACAACTCACCCGCCTTTTATCAGCCAGCTGACACACTTAATGAGTCAAAATTTGTCATTTAATGTGTGGTCACATGCGTACGACGACCCCCAAAACATCCCTGAAGACAAAAGAGAATACTGTGGCAGAGTATATGTATTCAGCGAACGAAGGGGTCTTGGGCTACTGGTACGGATCAGAGCCCACGCCACCCGACAAAATTACAATGACCGAACAGAACACATACCAAAGTTAAGCCGACAACAAACGTATCACGTAGCCGTTGTCTTCCTTTGAACATCGTCTCTTGCTAGCTCTTGGTAAACCTCCCACCCCAGCCATCACAACGTAATCGACGGTGAAAGAAAACACTCACGAGCCAACCGTGCCAGTCACCAAATTCCTATACACTGCTACTGATCCCTCCGGTCAATTCATCTAGATCTGGAGTTTCGGCCAATTTTGACTCAGATGCATGGAAAGCGTAAGATTCACTTCAATAGAGTCCATAGAAAATGAAGCAATGAAGAATATCCAACCAGGTAAACTGTCAAGGGTGTGCCAAGAAATCTCAGAACAAAGACACAAATCCCAATGAATTTTTACTTTCTTTCAGCAGGATTCTCTAGTTCTACCAGCTCCACGGCCCAAATTCACAATTTGGAAGACAGTTTCTGGCAGCGCTAAAAGCAGAAAATACTTCGCAAGCTTTCAAAGCAGGCCTTGGAGCCTTATTGAAGGCGAGTTACTACCAGACAGATCAAAATTGACCGGCGAAGAGGCATCTTTAGCAAAGACTATAGAAGCGGTAGAGACTATCGAAGGGGAAGGAAGTCCGCTGAAGAGGTGTTGCTAAAAGCTGGAAAGCTCGATAACGTCCTTAGACTCCTCGAGTTCAAATACATTCCCCATCGGCCACTCCACCGCAGTCACCGACATAGCGTCCCAAAACTTCCCAGAAGACAGGATTCGACACAACGCTTGGGCGAAATATACAAGTTTGGCGAGCAGAAACAATCGAAACCACTGCTACGGTCCAGAGGTAGACCAGCCAAACGAGACCAACGTGATCAACCATCAGTCGTAACCGAAATAGTGAGTTAAACAAACCATAAACGCGTCACATGATATTTCTGGTAATTAAAAATTAACTTTCATTACCGACTCTGCTTTGCTCAATTAATAACTACCATCATACTGAAATTGGATAATAATGGCATAACTGTTTAGGCAACGGCATGCCATCGTGGCCATAAAGTTCTCGTATCAGAAATATTTCATTCTTATTAGCCTTAGTAATTCTATAAATTTGCAGACCTGGGTTGTATTTTGCACAGTGCAAAGCGTAATCAAGAAGAAGGAATAAGATATTGCAGAAATATATAGCAGATCGGACTTTTAGCATAAAATTAGCAATCGGATGAACGAAGACGTCTTTTGGCTAAATACACCGCAGTTTTTTTAGCGTTTTGGGACTCCCTTTAGGGCAAAAGAAGGCATAGTACTTGGACAGAATGCGTATTCTGGAAAAAGAGGACTTGGGAGCTGTTGGCACGGCCCGGGGGCCGGCCAACCGGCTAGTCCTCCTCTCCCACGATAATGTGTCCCAGTGAAAGATGGTAGTACTAATCCGTTTTATGAATGGTTCGAGACACACAACACATTGTGATTCCAGGCTTTTCTGATGCCGTGAAAGAAACGCGAGAGTATCGTAGAACCCCGAGCGAATGTTCTGAGGGTTAATTCCTGTCACTTAGGTTACTGTAGCGTCCCGAGGCTCCCTTTAAGGTAAAAGAAGGCATAGTACTGGGGGTAGAATACATGTGTTCTGGAAACAGAGGGCATGGGGGCTGTCGGCACGGCCCAAAGGCCGACCAACCGGCTCAGTACATTATGGCCACCCAAGTGACCCAAACCGGCAGCTCAAACAAACAAAGTATTACATTACCATACAGCTCTAGCCAGGTAGATCGGCCTCCAGGCCATGCCTGCAGTCCCGTTCACTCTGTTTCCTGAATGAATGTATTCCGGCCTGGTATTACGCTTCTTTTCGCAGTCAAGAAAGTCTCAGGACTCTGCAACATTGCCCAATCAAACACTTCGCAAACTCTTAAACTCTCGTTTAGGCTGAATTGAGCGGATGAGCGCGTGACTTTCCACGCTCCCCCTACCTGATGTTTGCATTGCTAATTGGAATCACCTTAAAAATGATAAAGAGGCATGTAATACTTTGTTTGTTTGAGCTGCCGGTTTCGGTCACTTATGTAGCCATATTGTACTGAGCCGGTTGGTCGGCCTTTGGGCCGTGCCAACAGCCCCCAAGCCCTCTGTTTTCAGAATACATGTATTCTACCCCCAGTGCTATGCCTTCTTTTATCTTAAAGGGAGTCTCGGGACGCTACGAGGCATCTTAAGTTTTAGCAGCTAAGGCAAACCCGTTGGTCATGTGCTAAAATTCTTTGTTACCGCAACTTACTCATTAGCACGATGGATACCCCTCTTGGTCCTAGGAAGGTCAATTTTGAGATATTTTATCGTTAACGGGGCAAATATTTAATTTTGCCTTGCGCGCAATAGTCGTGTATTAAACATCTTCGAATTACAAACCATTTTTCTTTTAGTCACTAACGCATTTAACTTATTACGACCTTGAGGGTTGCTTTTAATTGCTCTTGGAAATTGGTAGCGTTCTGGATCGATTGACAGGGTCTAAGGCATCTACACCCTGCATGGTTAATCTCATTTTGTAATGTTGGGCTTCCCTTTAGTTATTTTGTTTCAAGACTTAACAAACTAAAAGTCAGACTAACTAGTGAGTCTGCCATTTATCCATTTTGTACACTTTAATCATGCCATTTGGTCCTTCGAGGATTCATCCTTTTCCCCCCTCTTTAAGTCACCAAGAAATCGTCTGCCTATTTTCGTTTCGCGTCTTCTCTAATACATTCCTTTTGTTGTAAAGGAGCTAAACACAGACCTTCCCATGTATTCTCCATATTAACCATATTTTCTTGTCACATTCTTGACAGCAGAACGACTTAGGCAACAAAAGAATGCAAATTAAGTAAAAAAGATAACCGTAGAGTTTAAGGATGGCTTACTATAGCGATTTGCGCAACAGAAATGAGGAGAAAGCAAATACCCATCTGTGGAACTCTTTTCCACATGGGCAACATTTTGCTGGAATTAGTGGCCATGGATTTTATAAACAAATCCATAAAAGAATTTCAAGCCAAAACACTAGAGGAGGGAAGGGAACACACATATTCTCGGACTCTGCCTGTAAGATCTCTTTGCTCTACGGAGAAGTGTACATTGTCACGTTTTTTGAATGGCCATGCCAAGTCAGGACTGTAGAATCGAGTCTCTTTATCAGACGAAACGCTAGAGTTCTGACAAAGCAATAAGGAGGCCACTATAAGTCAAAAGTAGTTTACAAGAACTAGTACGTGGTTATTTCCAAAAATTGCATATTTATTTACTTATTTTGCCCTTTTGAATGTTGGCCAACGCAAAGTGGTGTGTGTTGAACCAATCCATGCGTTAATGCTAAGGGCAAAACGTCACAATTTCAGCGCTACTCATTATTTTTATCAGTAGGAACCCTCCTACCGTGAGGATTAACGCCCCCTTCACTGCCCTCCTCCAGCTCGGCAATGTAGGCAGCCAGTAAGTCCTTCAATGCGCCTTCCATTGCTTCATCTTTGAATAAAGTGGGAAAAAACGGATGAAAACTTTGGTTTAAAAGAAAGTTGGCTTCAAGTCTTATCGTCATTAAGACGTTGGTGCGGTGGTTACCTGCATTCGAATTGCTTGTTTGCCCTCCAGTCTTGACCGTTGAAAAAGAAAGTGCAAATAATATCATGGAAGGGGGTGGTTGGAATCACGCAAATCAACCTACTTCATTGACTTGAAAGGGACAAAATATACATGCCTCTAGCTAAAATATTACTTCGCTGAACTGAAGTCCAAGAGGAACAACAATGAGTCGAAACTATTTTTATGATTGGCTGGCATCACTTATCTCTCTCTTCTGTTTGAAGGTCCACTGACGTGTAACGTCTCTCGGTTTTTCTTTGAACTACCTGAAGCTTTGTTCTTTGGATTTCTTTTGGCTAAAAATGGCGTAATGGAATGAAGTGGCAACTTTGATGCTACATGCGTTGAGATTGAGCTCTTGAGAGGTTCGATCCTACTTTTTTTTATTTTAAACATCGTTAAATATGAGCAATGGACTGGTTAACCGCCCTAGAAGCATTTTTTCCCATAGTCAGTGGGCGATATTCGGAGAAGTAAGCACAACCTGATAAAGTGGTTTGATGAGTCGTATATGCAGATGCGCTGCTTTCAGTGGCTCCTGCCACCACCTTGATGGTCTGGACATTCAGTCATTTCTACAGCCTCCAGAGTGTCTCAGTGCTATAGTGCCTTGTGGCTAAAGGAGCTACACAACTGAATAAACAGAAAGAAGCTAAACTCTTTGATGACTGGTCGTCCATGCTGCTGAATTTGGTCTTTTGGTCATCACAGGCTCATCTCATCGTTCCAAAACGGAAAATTACGGTAATGTTACTGGTAGTAGGTCCCTCAATGCTCTAAAACTTACGTAATTGGCGGTTATTTTCTGACTTTAGATCGAGTAAATTGGGGATTCTCTTTCCTAGAAAAATAATTTACCATAAAGTAAAATCGTTCCAAAAGTATCTTGAGTTAATTTGTTCCCCTCAAACAACTTAAATTATAACTGATCATGCTCAGTTAGATATTTTTGTTAATCAACTGCACACTTTACCATTTGCTTAATCAAAACTCACTGATCGCTTCCAAGCGTTCCAGCAGCTCTTCTCTTTGACGGTCGGCGCCTACAAGGCGTAAATTGTGAGCTAATATATTAAATTAAATCATTAATGCCGTAACCCACACTTTGTTCTTGCAATCAATTACTCACTTGGAATAGTAGGAAGTTGTAGTCTTGATAATTCTATCCTTTTGTAAGGTTGCAACTTAATACTCACCCTTTGTATCTTCATTTGCTCCTTCTTTGTAGCCGACGAAGTAAGACCACTTATCCTCACCTTTAATGCAACAAACACCCTATTTCTCTGGGCAAATTATGTTGCACATATATAGCATTAGAAAGTGTGAAACTGTCGCGTGATCCGTGGCCATAGCAACTAGGCGTTAAAATATTTGCTGCACTTTATAACTTAGTTAAAGGACCAAAAAATATCGCTACGCATGGTAAAACCACGTCGTTTTATTTAAGCTTTTGATAAGTAATTGAGCACGAGGATTGAGAATCAAAATATAAGCTGAGAAAGTACCTATTTGTAATAGAGTTTTTAAAACACTTATTCGCAAACGTCGATGGTTCTTACATTTTATTGATGCATAGAAGTTAGATTTTGCTGCTGCTTTTGTCCCTCAAAGCCATGGATTAGTAAAAGCTGGGTTTTGATAGCCAAAACCTGTTAAAAATCCTGTTTAAATCAACCACCCTTGTGCAATGCGCAAGCCGTTCCGCTGTCAATGGTAATTTGGTAGAAAATAGAGCTGCCATTTTGTGAGGAAGGGTGCACCAGGGGTCGCAATAAAACATGGAGCAACTTACATACAATGTAGCGCCCATCCAATGGATTGCAAATCACATCAACAGCAGACCTCCAAAAGAAAACGAGACTTCCAACAATCCATAGTAGCAGAGCGACATCAGCGACCACAATGGCTATCGCCATTAGCCCCTGCAACGCACCCAGATCCTCGTAGGGTGGATACATGTCTGTAAATTTGACATCTCTGGCAGGAGAAGCACTCTTCCCTCCTGACAGTAACGATGGTGGCACGTATTTATGCGAGGGGTTCTTTGTGTCCTTCAAAAGCGTCAAGAGGGCTTCCATTGAGGTGACATTATAGTCATTATAGACCTGCAGACGCCAAAGGTAGAGAGCGCAATTGAGATCTGGTGATTGTGCTGTCATAGTGGCACTTTGTAACTGCTCCCCCGGTACAAATGTGAGGTAGTCTATGAAGAATTATGGATCCGATCAGGTGATGCAGAGTGGAGGAGCACGAGGACACGTTAGGAAGTGGCAGTTAGCGCAGCTTACAATAAAGTACCATTTCTTCATTAATAAGGTAAAATTTGGAATTCGTTTTGCGGGAAATCTGGAATAAGATACTTAAGCAGCTTCGTGATGCATCAAAATCTCCAATTAGGTTTATTTTTTTAGTCGAAAATAGGTTCACTAGTCTTACAGTGAAATCCAGTTTCTCCTTGTAACTAAAGATATGGAAAACAATCCCCTAATGCAAGGAACCAGATTCATGGTGGCGAGATGTAAACAATTTTCTGATGAACTTACTCATTCCCTCAGACAATAAGGAGGCGGGAAGTACTTAGTGGAATGAGTGGATATGATCACTTTCACTTAGGACTAGAGTGATACGACTAAGCAGGCGTCTTTTTTCGTTTCAAGCATTTTCATGCTGCATTTCTCACGCCAGATAGAGGCGTCACTTCCACTAATGGCCCCTTGTCCCTTTCCTCACTAACTGCGGAATGGCTTCATCTCCACTGTGTTACAGTTCAGTCCATCGTGGAGCATTTCAGTTGCCCTTTTCAATGCCTTGTGTGTTGTCTAGTCTCGAATTGTCCATCTTCAACTTTGATTTGTCAGTCACTAACCAATCACTGCCATCCAACGGTGCGGCATCGAAAGCTGGCAACGACGTTTTTTGTTGTATCTCGATCAAAGCACAATAATGAAAACAACACAGAAGAAAAGTATCTGGCGTGTGCCTTTTTAAAGACTGCCTGTTCTCACTCAGGTGACTAAAAGTTGATTGGTTGTCCTCTAACCAATCACAGCTGTCCAATCGCAAAGGGCCTCCGATCCAATGTTATTAGCAAGAATAGATTTTGTTTTCTTTTTTCCACTTCATCTAAACTTTGACATCAAAAATTAGACAGAATGTAAATAGATAATAGGGGAAAAAGTGCGAAGCCTACCGAGTTTGCATTTATCTCTCATGTTTATGCGTCGATGCTTGGCCAGGGATGCTGTCTTTGATGGGCCTTTTAATGCCGCTATGCTGCCTTTCTGCGAGGGCTTCTTAACAGAAGAGGCTTCAGGAACGTTTTAGATTTATTGAGGAAAATTGATGATCCGGCACCGTTTTCCTTCTTTTTGGAGCCTGCGTCATAGATGACACAATTTTCGCTCCCTAACACGTAAATTCCATTTATCTTCTTTTATCATAATAGCTCCTTTACAAGGGAGAGTAGGTATCAAAGATAATAAGCTATTTGTAAGCTCCTGTGTTCTTCTCGCACTGGTTGCGTGAATGTATAGCTGACGCAGCGCTCCCATTTCTCCTTCATCCTTTACTCGCCTATTTTGCTAAGATGTGGATTAGCCTCACGGTTCATTTAATTCATGGCCGTGGTCCACTACGTCTCTGCACCAGTACGGCCGTTTCCGGAGTAATTAAATCCACCTGTAGAGAACTTCAAGGGAAGGAAAACCATTCCCTACTGTCTACATTAACTAGTGTGCAGTCGATATTCATTTATCTCGGCTGTAGTAGATAAGTAACTGTCACGGAAATCTTTTCCCTGCAGTGACAACTATATGCTGTCATACATTGTTGAATGGTTTAATACCTTCCCATTTTAACCCTTTTGAAGGAAAGTGTGACGATGTGCCAACTTTGAGAGGTGTCTTGAAAATTTGAAAAGCTTATTTAACTTATTAATACGCTGCTAATGATTCATTAGAACCGTAAACAAGCTCTTATCGCCTGTCAGTCAGTTCTTGCCTCGAAGAAAGCCCGATTTATTAAGTCAGGCAGGTGACACCCATACTGCCTCATTCGTAAACCTTTAGGCTTCAACTTGGTACACATATATCGCTTACTTAGTGTCAAGGCTGTTGCGAGACACAACTTGGAGCTGTCTATTGCCCGTAGCTGCCAAATCTTTCTGTTCCTTCTTCCTGATGGGGTTCTATACTTAACTTATTTTCAATTACTTGATTGCATACCTCTGAATTATGGGAAACGGAGCATGTCCCCTTCCCATCGGGTCCCATTGAAATATAACGATGCTATTAAGCGACGTCCCAAGTTCGTCCCAACTTTTCAGTCAAGCTCTTAAAGCGTTCTAAGCCCCTTATATCATTAAAGGCATCTTGAAACTGTCAAATCCACCCACAGAATGACGAGATCACCCCATCCTCATTCACTTGAATCACAGTCTCCAACTAAAGTACTTACATACTTCGAAGCAGCACAGCACTCAAGCACGTAGTTGGGAACAGTTGGGAGGACAAGTGCCCTCGTCCTCCTCTTCGAAGCTTCGTCAGCCTGATTCGAATGTGGTGTGTAAATCAGGGGCATGTGCTTGTACGCACGAGTCAGCTTCTTGACTTTTAAAGCCCGATGAGACTACTCACCCCACATCCAGGCCTCACATCTGACACATGTAGGCGCAAGCAGCGGCAAACAAGATGCACATTGCCCTAACAATGGGAAGGAGGGCTGGAATGACGCAGTCGTCATCATATCCAGCGGAGGGGGGCGGCTTGCAATGCACGAACTACGCAGTAGTTGATGCTGCGATGACGATAACATCGGTGAGTGAATGAATGAATTGCAGGCAGGGAGGGGGGGATGGGAGAGGGGGAGAGGGTGATAATCATTAAAGGCATCTTGAAACTGTCAAATCCACCCACAGAATGACGAGATCACCCCATCCTCATTCACTTGAATCACAGTCTCCAACTAAAGTACTTACATACTTCGAAGCAGCACAGCACTCAAGCACGTAGTTGGGAACAGTTGGGAGGACAAGTGCCCTCGTCCTCCTCTTCGAAGCTTCGTCAGCCTGATTCGAATGTGGTGTGTAAATCAGGGGCATGTGCTTGTACGCACGAGTCAGCTTCTTGACTTTTAAAGCCCGATGAGACTACTCACCCCACATCCAGGCCTCACATCTGACACATGTAGGCGCAAGCAGCGGCAAACAAGATGCACATTGCCCTAACAATGGGAAGGAGGGCTGGAATGACGCAGTCGTCATCATATCCAGCGGAGGGGGGCGGCTTGCAATGCACGAACTACGCAGTAGTTGATGCTGCGATGACGATAACATCGGTGAGTGAATGAATGAATTGCAGGCAGGGAGGGGGGGATGGGAGAGGGGGAGAGGGTGATGGGCGGAAACCACCACTTGCAGTGTCAATAAGGAACGCCCAACACTCGGACTCTACCATTCCTTGATAAAATCAGCAATTCGTAAATAGAGATGCTCAAATCTACAATAGCTCGGAATGGGGGGAGTGTACAGTTATAGGCATTGTTACCGCTGCCACCGCTATGACTCCTTCCACTAGTCCACCATCTCTTTTAAACGTTAACTTTTACTCATTTTTCCAGTCCTTAAAATGTTCATACGAGGTGTTCGCTGGTCTCCTTCTTCACCACCTAGATAATGCCCGAGAGAGTGGAATGAAAGACGCATCTGTGCGACCGGTATGACCCTCAGTCGAATTACCTTCATGAGTTGAAACAATTCAAAAGGAAAGTATCCAGTGTAATCATGTCCTCCTACATTACATCTCTTACGACTATCTTAAAGGCAAACCGATCAATGTCCAGGGCTTATGCTCCCTCATCATGGCTCTTCACAGCCCAGTTGGCTAGGCAATTTACAAATAAACAAGATGAGTAAAGGAGGAGGAACGGGGAGACGAAGTTTGACATTTCCCAAAGTTAATGTCGTGCAATCCCCTGTACATAGAGAACGAGAGGCGACAGGAATAGCTAGGAACGAAGGGCGTGGTCGGGAAGGTAACAAGGGCAGCCTCTTGCGATGCTCTTGAGTCAGTGACGCTGACACAGTGGAAATCAGTGGTCTTTGTTTGCAACAAAAATCTTGCTTAACAACGTAGCCATGAAGGTACAGAGCGATTGAGAGAATGTAGATCAAAGATTTGGTTCAATGTATGGTTGTGGCACCGTTGGCTTTTATGGCTTTCAAATCATTTGATTTGACAAGTCGAAGAAGTCTGTGGAATTTATTTTTGTCCAGCTCACCTGTCCAAAGTCAAAAACTGGGTGAAGGTGACTGGTAAGTGACGTTGTGGTTTCACAGAAGGTAGAATGAATCATTATAGTCCAGAAGGCATGGTGGACAACTATCCCATGTTGAATACGCGTCATTGTATGGTGAGAGAGTGGAATTTTTATGGTGGTGTAGAGGGCACATACAAAGTGATCAAGCAAGATAGGGGAAGTTTGGTAAAACAGCTAACTGTTTGGTCCTCAAAACTCTGCATACATCCCATCCGAAATCAAAAATGGAGTGCTCGTCATCACTTTGGAGAGCGGTCACCGAGAAAATTGGGATGGGACAATGCCTGCTTTACATTCTCATTAAAAAGGATGTCTAGTAAAAGCGATGCCTTGCCGCGGAAGTTGTGAGCATTCGAGAATAGGATAGGAGGTAAAGAAAATCAGGATACGAAGGAGCCCCTCTCATATAGTGGTAAACAAGTAGAATTAGCCACATGAACTAGGCGTGCGTTTGTCTCTAACAACTTCCGTCGGTTAAGAAAGGTGAAAACGACTTGTGATTGTCTTGATTCAATTAGCGAATATTGCTGAGCGCCGCATCGCCATATTCGAAAACTATTTAGATCTGGCAGATGACAACAGTGGAAACATGTCTTCTGTCCTCGAAATCAAAGGCGACTCTAAGACCACGCCACAGAGCACAACAAAGGAACACACACAACTCCAAAGACACCGAATTTATAAAAGTTCAGACGATTTGAGAGTAAAGTAAGCCGGTATGAACAAGGATTCTTGTTACCACTGTGAGCGCAGAATTAGAGGCAGCTGAGTGGATATGATGGGCAATTACAAAGCACGAATTATATCCATGACATTCCCTAAAAGAGACAGCAATGCTGGCATTCGAATCACAAAGTGAATTAGCCAAACCGATTATAAAAAGCTGCCGGAGAAGGAGGAGGAGGAGGAGGAGGAGGAAGAGGAGGAGGCTTCACTACCATCACCTCATAGACAATACAGACGATGATTAAACGCACTCGCTGTGGACCTCAAGGATCACCAATGGATGTCCTTTACACGTGGACTCTTAATTATCACAGTCAGTGGTGGCACACAATCCCTCAACGTTATTATCTACAACAGTGGGTTCCTGCTCAGCGTAATACACTGTCATCTGGTAATTTGCAAGGTATCGGCCACATTTAATTACCTTTTATGAGCCAGATGAGGCTTGGAAGCAAAGTGTTCGCCAGAACAGCAAGGGGGACTGTGTCGCTGGCGAGATAACGACGCCTCGTAGATATTTACAGTTCCCCAATTCAAAAAATGCGCATTTCGCAAGTCCCTAGAAGTTACTTGTCAAAAGATATTGCAGCAATGCTGGAATCAGTTTACCTTCATCACCTTTGAGAGGGCGAGGGATCCCTTAAATTAAGTCCAAGAAGTGTAGATTTGTAGCTACTACCAAATGTTGTAATTTTAGCCACGACTTTTAAAATAGTGACTGGCCAAAGACTGAAAGCTAATTAGTTTTGGGTGAAAAGTTGCTTTTCGGTCTGCGGCACAGAATTTTGAGTGAAACAGGAACACGTTAAGGGTCTGAACTGAATTGGCGGTGGTAGTTAATGTCAATGAAGTGATAGCACCTACAGTTGAAGAAATTGGGACCTAGGAACACCTAAAACCCCAGAGACACCTCTTTTGTTAAGATCCAGCCCATTTGAATGTCAAGTCAGCTGGTGTTAACAAAGATTCTTGCTACCACTGCAGACTCCAAATTGAAGGCAGCTGAGGGGATGGGTTGGGCAATTACAAAGCACGAATTATATCTATGCCATTCCCCAAGAGAGACAGCACTACCGGCATTCAAATCACAAAGTGAATTAGCTGAACCGATTATAAAAGCCACTGGAAAAGGAGGAGGAGGAGGAGGGGGAGGAGGAGGAAGAGGCGTAATAAAGAGGAGAGCAGAAGTTCCCTTGCCTTGTCTACCTGCCATGGGGTGAGCACTGCATTAAGCTGCTGCGGTAGCGGTGGTGGCTGTGGTGGTAGCAGTAGCAGTGGTGAAATCAGCACCACATTACCATCACCACGCAACTTCCATTTAAGTGACTACTCTTCCACATCGAGCCTACATTTAGACCCTCATTGTGACGCTTCTGATGGGAGTGGGGGAGGTAGGAAATGGAGCGTTGTTGTACTCCAGTAAAGTCAGGCAAACTGAGGCGCCCCTTCCTCCCCCTTCTTCACTCTCTATGCATGATTAGCTGAATTTAGTTAGCTCGTGGATGCTAGATGCAAGCAGGACGTTCTGTGGTGATGGTAACGGTATCGCTTATCACCATCGTAGCGAGTGGATGGGATTAAACGGTCTTAAAGTGTTTCAAGGTTGTCTGCTTTACAAAAGCGAGTCTGCCTCCATCATAAAGCCACCAAAAGATAAATGTTCCCTCTATGCTCCTCGGAGCATTCGACAGGGGTGAATTAGGTGCACGAACCATCCAGGAATTGTTGTAGTCGTTGTGATTGAGTTACTGTTGGAAAGAATGCCTTTGTGGAATTGCATCTAGTGTCTTCTCATACACTTGTGCTTGCAGTGCGCTCGTTTGTATGCAGCTTTGATGGTCAGAGGATAGCTTCTGTCTTCTTGCTGTTCCCCAGAAGTGGCATCATCGCCTCGTCCTCGTCGTCATCCTAGTCTCTGTTCTTACCACATTGTCAGATTGTCAATCTGCCGAACGGATCTAAAGCCTGAGTTAGTAGGCTACAACGCCTGCATCTCGGTTTTTAAGTGCTAAAGCTTATTCCTTGTGTGTCTTCTGCAAGAAGCTGAGTTTCGGATTAATCAGTTAACTTTATAGCGTTTCGCTTTCACAGTGCTTTACATCTATACAAACTTAGTGGGTGCCAACAATGGAAAACAAGTTTGCCATCTCCATTTCAATGGCGACTTTAAGAAAGCATCACAAAATATGTAAGCATTGAAATTAAATGAGAATCATGCTCAAGGATCCGTGGAGAGGGAGCAAGACTTAGATTAGCTGTTTCCCTGAATGAAGATAGGAACCAAGGCCGCAATTCTTGTGGCTGTAGAGAGGACGCACGTTAGCGCGGCTCATTTAAAGACAGAATAGATCCAGAGCGAAAGTGACATGTTTCCAGAGTAAAAAATGATTGCTGGCTCTTCATCAGCCTCGAGAGCTTCGGCCGGTTGAGGGAGGGAACGTCACTATTTTCAAGACACCGGTGACCGCGGCATCGCTTCATTTGTCGGGCGAAGATGAAGGAGTTAAAGGTCTTCTTTTGAAAGAGAAAAACGAGACCATTTTAGGGAACCACTAAAGCAAATGATTGCGGTAGTGGTGGCCGTTGATAAAATACTGTGCTCTGACGCCAACCGACCTTACGAATCCATGGTCCGTCTCCGTTCTAAGTCAAGATTAGTAGGCTACAACGCCTGCATCTCGGTTTTTAAGTGCTAAAGCTTATTCCTTGTGTGTCTTCTGCAAGAAGCTGAGTTTCGGATTAATCAGTTAACTTTATAGCGTTTCGCTTTCACAGTGCTTTACATCTATACAAACTTAGTGGGTGCCAACAATGGAAAACAAGTTTGCCATCTCCATTTCAATGGCGACTTTAAGAAAGCATCACAAAATATGTAAGCATTGAAATTAAATGAGAATCATGCTCAAGGATCCGTGGAGAGGGAGCAAGACTTAGATTAGCTGTTTCCCTGAATGAAGATAGGAACCAAGGCCGCAATTCTTGTGGCTGTAGAGAGGACGCACGTTAGCGCGGCTCATTTAAAGACAGAATAGATCCAGAGCGAAAGTGACATGTTTCCAGAGTAAAAAATGATTGCTGGCTCTTCATCAGCCTCGAGAGCTTCGGCCGGTTGAGGGAGGGAACGTCACTATTTTCAAGACACCGGTGACCGCGGCATCGCTTCATTTGTCGGGCGAAGATGAAGGAGTTAAAGGTCTTCTTTTGAAAGAGAAAAACGAGACCATTTTAGGGAACCACTAAAGCAAATGATTGCGGTAGTGGTGGCCGTTGATAAAATACTGTGCTCTGACGCCAACCGACCTTACGAATCCATGGTCCGTCTCCGTTCTAAGTCAAGCATTACCTTTCGGAGTGGGTCCAACACCCTGCTATAAGGGCATCTACTTTCCCTCGTTTTTAACTTAAATTCTCTATCGTGCATCCCTCACCTACCACTTGTCAGTAAGCATGGCGCATGTAAGGTAGCCGTAAAGCTGGAATCAGGCCTCGGCACTGTGCGTGACCACTCACAGTAAAATTAACGTCTGTCTTCCTCCCTCGCTTAATTAATGTCGACTAAAACGTAACTATACATAAGAATCACAAGTGAATGAGAGAAAACGCCCTATTTTTACTTCTATTTTGCTCTACTTTATCTACAATCACGACGTTTTTATACCGGACGACAAACATTTCGCAAGGACCTATTTGCACTGTGATTGATCAAATTTGTTTTCCGAGAACTATTTCTCGACTGTCATTATGTTTATTTTAAGAAGCTGCCATGCCTCTCCAACCCCTCCCAACTCCTAATCAGTACGCAACGCTCCCTCCCAACGTCACGTAAATGTGACGTGGTTGCACACGTGGTCCTCTTGTAGCACAAACAGATAATCTAGGTCTGCATTACTAAAACACACGTCACATGCTTCTGATCTGTACATAGCAAAGTGGGTCCATTCTGTTACTCAATTGTTCACACCACCTCGAACTGCCCTGCTGACGGATGGCGAAATCCGTGGATGAGGGCTAGCGGTACCGTTCCAATAGGTCAATCCATTCACTTCACCTTCAGTCTTCCCCTAGCATTTCGGCATGATTCTGAGCTCACACAAAGCAGTTGGGTCAGTGCATTCGTTCATTACAAAAGGGAAGGAGACATCCGACTGGCGCATGATCACGACGCCATTGCATTCCCCCAACCGGTAAAACACTTTGAAGTTTTGTAAATAAAAGCGACAATTTGTGAGAGCGAATGGGATCAAAGTAATGCTATCATAATTGTTACCATGACTGCAGTTTGACGATGCGTGGCAAGAGCAGTTGGAGGGACCGCCCACGTCCCGCTGTCGGTTGGGGAGGTGGCACTCAACTCGCCTATTTCTCCCACCTCAAGCGCTCATCTTACTTCTGCAATGCCTTAACTTCCGAATTTTGCAAACCAGTTTGGGTGTCTGAGGCAATACAGCTCCTTTGACTACCTTTGTTAGGGTGGTAGAAGGGTGAAGCGACAAGTCGGTGGTAGGAAAGCGTGGGTGAGTTAAGAGACAACCGCTTTGTGAAGAGGATGAGCGGGAACAGAAGCTTTGTGGATGCTTAGCATTTTCTGAGGAACTAAGTGGATGCAGCCTTGTCATGGTCAGAGTAAAAGGCTGCAGAAACGCTTGGGATGCCTTTGAATGCCTGTGGAGGTATGTGTGCGTGTGCGTATGTGTAAGTAGCACAAAGTGATGCTCATGGTGTTACGACACGCCCAATTCCTTGACACTGCTTTACAAGCTTCGGTGAGGCGCGACCGACTCCTTTCATCCTCTTTGTCTCACAAGGAAGTGCCTCTCTTCATTGCGAGACAAAGACCTCGCGTGAAGGCGACATCTGACCCCCACACTAATTGCCTCCGAGTCGACTGTCTGTGTGAGGTCGGGAGACGGGCGAGCCGAATTCCCGGCTAATATTCTTTCAACTCCTTTCAACACTTTAAATACGCAACTAGAGTCTAGCCTTTTATCCCTTACATTGAATGAGAAGATTGTAATAAAGCATCCCAGTCGGTGGAATTAGTGAATTGATTGATGCTCTGATATTCCACCCACGTGGGTTGTTAGGTGCATGGAAAATCCACGAAAATTCTCTCCTCTAGGCGGTGCTCATTGCAAAAGGCAGGAACTTTGGCTTCCTTTAATGGTCATTGAGGTTGTAGCAGTTGAAGCCCCTTTGCAAGGTGCTGATGGAGTTCGTCCCCTCCACCTCATCTCAACCATTCCTTGCCAACTTTAATGGCCGAGTTGTGGATCTATCAGAGTGAAGGCGTGCACCCATTGGAATGGACATTTATGCCACATCAATTAACGTCCATAAGGCAGTCACGCTTCTGCACTGAAAACAAATCAGCAGCTCCTTGACTTCTGGTGTCATTGTGACAAGGAGTGATTTGTGCCACGTTATTGCTGATCAGGCGTGTAGCGTGGAGTTTGATAGGCAGGGAGGAGAGGGGACGAAGCATTCCTTCCCATCATCTACACAGTGAAGAGGTCAGATTACTTCCTAGTGTCCATGAGGGTAGCTGAATGCTGACAGCACCCTTTCAAATTGATCCCAAAGCATTCACATTTGTAGGTGTGGGATGGAGCCTTTTTCTTTCAACAAGCACCTCTACGCTTACTGGAGAGCGTCACGTGAGTCTGGAACGCATTGACTCAACTAGGTTTGCTGATAGGGCCAACCCATTTCATGACAGCCCAATTCACCTTCTCATCAATATGTTCACGGTTTTAACGCTTAGTTAGTGCTGAAACGGAGGTCTTGGCCGCTTTCCTCCATGCAGAGCATCATCTCAACTCAGTGCAGATGTTACCTATTCTGCTGTGGTTAGCATTGACAGGTGTCAGCACTTAAAACTCGCAATCGTCTGTGTCTAACTTGTTAACCGCTGCCACACAAATATTCATCGTGTGCACAGTTTCACCCAGTGGCAGGTTGTACGATGGAGAGATGTCTACGGTGCAAGCTCGAATGTGCCAAATCG